>JACEFZ010003924.1:0-214492 GCA_014155875.1 Cepaea nemoralis
GACTCCACCCACAATAGATGATTGTTGTGTCTCAACATTACATGGTGCACCAGGTCGACCCCGCCCACAATGGATGATTGCTGTGTCTCAACATTGACATGGTGTCTCAGGTCGACCCCGCCCACAATTGATGATTGCTGTTTCTCAACATTGACATATCCCAGCTCGACATTGCCTACAAGGCTGATTGCTGTGTCTCAACATTGACATGGTGTCCCAGGTCGACCTCGCCTACAAGGCTGATTGCTGTGTCTCAACATTGACATGGTGTCCCAGGTAGACCTTGCCTGCAAGGCTGATTTCTGTGTCTCAACATTTACATGTGTCCCAGGTCGACCTCGCCTACAAGGCTGATTGCTGTGTCTCAACATTGACATGGTGTCCCAGGTCGACTCAACCCACAATGGATGATTGCTGTGTCTCAACATTGACATGGTGTCCCAGGTTGCCCCCGCCTACAAGGCTGATCTGTGTGTCTCAACATTGACATAGTGTGCCAGGTCGACCCCGCCTACAAGGGCGGATTTCTGTGTCTCAGCATTGACATGGTGTGCCAGGTCGACCCCGCCTACAAGGCTGATTGCCGTGTCTCAACATTGACATGGTGTGCCAGGTCGACCTCGCCTACAAGGCATATTGTGTGTCTCAACATTGACATGGTGTCCCAGGTCGACCTCGCCTACAAGACTGATTGCTGTGTCTCAACATTGACATGCTTGTCCCAGGTCGACCTCGCCTACAAAGCTGATTGTGTGTCTCAACATTGACATGGTGTCCCAGGTCGACCTCGCTTACAAGGCTGATTGCTGTGTCTCAACATTGACATAGCCTCCCAGGTCTACTTCGCCTACAATGGATGATTGATATGTTTCAACATTGACATAGTGTCTCAGGTCGACGTCGCCTACAAGGCTGATTGCTGTGTCTCAACATTGACATGGTGTCCCAGGTCGACTCCACCAACAATGGGTGATTTCTGGGTCTCAACACTGACATGGTGTCCCAGGTCGACTCCACCCACAATAGATGATTGCTGTGTCTCAACATTGACATGGTTGGCCAGGTTGACCCCACCCACAATGAATGATTGCTGTGTCTCAACATTGACATAATGTCTCAGGTCGTCTCCGCCCACAATGGATGATTGCTGTGTCTCAACATTGACATGGTGTCCCGGGTCGACGCAACCCACAATGGATGATTTGTGTGTCTCAACACTGACATGAGGTCCCAGGTTGACTCCACCCACAATGGATGATTGCTGTGTCTCAACATTCACATGGTTTACCAGGTCGACCCGCTGACAATGGATGATTGCTGTGTCCCAACATTGACATGGCGTCTCAGGTCGACCCCGCCCACAATAGATGATTGCTGTGTCTCAACATTGACATAGTGTTCCAGGTCGACTCCATCCACAATAGATGATTGCTGTGTCTCAACATTAACATGGTGTCCCAGGTCGACTCAACCCACAATGGATAATTGCTGTGTCTCAACACTGACATGGAGTCCCAGGTCGACCTCGCCTACAAGGCTGATTGCTGTGTCTCAACGTTGACATGGTGTCCCAGGTCGACTCCAACCACAATGGATGATTGTTGTGTCTCAACATTGACATGGTGCACCAGGTGGACCCCGTTCACATTGGATGATTGCTGTGTCTCAACATTGACATGGTTTTCCAGGTCGACTCCACCCACAATGGATGATTGCTGTGTCTCAACATTGACATGGTGTACTAGATCGACTCAACCCACAATGGATGATTGGCGTGTCTCAACATTGACATGGTGTCCCAGGTCGACTCCTCCCACAATGGATGATTGCTGTATCTCAACATTGACATAGTGTCCCAGGTCGACTCCACCCACAATAGATGATTGCTGTGTCTCAACATTGACATGGATTCCCATGTCGACCCCGCCCACAATGGATGATTGCTGTGTCTCAACATTGACATGGTGTCTCAGGTCGACCCCGCCCACAATGGATGATTGCTGTGTCTCAACAGTGACATGGTGTCCCAGCTCGACATTGCCTACAAGGCTGATTGCTGTGTCTCAACATTGACATGGTGTCCCAGGTGGACCTCGCCTACAATACTGATTGCTGTGTCTCAACATTGACATGGTGTCCCAGGTCGAACCCGCCTATAATGGATGATTGCTGTTTCTCAACATTGACATGGTGTCCCAGGTCGACCCCGCCCACAATGGATGATTGCTGTGTCTCAACATTGACATGGTGTCCCAGGTCGACCCCGCCTATAATGGATGATTGTTGTGTCTCAACATTGACATGGTGTCCCTGGTCGACCCCGCCCACAATGGATGATTGATGTGTCTCAACATTGACATGGTGTCCAAGGTCGACCCCGCCCACATTGTGTATCAAGAATGTCTCCGGAAATAAAATTGGTCTTCGTGATACTGGCCACATCAGCCATCGAGTGCCGATTAAAAAATAAAATGTTCGCATATCCTTTACAGGACAGCGCTGTCAACAACAGCATCTTTCAGCTGATTGTTGATTTCTTTGGCAAGATTATGCTCAGTAGTTTGCCATTGCTTTCTGAGCGGCCGGCTCACATATACCCCTAAGTTAGTGACGCGATTCGAACCAATGCTGATTCTCACCGTCGTCACCTTACTTACGAGAGTATACGAGATTACAGAGAAAAATTTGCTAACCTCTAGGCCAGGAAGCCGGCGAGTGCCGATTGGTTTACAAAAATGTGAGTTTAACACCATATGTGTGGTGTGCTGTCAGGCGTTGTTCAGAGTCCTCTACTTATAATACACGTCTTTGTGCTCAGTGCTGACACTAAGGCAGCTGTTTTAAGCATGGCTGTTGTTAACCCGTCTATAGCCGGGTCAGTACCGACATTTAAGTTCACAAAGGATAACAGATTCTGTTTGAAGTGTTTCTGTCCAGAATGTTATATGGTGATTGCCTGAATTCAGTGTCAGGATTTAATCATTGTCAGCGATATAAGTGCACATTATCAGCCCCGTTTAGTTCTGGAAGTTCATACGTTGTGTCCTAGACAGGATTGCATTTCTGGCTTTGATAAGTTAATCTCTTTTTGTTGCGATGAATAAACAAACAGGGGGCCAACACTGAAGAGCATCAGTGAATTTATGAGCGCATCCGTACACGATGTTTATTGCCAGGTGTATTGACAAATAAATAAAAGGTAGCCACTGGATGAATGTCTGCGCAATCTAAGTTGTTTCCAACCGTCATCTCATTCCTTGCCCACACAAAACCAGTCTGCTTGTGCATTGATTTTACCGGAAATCCCTCGGTGGTGTAGTATTGAGAGCGCAAGTCATGCGGTTCGTGCCGCACAATCCGAACGCTGTGAGTGGACTGGCGATGAGTTTTTCCTTCTTTTGTTTCCCCCCGCTCTACAAAGCAACAGCCCCCGTTCAGCAGACACAACTGTGAGACTGTTACATGGAATCGCGCAGGAAATTAGTACAAGACTTTTGTGCTGTGCGCTTTTGATGCTTGCGATATTTAACGTTGGATGTAGCTTGTGCAACAGGTGACCCGTTTTTTGTGTGACCACCGTGTTAGCACGATGTTATTGCTGGGTGATTTCGTGCACATATATGTTATGTAACATTATAAACATGTGGTGCGTAATAACATACATATACTAAATCCGCGCACAGATTTGCTGTCCGTGCACATTTTCACACATACTGTTAATAGCCGTGTAGTTGATTTCTGTGTTGATACTTGTAAAATAAGCAGCATTTAAAAGTTTGCATACAATGTGCGGTGAATAGTTCAATTGTCTGGTCTGCAAGACGCGTGTGAATCTATAAGTTTTTCTGTCAATAAGAAACAGATGTAAACACTGGTGAGAGACTGCCCTTGCAGGTGTGAAGTATGAGCGTTGGCGTGAACTGGGTTACGACGAGATGGGGTGCCATGACCAGTTCTTTTCTTCGCCTCCTTTCTTTCCCATACCGTTCCCAGAAAATCCAGTATCAGGATTATGAGTCTGTCTTATCCAGAAACGTGCTGGATTGCACTGCCGAGAATTGAACTCAGACCACTATGTTCGTTATTAACACACACTAATCACTATGCCAGCTAGGCTCATGAATGTGCGGACACTGACAGTATCTGCGCCGTCCTTCCTTCCGTCTGATGTAACCTGCGGGTAGGTGCAGCTAGTGACGGTGTCAAAGGATATGCCTGATATCTTCCTTACATTGTAAACGCGACGTTTATATATCAGAGCAATTGTGTTAAGCAATATAGACTTAACCCATTAGGAAAGTTATTATTGGAGGAAGGTGCTATAATGAAGAGGTGGAATTAGTATATAAGAGAATTATATGATGGAGAAAGGGAATAATTAATAGAAGAAAGTAACTTAGAAGGTCCACCTATTCTAAAAGAAGATGTCGCTGACGTTATCAAACATATGAAGAAAGGAAAAAACAGCCGGGCAGATGGAATCACAACAGAATAATTAAAAGTATTGGGAGAGAATGTGGCGTTGAATGATATTTATAACATTGAACATTTACCTAATGATATTCTGAAATCTTTATTTATTGCTATACCAAAAAACCAGGTGCAATTGAATGCGATGATTCTCGTACAATTAACCGAATAAACCATGTCACTGAGCTTCTACTCAGATTTATAATGAGAAGAACAAGAAAAAAATAATAATGGAAATTGGTGAAGAACAATATGGATTTGTTGAAGGAAAGGGTACAAACAATGCAATATATACATTACGGACACTAATTGAAAGATCAATTTAAAAAAAAAATTGTTATCCTTTACAGGACGTTGCAGTCAACACCAGCATTTTACTGCCGTTTGTTGTTGTCCTGGCAAATTTTACGTTCAGTGGTTTGTCATTGCTTTCTAAACGAGATTAGATCAATAGAGACACAGAAAGGCATATATTTGTGCTTCATAGATTATACTAAGGATGTTTGATGAAGTAAACTATGATAAACTGATTAAAATGTTGGAAGATATGAACATTGATGGAAAGATCTCAGAATAATAAAGACTATTTACTGAAACGTAGTAGCAGCCATTAAAATGTTAAATAAAGAGTGCAATTATGAACAAATAAAGCGAGGAGTGCGACTGGAATGTTGTGTCTTGTCATCGGATCTCTTCTCCCTCTATAGCGAAGTAATAATGACAGCGATCAAAGAAAAGCAAGGAATACTAATCGGTGGTTATAATATAAACAATATACGCTATGCATATGACAGAGTATTGGTGGCGGATAATGCAAAATATCTACAACAGTTGTTGGACATTGTAGTAACAGAGAGTGCCAAGGAAGGACTCGCCTTGAATAGCAAGAAAACTGAACAATGGTTGTATAAAAGGGAATGGTGGCGCCAAAATGTGAAATGGAAATACATGGGACAATTCTTAACCAAGTGAATAATTTTAAATACTAAGGGAATTTATAACATCAGCACAACGTAGATTAAGAGCAGCATTCTCCCCCCCCCCCGCCCCCTCCCCCCCCGGCCCCACCTTTCTCCGCATATCCTTTACAGGGCATCGCTGTCAACACCAGCATTTTACCGCTGTTGTTGATTTCTTTGCAAAATTACGCTCAGTAGTTTGCCATTGCTTTCTGAGCAGCCGGCTCACTTATTCCGTAAGTCTCCAACGCGGCGTGAACCGCTACCCATTCTCGAGCGCTGCGAGACCCTCTGTGGATAAACGGGATTACGAAGAAAGTCGTGTAACTCCTCGCAGGGAGAACGGTAAGAGCAGAATAGGGCAAGCAAAAGGTGAAGTTCAGAAAATAAAGAGTATCTTATGCAAGACGTCGCTATCATTGAATGTAAGGAAGAGAATGCTGAAGTACTATATAGAACCTGTTTTGCCGAATGACAGTGAATCTTGGAATGTAAATGAACAAAATTAGGAAGAACTTGGAAGAAATAGAGATGTGGTTCCTAATACGAATGTTGCGAATTCCTTGGACTGCCAAAAGTAACTGACAATGATTAGCCTGAAAGAGGCTAATGAAACTAGACAATTACATATAACAAAAAGAAAGAGACGAACAGCTTTCTTTGGTCATGTGATGAGAAGAGAGGCGCTGGAGAACATCGTGACAACTGGAAAGGGGAAGAGGCACAGGCAAACCAAGAGAAATGATGCTGGGTGGATTGAGACGGTGGCATGGAGGAATATCATCAGCAGAGTTGATCCTTAAAACCAAAGACCGAGATCTGTGGAGAGACATGAACGCCTATGCAAGCTGGCAGGGCACTTGATGATGACGATGAATCTGCGTTATGACATGCCGTTGGCTAGAAACACTGGTTAAAAAACGATTTAAAAGACAAGAGGATATACTTCATTGCACCGGGTTTTATCACATATGGCTCTGTCTCTCTCAGCAGGACACCTTGCTGAAAACGTCGCACGAAGCACAAACTCCATAGCTGCAGCGACGACTCCCAGGATTCTACGAGAAAAATAGCACTCGTGAACTGAACGACGTAGCCTGAAACTGAACCCACACACTTCGGAGAGCGAGGCATGCGATTTGACCACTTAGTTTTCAAGAAGATAAACAGACGATCACAAGTGATAGTACTAGATCAGGTTTGTGTAGACAACAGCAGCCAAGTGAAATACTGCTTGTACTAGATCAGGTTTGTGTAGACAACAGCAGCCAAGTGAAATACTGTTTGTACTAGATCAGGTTTGTGTAGACAACAGCAGCCAAGTGAAATACTGCTTGTACTAGATCAGATTTGTGTAGACAACAGCAGCCAAGTGAAATACTGCTTGTACTAGATCAGGTTTGTGTAGACAACAGCAGCCAAGTGAAATATTGCTTGTACTAGATCAGGTTTGTGTAGGCGACTTTCGGATAACGTTGGGACAACCCCAAAGAGATAGATACTAAATTTCCTCTTTCCCAACGTGATCCTGCCCGTTCTAATTATCTTAACTTCCAATGGCTAAAATGCTTGAGTCCATAGCTAGAGTTTCGGAGAACCAAGGAATAGCTCCAGGAAAACAAGGAAAGGTTTCCCTGAATAATAAAATCCTTTTGGTTTGCCCTTGCCTCTCCTATCTCAGCTAATTAATTAATATCTAGGGTGTGATTTATTAAACAACTTAACAACGACAAGAAATAAACACTCAAGGGAGGAAATGACCTCCTTTTCATAATTTAATAATCATAAATTGGGTTATTGATCATTAAGTTCATAAAGCAACAATCCAATTAAAAAAGGTCATACACACACACACACATATATACACACACAGACACACACACGGACACACACACACACACACACACTATATATATATATATATACTATATATATATATATATAATATATATATATATATATATCTGTGGCTAAGGGCTTGCGAACGCGGTTTGTGAGCCCGTATACCCGGGTTCGAATCACAGCGGTGCTGGGTTTTTTTTCGAAAAAGGTATAGGAGACGGTCGTCAGAAGCAATGGCAAAACTACTGAACGTAACACTTGCCTAGTACATCAACAGCTGCTGAAAATGCTGGTGTTGACTGCAAACGTCCCGCAAGGGATACGTAACAATATATATATATATATATATATATATATATATCATATAATATATATATATATATATATATATATATATATAACATTGATGCCTCAAACATACATTTCACTAACATTAAGCTAGATTCCAGTCTGAAACTGGGTATACACCCAGGTAGATGTATTTCAGGGTTCTTGGATCCCTGTGGCAAAGTTCAATGAAATTATGCATATTAAATTTCCCTAGAGTGGTGATCTGTTCCAGGTACTAGGATATGTGGCTTCAGTTCTCCACTCTCAGTTACTCTGGTTCTAGATGGGTCTATTCATTACCTGAAATGTCAGCATCAATATATATCCACTGATATCATCAATATGAACATTAGAAATGTAAGACTGTAAAGCTCTTCCCCCCCCCCCCCCACCCCCCCCCACCCCCCCCCCCCCCCAAAAAAAACACACAAAACAAAACAAGGAAAATAAATACAGGGGATTTCGATGCTAGGAAAAATAAACAAGGGAGGAAGGGGGTCTTGGTGTTCTCCAATCGTTATCAACCCCAAGACTGGTTACTTTCCATCCAATCCTTCATTATAGAGCGTTCAAGGTTTAAACTACCAGATAAGCAGTGTCATCTTCACCCATGCCTGTCACGCATGGTCTCCAGATTGAGTAATACCTTGATCGATTCAGAATTTGATAACTATATTCACCACTCCCTTATGTAAATAATTATTTTCTCTAGATATCCTTCCATGTAAAAGAAAAGATCTCATACAGTAAGGGCTTTAATTCATTCCTAAATGCAATGAGTATTTGCTTATAAACAATATAAGTGATTTATGGTATCATCTCCTGTATAACATTCAGGAGAACTCTTCCTAATGAAATGCTTCGAGGCGGAGTATCTTCCCTTCTCTTCAACATGTATGTAATATGCCTTTATCTCATTCATCTATAGGATATGTTTCATCATCATCATCATCATCATCATCATCATCATCATCATCATCATCATCATCTTCAAACACATATGATTGTAACATGGGTGATATGGAATACAGAGTGGTGTCATGCCTGGAAGCGCACTAAATTATTAATTAGTTTATGGGTTATCACTGACATCTTCTCATCTGATAGACAAGACATTATACATCAAATTGCTTACTATCAGGAGATTGATTGATTGCTCAAACTCCTTCTCAGTATGTCACTTCTCCTCACTCGATCCACAATCATTCATCAGAAATCATAACCATACTTGCATGAATGATAATTAGGCATACTTATGTTACTCACAAATGATAAATTCAAATATTTAATACCAATGAAATAACAATTGAATCACTACATGAATGCTTCCACCGAATTCGCAAGATTATATGATACACATAGAGAACTATTTAACATCCCATGTGCTAGTGTACTGTTACTATTACGAATTACACTAATTCCCCTTACTAGTGATTGCACATTTAAAATAGTTCCTTATTGTTCAACTAAGTATTCTAGCCTTTTAAATCCTAAGTTAATCACAAACTCCTAAATCACTGCTGATTTAGCTTAAATGCTTAATGAGTAAAATGTACAAAGTCCAATGCATTATGAATTCACAGAAGCTGTCTAACTAGAAGGAAAAGCCTCACTATAGTTTAACCTAGTGCATAGTTTATCTATGAAATACATCTGAATATAGTGTTTAGTCTCTCCGGAATTAAGTTCTTAAGGACTAACCGCATTGTTACAATACAAACTTACCATCTTCTAGGAATGAGCATGACTAACGTAATATGTATTACAGTGTACTTACCTTCAATATAATTGAATGTCTTCTTCAAACATAACGTCAGCAGATTTCAGGCTCCAGACTCGGTTTTGGGTTTCCAAGTTCGCTGGCTGCTTATAGGCCGGTACTTCTCTCTTCCTCTATTCGATTTGCTAATCTTAAGATGGATGGTTTAGTAAAGGATACCCTGTCACCAGTGTGCCGTCTTCTGTTTTCACGCCTGTTGAAGGTTTTTCCACACACTAGCCTTCCGCCGGTCTCCACGCCATATTTAAAGCCTATCTTTTCTTGCTTGAGACTATGACGTCATGACCAATGACGAAGCTCTGCTTAGACTATATTTAGAATATTGTTGCCCCCTTTAGTTCTGTGGCTGAAGGGCTTGCGAACGCGGTTTGTGAGCCCGTATACCCGGGTTCGAAACACGGCGGTGCTCGTATTTTCGAAAAAGGTATAGAGACCGGTCGTTCAGAAAGCAATGGCAAACTACTGAACGTAACACTTGCCTAGTACATCAACAGCAGCTGAAAATGCTGGTGTTGACTGCAACGTCCCGTAAGGGATACGCAACAAAGTTTTTAGTTTAGGAATGAGCGCTCTATCCAGCTTGGGGTGATGCAAATTTCATCCTTTGTCTTAACCTTCGGCGCTAATTTCTTCCTTTTTCAAATTTGAATTTGAGTATGATGGTTGTTGTTGTTTGCGCTGTTTCAAACTGGAGGGGTAGTGTGGGGAATTTTAAGCAGCGATGTGGCGGTTGCAAAATGACTGTATACTACAGTAGGCAACAGCAATCAAGTGAAATATAGCTTGTACTAGACCAGGTTTGTGTAAGCAACAGCAGCCAAGTGAATTACTGCTTGTATTAGACCAGGTTTGTGTAGGCAGCAGCAGCCAAGTGCAATACTGCTTGTACTTCATGTATATAAAGTTTACAACTCCATATACTCTTACTGTGCCATCTTGGTATACTTAGTGTATGGCTCCCGGCGTTCAGATTTGTTCGCAATCATACAGGTTCGATGGGTGTTCTTTGTCAGGAGGTGGATGTGTACCTCACAGGATTGTTGTGGTACCAATTAATTAATGTTACGATGTAGGGTCGACCAAGGGGACACGTAGTCACGAAAGATCGGGCCTACACGAGGTTTTGAACTCCGGACCATCGTACCCATAGACAAATACATTTACCAGTAGGCCCCGTCAGACTTGCTCACCAACCACTTGACCGGAATAATAATAAACGAACTACTAGGCCGACAGACCTGTACATTAACCGGTAGCTTTCAGACGTGTTCCCTAACCGCTAGGCTTTCAGACGTGTACACTGACCACTAGCTTTCAGATATGTACACTGACTACTAGCTTTCATACGTGGACACTGAACACTAGCTTTCAGACGTGTACACTGACCACTAGTTTTCAGATCTGTACATTGTCTACTAGCTTTCAGACGTATACACTGACCACTAGCTTTCAGATATTTACACTACCCACTAGCTTTCAGACGTGTACACTGACAAACAGCTTTCAGACGTGTAATCTAACCACTAGCTTTCAGACGTGTAGACTGAAAACTTGCCTTCAGACGTGTACACTAAACACTTGCTTTCAGACGTATATACTGAACACTAGCTTTTAGACGTATACACTGAACACTAGCTTTCAGGAGTATACACTGAATACTAGCTTTCAGACATGTACTCTCTGGCCGAGGAGTTACACCACTTTCTCCATAATCCCGTTTATCACGCAGAGTCTCGTAGCGGGCGAGAACTGGAAGCGTTCTACCCCCGCTGGTGACTTGCGGGATAACTGAGCCGGCCGCTCAGGAAGCAATGGCAAATTACTGAGCGTAATCTTGCCAAGAAATCAACAGACAGCTGAAAGATGCTGCTGTTGACAGCAATGACCTGTAAAGGATATGCGAATTTAAATATATATATATATATATATATATATATATATATATATATATATATATATATATATATATATATATATATATATATATATATCCATCCATCATGTGCCATGCCGGTAAGCGTGGGCGGTCATGTTCTGCCATCTCACTCGATCAACAGAGTCGTGGATCAGTTCCGTGTTTCTGTCTCGACCATGCCACAAGGCCAAGCCATCCAGATACTTGTTTCTAGGTCTTCCCCTTGGTCTGTTCCCCTCGATCTTACCAGTTGTCACCAAGTTCTCCAAATCATTTCTTCTCATAACATGCCCAAAAAATTGTGACTGTCTACGTCTAATGTCTCTGATCAGTTTACGATCTTCATTTGTTTCTTGAAGGACTTGTTCATTGGTCTTTCTGGCTGTCCATGGTATTCTTTGCATTTTCCTCAGAAACCACATTTCTACAGCCATCAGATGTTTTTCAGCCTGGCTGCTCATTGTCCAAGCTTCACATCCATATAAAAGTACAGGTTCTATGTAGCATCTCAACACTCTTTTTCTCGTTTCAATTGACATCTTTTTATTGGTCAGTATGTTTTTCATCTTGCTAAAGGCTACTTTTGCCATGGCGATCCTTGTTCTAATCTCTTCAAGGCATCTCCCATCAGATGTTATTACTGTTCCGAAGATAATTGTACCTATTCACTTGTTGAAGAATATTCCCATTTACTTGTATATTACACTGTGGTATTTCGTTCTTCCTAGTGACGACCATAATCTGTGTCTTTTTACAATTTAATTCTAACCCTTGTTGTTCACTGTGTGTAACAACCGCATCTACTAAATTTTGCAGATCCTGTTCATTGTCTGCAATCAAGACTGTATCATCTGCATATCTAATGTTATTGATGCATCGTCCCCCAATGTTGCATTCCTTCCATATTTTCAATATTTCTGAAAATATTTTCACTGTACAGGGAAAACAGATCTGGAGACATTACACATCCCTGTCTCGATTATCGATAAGTGAACACAACATGATTTATATATGAGGGGAAGTCTATAAGAAAGCCACAAATGGCTGTAGAAAAATAACTAAATGTGAAAACAATTTGAAACAAGTTTATTTGTATACATACATTGTCCCTTTATTTCTCAACATAATTTCCACCAACATTGATGGACCTATCCCATCGTTTCATCAGTCTTACCACACCGGCTGCATAAAACTTGTTTTCTAAACCACGTTTTCACTTCACATTCAACTTCGGCGTCATTCGCGAAATGTCTCGCGCCAAGGTGGGTTTTCAGTGTTTATGATTTTCTCAGGTAACTCCGAATACTCTCGTGGTTGACGTGAGCGCACGAGAATTAGAAGTGGTTCGAGTCGCGCCAGTGACTTATGAGAGTATGGAGCCGGTCGCTCAGAAAGTCGTGGTGTGCTGATGAGCGTAATCTAGCCTAGGAATCAACATACAACTGAAAGAGGCTGGTGTTGACTGCAGTATCCTGAAACAGGATGGAAACGCGAATGTTTTGTCCCGTAAAGCGGTGCATAGCTGGGTAGAAAAAGTTACGAGGGAGAGTCAATAAGTAAGTCACACAGTTCTGTGGAATGGTAGGTAAATGAGAACAGGGCATGCATATATATCGTCGTGCATTTTACATTTGCGAGCGCTATTAAAACAAGTCACCTGAACAAGTCAAAAAACCTGATAAGGGGGGAAATGGCAAGATTACCAAAAGACACGCGATATCCAAGATAACGCAGCGTGGGAACCGACAAAGCCGTAAAGAAGACGGGCGGAGAGAACTTTCATGTGAGCTGCACCACAGAATCTGAAGCTACAGTTACTACTGAAGCCATCACGAGGAAGATCGTTGGCAACCCACTACAGACAATAACCAAAACAGCTGAGAAGGAAGAGAAAGACACCAGAGTCGGAAACACCGACTCAAAAACAGTCAGATGGGTTGTCCAGCGTATTCACGGGGAGCTGTCAGACGAACAAATCACGAAATACCTACAAGAAGAGAATCTCAAATTCCGAATCTTGAAGGCGGAGCGGATCCTGTAGTACTCAAAGATCCCTACCACGCTTGCGGTGGTACCGACTGAGGGCAGCGAGATACCAAGCCAGGTATCGATAGACAAGAAAATACAACAACCTGAAGGATTCATATCAAGAATCACTCAATGTTCCAGATGCCAGAGGGCCGGTCACAGCAGAGCAACATGTCGAAGTAAGACGGAAATATGCCGTTATTGCGCCGATCACCACGCTTTAAAGGAGTGTCCGTTGGCCAAGCTTGACACTGACATCCGAGCACCCAACAGCAAGGGAAAGTGCACCAACTGCCTGAGCAAGCATGGTACTTGGTCTGCCCGTACCTCCAAAAACACCGAGACGTTCTAAAAATCGCCATTACCACAAAAAATACACCGCACAAGGAAGCAAGTCGGAAGTGCGAGACAGCCACAGGTTTATCACAAGCTGAAGGAGATCAACTGAAAAACCAGATAGACGAGTTGAAGAAGCAAGTCAAGGCACTGCTGACGCCGAAATCCTACAAACCACTAAATCAGAGCGAGAACTGCAAAAAACTGAAATGGAGCTTTTCCGAACAAACTAAGAGAAACCATACATGAAACCACAGTGAAACCGCAAGATGAAAACCAAGAGACCGAGCCTGAACCGCAAGCTAAATCCAGCAGCCCAACCACGAAGCCCAAGACATACAAGGGGAAACCAATATCCCGCCAGACATCCGAAGAAAACCGAGATGAGCACCCTGATGACGACACGGAGAGACCCCGAGGACATACTTTGGAGGAGCTACTAGAATCGGCAAGATTGGAGGGACTCAGGTGCCAGGACAATAATGGATGTATTAAATAATATCTACAATATTGATTGTATAAAATAATGTCTACAGTATTGACTGTAATAATAATGTCTACAATAATGGATATATACAATAAAGGATGTCTACAATAATGGGTGTGTAAACGATTAAATAAAGCCTATAAAAGTGGATATTAAACAATTGAATGCAATCTACAAAAGCTGATGCGTCAACAATTGAAAATCCCTATATTTGACATAAAGAATTAACGACACAAATCAATGTATGATAGTCACATATAAAGTAACACACACACACATACATAATGCAATTGTACCAGATGATTCTGACTTCACGTAACACGTCAAATACAGCGACAGCAACTAACACACAGCCTAGTGTAGCACATCACAGAAAGTAGGACGTGCCATTCTGTAGAAAATGCCTACATGTTCTGGTGCCTAGCTTGGCATACACAAAGCGTCTTCCTCTCGACACTAGCCATGGGAATGTGAGCTCTTTGAAAACCGTTCATGCCATTTATAGAATATGATGAATCGATTCTCAGACGATTCTGATAGTTGTCATCTCTGGGATTTTGTCTTGAACAAGTGGCTTCAGAGCCGACGTGTCGTAAGTTGTGGCTCAGCCCGTAGCTTGATATTTCACATGTCTGTCTTTGTTGAGCATGTCAGCTGTGTTTTAGGCTGTTTAGCTTAGCTTGTGAGTTAATGTTTGGCACATTTGAGATCAGCCTGTAAGTTGATGTTTTTAACACTTGTTAGATGAGCCTGTAAATTGATACTCTACACATTTTAAAAATGCTGGTGTTGACTTCGACGTCCTATAAAGTATATGCAACTAACTATAGTTGTTTTACACATTTTAGACCAGGCTGTAAGTTGATGTTTTGCATATTTTAGTTCCGTCTATAAGTTGCAGTTTTACACATTTTTAATCCTTCAGTAAGTTTATTTTACAAATTTAGATCACCCTGTAAGTGTAAGTTTTACACATTTTAGAACTTCCTTTAAGTTTATGTTTTACACATTTTAGATCGGCTTGTAAGTTGGTTGTTTTGAATGTTTAGTTCTGTATGTAAGATCATGTTTCACATGTTTAGTTCAGTTTATGAGATCATGTTTCACGTTTAGTTCAGTTTTAGATCAGCTTGTAAGTTGGTGTTTTGGGTCTTTAGTACGGTATAGGAGATCGTGATTCACATCTTTGGTTCAGTTTGTGAGATCATGTTTCACATTTAGTTCTGTTTTCTATATTATGTTTTACATGTTCACGTTAATATGGTTGTCCGTGTTTCACATGTTCAATAATAGCTCCTTATTTCACATATTCTACTTCATCATGTTTGACTAGTAAATACGTACGCAGATACTGACTTTTGTATGCGTAAATAATCTTAATCATGACATTAATCTTTTACATTGTCGTGTCGCGTCTTCAGAAATAAAGAGTGACATCTGAGAAGCCATGCATTTGCCATTCAAGCGTCATAATAGTTTTTGACTTCTGAATGCCATTCGAGAACGGAATGATATGTCTTTTGTCGTCTTTTCCGTAGCGTGGCTGTCTCCAGGGACCCCCGCCGTGGTCTAGCTGTGACATCTCCCTGTGGACAGCCATCTTTCTGTCCCTGCCTTTTCCCGCTAAGACCAGCCGAAATCATTTCTCTAGCTTTGCCATGTCCATTCTTCAGTTTGTATGAGATCTCGTTTGGTTAGCGTATAGAAAAATTGATTATTTCGATTAAACCTCCCATTTAATGTTTCAATCTCCGTAGGTTTATTTGGATTAAATTTCTCATTTATGTTTCAGTCTCCGCGGTGTTCATGTTCTGTGCATACAATGCTGTTTTATTACAAATGTTGACATATCCACGTGAAGCAGTAGATGGGGAACTGGTGATCGATGTGAGCTTTCAGTTATCTATAACTGCTCTATCGTATATAACATTTTCGTTATCTTATTCCCGTTATCATTACACGTATTTATTCTTCTTCTTCTTCTGAGTTAGTCGGGAATGCTGTTTTAGGTGTGATTGCTTTGTGCCGGTTTACAACAGAGCTGCGATAGTTGCACCTTTCGGCAGACACATCCGACTTTCTTCAAGATTTGTTGGTCGGGTTATCTTCCCGGAATCATTGAATTCAACGGGTTATTGTCAAATGGTGAAAACAAAAACACTGGAGGTTGTGTTGTTTAGTAAAATGTTGCTCCTCAGTTGAAGTGAAGACCCCTCCTTTGAAGTGAAGACTCCCCTCCGTTGAAGTGAAGACCCCTCCTTTGAAGTGAAGACTCCCCTCCGTTGAAGTGAAGACCCCTCCGTTGAAGTGAAGACCCCCCTCCGTTGAAGTGAAAGACCCATCCGTTGAAGTGAAAGACCCCTCCGTTGAAGTGAAAGACCCCTCCGTTGATTTGAAAGACCCCTCCGTTGAAGTGAAGACTTCTGTGTTCCAATAACCCCTGGCGCTATTCCTACGGTAGCGTCGCTACTGGTAGTGTTTCCCATGTCAGATAGGTCAAAAGATAGGGCTAGATATAGTGAGGCACAAACCTGCTCCTTGTAAGTAGACTGGCCACAATAAAAGGCTTGGGAAATCCAATTCCACCCCTCCCCCCACCCCCTCCACACACACACACACACACACACACACACACATATATATATATATATATATATATAATATATATATATATATATATATATATATATATATATATATATATATATATATATATATATATATATATTCCCAATGGCTGGTCGAAATCGGATGTACTGATCCTCAAGCTCGAGGAAACAATGCATCGAAATTCGCCTTACGATTACCAGGCAGGTAACAGAAAACAGAATGGTATCGTCCTGTTAGGTGCTGATATTGCCCCATTCCATTTCTTCCAATACACGTTTGTTTACAAGTCTTTCTCCTCACTTTGTAGATCTGCAAGCATCTTCATAATGTTGACATGTCTCTCACTTTATCGAAGGTCTTTGTGTAGTCAATTAAGCAAAGATGTAGGTCAGGCGGTTCAATTAATGTTCTCAGCAAAACACAGCATTTACAGTGCCCTTGCCTTCTACTAAACCACTTTGTTCTTCCCCTAGTTCGGGTTGTATTTTCTTCCTAGTTCTTTGCAGGGTTATTCTTAGCAAAATCTTCGTGATTTGACTCATTATGCTAATGCTAATTGTTCGATGTTTATTACATTCTAAGGCTCCTGATTTCTTTAGAATTGCAATAATTTTAGATTTACAGAATTCAGAAGGTGTATCTCCGGTATCATATATTGTGTTCAGCAGCCTGGTTACCTGGTCCCATTAATGTCTTGCCAGTTTTCATATGGTTAAGAGCGTTTTGAAACCCCATCCTCAAAATGTATGGTCCTTCGCTATTATTTAGAATATCATACTGTTGTATCGTCATAAAGGTCGTTCACATAATCTGACCAATGCATGTAGCATCTGACCTTTTTCTATTATGATTTTAAAATCTTTGGTTCTTATGCAACACGTTGCTGCATATGTTCATTTTGTAGTTATGTCATTAATTCTTTTGTGCATTAATTTAATATTTCGGGTTTTCAATTTCCTTGTAATTGTCATCAAGCCATCCCTGATGAATACTCAAGTGTAGATAAGGAATACACATGTTCTCGCCTGTCTACTCAAGTGTAGATAAGGAATACACATGTTCTCGCCTGTCTACTCAAGTGTAGATAAGGAATACACATGTTCTCGCCTGTCTACTCAAGTGTAGATAAGGAATACACATGTTCTCGCCTGTCTACTCAAGTGTAGATAAGGAATACACATGTTCTCGCCTGTCTACTCAAGTGTAGATAAGGAATACACATGTTCTCGCCTGTCTACTCAAGTGTAGATAAGGAATACACATGTTCTCGCCTGTCATGCTTGACTGGCTCACTTGACAATAAATGTGGAACCACAAAATTAGGCCAGGATAAAAGATTAAGAACCGCTTGGTGGAACAATGAAGTTAAAGATAGCATATCCAGAAAGATATAGCATCTAAAGATGAATTCTGGAGAATATACGGTGAACGACTACCCAATGGCATTTTATACACGTGCCAAAAATATGAGAAACAGAGATGCATGCTACATCCAGACCAACATCAAAATATGTAAATAGCAAATATTTAATCCACAACACAGACCAGCAAAGAGAACAGAATACTTTCAAGAACTACTTAACCCAAATTTGTGCCTAAAAGCACCAGACTTCATACCTGCAGCGGTCAAATCGGTTATACAGAACAGTCATAAAAACAAATCACCTGGTCCAGATGGCATAACCACTGAAGCTATTTAGGCTTATGGGAAAACAGGAATTAAATGGCTGACAAGACTTTTTAGTATAGCCTGGGAAGAAAGAAAAGTTCCAGGTGATTGGCAACAGGCAATAATAGTACCAATGTGGAAAAAGAAAGGCAATATGAGAGAGTGCGTATTGGACGAAAGAGCTAAACCCAAAGTTGAACAACGGTTATGCAAAGCATACTTTGGTTTCAAGAAAGGTAAATGTTGCACTGATACAATATTGACATTGAGACAAATATGTGGTGGTCGGGGATGGAGACTATAAAATACAGTGACCAGTAGAATATTGTGGTTTTGGATCAGGAAAAAGCTTTAAACAGAATAGAAACCGGGTGCATTTTTAATGACTGTAGGGTGTTTGAAAATATTGCCGTTCCAATTTTGTATTTACCTTTTATGTTGCATGAACTCCACAGAGGGTGAATACAAAACTTGGAACGGCAATATTTTCAAAATCTCCACAGTCAATAAAATACACACTATAGATACAAATAATGGACCATACATGAAGACTACGGGATACATGGACAATTAAAAGAAAACAACAAAGCCACGTATCACTCGAACCAAAGTGCAGTAAGATCACAAGATGGTATATCAGATATGTTCACAGTAAATACGAGTGAGATAGTGGTATGTGCTATTCGATGCCTATATGGAAAGAATATCTAAGGAAGGAAGCCTTGACAGGACCTATTCAAAAACTTTTGAACTCTTTATAAAACAACAGATCCGCCCGCAATAAAAGAACTGTTATTAGCAGACGATCACTGCCTGTTTTACAGCTGCGAGATCAGACTGCAAAATCATAGTAAACAGGGTTCAATACGCAACATATACAATATGAAAATAATATATACAACCAAAATTGAAGTAATGCAGATTAGCAGATCTGCTGATCCACTAAATATACTGATAAAAAGCATATCTCTGAAACAAAAGTTAAAGAATTTAAATATCTAGGAAGTATGATCACAGAAGATGAAAGAATAGACAGACAAAACGAAATCAGATGTCAAAAAGCAAGTGAGCTTTTATATCAAATATCAGGCATATATAACTATGCCCGCAGAACGACAGATAATAAATAGCATATTCAAACCAACCCTATGCTACTAAGTCAGACTTGGACATTATCGAAATCACACTTACGCAAAATCAACACCTGTGAGAAGATATGATTGAGGAGAGCTGTCAACTTAGCTAAGCGAGTCCAAGTAAGACATGATGTTATCTGACAGACAATGGGATCAACACCGTGTGCCACATATTGGGAGGCAGAAAATGAAATGGTTGGGTCATTTCGATAGAATGCAACATCATCAGTTACCAGCACTGACTCTACACCAAATAAAATCGAATAAGAGTGCAAGAGAAAGCGCGAGAAGAAAACGGAGAGACGTCATCAAAGACATTGTACAGTCACACGGAATGACACTATCCAGTGCCACCCATAGGGCGTTGTATCAACTATACGTTCCCACGACGCTTGACGGCAAAAGTACAAAACAATGATGATGATGATCATGATGACATGACGATAGTGGAAGTGAAACGAATTTGTCAGCTATAAAGTCCATCACATAAACATCTAAGACAGTCATGAATGAAAATAGTTACACAAACTGGAGAATGACTGGAGAACACTTTAATATATGTTCAGTGACCAGTACAACCGATTAGGGATATGGTTCTTGTTCCCATAGGAACATAAGCAAGGAACTGATTGTGGACAGATTTGCTGTGCTAGCAGAGAAGTTCGGTGAGAACATAGAAACACGACATGTCAAAACAACAACAACGGTGGCCAGTCCGATCAATCAATACTACAGGCAGCCTCTAAGTCCATTGCAATTATGGTCAGGAATGATTATGATCCATACTGTACTGAGGACCTACACAATTCTGGGTGACAAGTCGAAGGGGGACAGGGGGAATAACAGTTCAGGGGAATCTCAATACATGAAGCCCATAAACGGGCACTCTTCCGCTGTTTATGCAAGGTACAAGAGGAACAAGATGAGATAAGATGAGAAATAAAAAGTACCAGGAAGACGAGAGAGAGAGAGAGAGAGAGAGAGAGAGAGAGAGAGAGAGAGAGAGAGAGAGAGAGAGAGAGAGAGAGAGAGAGAGAGAGAGAGAGAGAGAGAGAGAGAGAGAAAACAACTGAAGCGAACATCTTCAAAGCCATCTCAGAAAAGTATATTATAAAGGAATATTAAATCAAACAACGTGTGATTGTTGGAGAAATAAACAAAAACTAACCCTGAACATAGACAGGGATGGACATAGTCAAAGGAAACTAGTGAACGCCATGAATAATGAAGGGCCAGTGGCAAGCAAAGAAAAATTAACAAAGGATAGGTGCTTGCACTGAGAACTGAGATATTTAGGAGCTTACATGGGTGGGGGTGGGGGGGGGGGGGGGGGCACTGATAGACTGTCATACTGACGCAAAACAAATTCATGTCACAACAGAACAGAAGCAAGTTATCAAAGACGAGCAGACAACGATAGCTGCAAAATATATGGTGGCAAAGTAAAATTGAAAAGGAAACTGCAGCATGCAATGAGTGCCTTAAACATAAGAAATGAGCAGGATAAGGTGGGATGGCAGATAAAACAGGGCGGAGTACTAAGGCTAACATGAAGCCACTAGCAGTCCTTACTTACATCTGGGAGAGAGAAATAGCCCTATAGGTACAGAATGAAGCGTTCTAACACCAGTCCTTTAAAAAAAATAAAAGAAAATTCCCTTCAGAGCCTATTCATGTACTTATTTATACAGAAAACGTTAGTGAAGCAAATGATCTCTAGCAGCCTTATGTGATATCTGGAATAAAAACACCTTCTCCACAACAAGCAGGGTTCAGAAAGGATAGGTCTCCGGAGGATCAGATAACCCGTATAACTTGGGGAAAGCTCAGCCTGGCCGAATGGGTAAGAGTGCTCGATCTTACAATTTCGATGTGTTGATGCCGAGATAGCGGGTTCAACTCCTGCACATGTCAGTTGGACTAATATGTGAACTTTTCGTCCTTGGCTTGGGGACGTAAATTACAAGTTTTTCAGAAGGTGGTGTGAGTTCGCCTGTTGGAAAGGGACACTGGTAAAAGGGAAAGCTAACCCACACGCAAAAGTAAGTCACGTGCACGAGAAGTAGTAGCACGTGTGTGGACTACGTTTTAGTTCAATACGAGCGAACGAAAACAAAAATGGGTGAAAAACACGGATGATGTTCTAGAGAGAAAACAAAAATAGGCGAAAAACACGGATGATGTTCTAGAGAGAAAACAAAAATAGGCGAAAAACACGGATGATGTTCTAGAGAGAAAACAAAAATAGGCGAAAAACACGGATGATGTTCTAGAGAGAAAACAAAAATAGGCGAAAAACACGGATGATGTTCTAGAGAGAAAACAAAAATAGGTCGAAAAACACGGATGATGTTCTAGAGAGAAAACAAAAATGGGTGAAAAACACGGATGATGTTCTAGAGAGAAAACAAAAATAGGCGAAAAACACGGATGATGTTCTAGAGAGAAAACAAAAATGGGTGAAAAACACGGATGATGTTCTAGAGAGAAAACAAAAATAGGCGAAAAACACGGATGATGTTCTAGAGAGAAAACAAAAATGGGTGAAAAACACGGATGATGTTCTAGAGAGAAAACAAAAATAGGCGAAAAACACGGATGATGTTCTAGAGAGAAAACAAAAATGGGTGAAAAACACGGATAATGTTCTAGAGAGAAAACAAAAATAGGCGAAAAACACGGATGATGTTCTAGAGAGAAAACAAAAATGGGTGAAAAACACGGATGATGTTCTAGAGAGAAAACAAAAATAGGTGAATAACACGGATGATGTTCTAGAGAGAAAACAAACATAGGTGAAAAACACGGATGATGTTCTAGAGAGAAAACAAAAATAGGTGAAAAACACGGATGATCTTCTAGAGAGAAAACAAAAATAGGTGAAAAACACGGATGATGTTCTAGAGAGAAAACAAAAATGGGTGAAAAACACGGATGATGTTCTAGAGAGAAAACAAAAATATGTGAAAAACACGGATGATGTTCTAGAGAGAAAACAAAAATGGGTGAAAAACACGGATGATGTTCTAGAGAGAAAACAAAAATAGGTGAATAACACGGATGATGTTCTAGAGAGAAAACAAAAATAGGTGAAAAACACGGATGATGTTCTAGAGAGAAAACAAAAATAGGTGAAAAACACGGATGATGTTCTAGAGAGAAAACAATAATGGGTGAAAAACACGGATGATGTTCTAGAGAGAAAACAAAAATAGGTGAAAAACACGGATGATGTTCTAGAGAGAAAACAAAAATAGGTGAAAAACACGGATGATGTTCTAGAGAGAAAACAAAAATAGGTGAAAAACACGGATGATGTTCTAGAGAGAAAACAAAAATAGGTGAAAAACACGGATGATGTTCTAGAGAGAAAACAAAAATAGGTGAAAAACACGGATGATGTTCTAGAGAGAAAACAAAAATAGGTGAAAAACACGGATGATCTTCTAGAGAGAAAACAAAAATAGGTGAAAAACACGGATGATCTTCTAGAGAGAAAACAAAAATGGGTGAAAAACACGGATGATGTTCTAGAGAGAAAACAAAAATAGGTGAAAAACACGGATGATGTTCTAGAGAGAAAACAAAAATGGGTGAAAAACACGGATGATGTTCTAGAGAGAAAACAAAAATAGGTGAAAAACACGGATGATGTTCTAGAGAGAAAACAAAAATAGGTGAAAAACACGGATGATGTTCTAGAGAGAAAACAAAAATAGGTGAAAAACACGGATGATCTTCTAGAGAGAAAACAAAAATGGGTGAAAAACACGGATGATGTTCTAAGAGGAAAACAAAAATAGGTGAAAAACACGGATGATGTTCTAGAGAGAAAACAAAAATAGGTGAAAAACACGGATGATCTTCTAGAGAGAAAACAAAAATGGGTGAAAAACACGGATGATGTTCTAGAGAGAAAACAAAAATAGGTGAAAAACACGGATGATGTTCTAGAGAGAAAACAAAAATAGGTGAAAAACACGGATGATCTTCTAGAGAGAAAACAAAAATGGGTGAAAAACACGGATGATGTTCTAGAGAGAAAACAAAAATAGGTGAAAAACACGGATGATGTTCTAGAGAGAAAACAAAAATAGGTGAAAAACACGGATGATCTTCTAGAGAGAAAACAAAAATAGGTGAAAAACACGGATGATCTTCTAGAGAGAAAACAAACACTAGCGGTCTCGGCAGGTTTAGAGATCAAACTCTAGCGGTCTCGGCAGGTTTAGGCAACAAACACTAGCTGTCTTAGCAGGTTTAGACAACAAACACTAGCGGTCTCGGTAGGTTTAGACAACAAACACTAGCGATCTCGGCAGGTTTAGACAACAAACACTAGCGGTCTCGGTAGGTTTAGACAACAAACACTAGCTGTCTTAGCAGGTTTAGACAACAAACACTAGCTGTCTTAGCAGGTTTAGACAACAAACACTAGCGGTCTCGGTAGGTTTAGACAACAAATACTAGCGGTCTCGGTAGGTTTAGACAACAAACACTAGCGGTCTCGGTAAGTTTAGACAACAAACACTAGCTGTCTTAGCAGGTTTAGACAACAATTACTAGCGGTCTCGGCAGGTTTAGACAACAAACACTAGCGGTCTCGGTAGGTTTAGACAACAAACACTAGCTGTCTTAGCAGGTTTAGACAACAAACACTAGCGGTCTCGGTAGGTTTAGACAACAAACACTAGCGGTCTCGGTAGGTTTAGACAACAAACACTAGCGGTCTCGGTAGGTTTAGACAACAAACACTAGCGGTCTCGGTAGGTTTAGACAACAAACACTAGCTGTCTTAGCAGGTTTAGACAACAAACACTAGCTGTCTTAGCAGATTTAGACAACAAACACTAGCGGTCTCGGTAGGTTTAGACAACAAACACTAGCTGTCTTAGCAGGTTTAGACAACAAACACTAGCTGTCTTAGCAGGTTTAGACAACAAACACTAGCGGTCTCGGTAGGTTTAGACAACAAACACTAGCGGTCTCGGTAGGTTTAGATAACAAACACTAGCTGTCTTAGCAGGTTTAGACAACAAACACTAGCGGTCTCGGTAGGTTTAGAACAAACACTTAGCAGGTTAAACACTAGCGGTCTCGGTAGGTTTAGACAACAAACACTAGCTGTCTAGCTAGGTTTAGACAACAAACACTAGCGGTCTCGTAGGTTTAGACAACAAACACTAGCGGTCTCGGTCAGGTTTAGACAACAAACACTAGCGGTCTCGGCAGGTTTAGACAACAAACACTAGCGATCTCGGCAGGTTTAGACAACAAACACTAGCGGTCTCGGTAGGTTTAGACAACAAGCACTAGCGGTCTCGGCAGGTTTAGACAACAAACACTAGCGGTCTCGGCAGGTTTAGACAACAAACACTAGCGGTTTCGGTAGGTTTATATAACAGCAGTTGATCAAGTATGGAACAAGGGACTGAAAGTAACACACTGCACAATATGCAGGTGTATGGCGGAAATGTACATATGAGTCAGTTGCTACCCAGAGACTAGAACTGCCAGGCTAGCAGTATAACACATCAGCATGAAGATAGTCGCAAGGGGGAGTTCTTCTTCTTCTTCTTCTTCTTCTTCTTCTTCTTCTTCTTCTTCTTCTTCTTCTTCTTCTTCTTCTTCTTCTCTGGGAGTCTTCATGGCGAAGTGGTCAAGCCGTTTAACTCGGACTCCGAAGGTTGTGGGTTCGATTCCGGGCCGCGTCCTTCGGTTCACGAGTTAAAATTATCGGAGACTCCTGTGGGTCGTCGCAGGAGCTACGGAGTTCGTGCTTTGTGCGACGTTTTCCGCGCTGTGGAAAGAGACCGAGCCATAAGGAATAAAATCCGGTGCAATGAAGTCGACCCTGTCGACCTTTAAGCGACTTTCTTCTTCTTCTTCTTCTTCTTCTTCTTCTTCTTCTTCTACTTCTTCTTCTTCTACGTTGATCCGGAGAGGTTTTTTATTTATTTTTCGGACGTGATTGTGTTGTGCCTATTTACAGCAGAGCTGCTTTCTTGCGCCGTCAGGCCGACATACCCGACTTCTGCGGGCATTTGTTGACCGGTGTAACCTTCCAGGTAGGGGGAGTTCTGTCACCCACATTGCCCCTATATATGAGATTACAGAACATGTTCCAGTCAAAGTACACACCTCCTCGTTTGCAGACGGCCCGGCCGTGTTGGCTACCCGAGAATATATCGCAGCGGACATACAGCAAATATTTTATTGTTGATTCATTCATCATGTGCCATGCCCATAAGCGTGGGCGGTCATGGTTCGCGATCTGACACCATCACCAGAGTGTTAGATCAGCTCAGAGTGCTTGTCCCGGTTATGCCATGCGGCCAAGCCAGCCAGACATTCTGCCTTCCCCGAGATCTTTCCCCATAAATTTAGCCAGTTTTATAGGCTAGTTCTCGTCATATCTAGCCCAAATATCCGTGACGGTCTACGTCTAATTTCTCTA
The DNA here is from genome assembly GCA_014155875.1 of Cepaea nemoralis. Lineage (NCBI taxonomy): Eukaryota > Metazoa > Mollusca > Gastropoda > Stylommatophora > Helicidae > Cepaea > Cepaea nemoralis. The sequence continues at coordinate 26,020 of JACEFZ010003924.1, forward strand.
ATAAATGTATGGTTCTCATATATTTCTCGTACAACTGTCTCATTCGTTTGTCTGTCTGTCCATGATATGCTTTGCAATTTTCTAAGATAATTAGAGTTTATTACTGCTAGATGAATATTAAAAAAAAAAAACACAAAAAAACTATGGCTGGTGAAGATCAGTGAGGAGAAAACAGTGTTCTTCCTTTCAAATCAAGTGGGGGGGGGGGGGGGGGGGGGAAGGGGGGGGGGGAGAGAATTCACGTTGGATCGTTGCTTGCCACGGAAGTCACAGACTGAAGTAATCGAACAAGATCAAGGCAAAGAAAGGCAGTAGTAACACCGTGTGATTTTCCAACGTGGGGGTTGGGGTTGGGGACGACTTGGGGGAAGAAGCAGAAGAGAAAGTTCTGAAGAATCTATATTCTGGACGAGTGAAGTCAGATCTTGAATATGATATTGTAGCTGGGGTTACATCAGCTATGTTAAACATTAACAATCAATACAGAGTCCAAAAAGAAGAAATGCTGATTATAACTGAAGGAGTGAAGACAATACCTATTAAGCTATTAATGACTGGAAAAAGATCACATGTTTACATCTAGTGCAGGACGGAAAGAAGATAGCAGCACCCAGCAACGGTCACAACAATTTAGAATGTTGGTGAAACAGTGTCACGCAATCTATCAGAGGCTCAAGGGTCATAGAGTGGCACGACTAAAGCAAAGCAACGGTGTACAATGACTAGGCTTCAATACTAATTTGTGTAGTGGGACTAGCGTCAGTCTCGTCAGTATCCGCTAGTCGAGTCCGCGCTGCATTGACTATATCAGCCCTGCCACTGCTTCTTCCCGTATGTACTCGTACGTTATTTGCATCTGGTCTGCGCAGCCATTACCTTTTACACCATATTCCAAATGTGACATGTGCTAATTTCATCTTTTTGTCTTTATTATTCGCTGAGAAAAAAAAATATGTGATGCATCTCTTTCTGACCAACCCTCGTACCTGACCTGTTTAACTGCGGTAGGAAGGTATGTACCCTCGAGTAGTCTACAAAGACTGCAGAGTTGTATTGCTGTGCTTGTTTCGTCTCCAGCTAGCTTGAGATATGTTTGTGTGTGCTTATATTGTCTTGTAAAGCCTTGACACGATTTTTTTTTTTTAGTCTGCCGTATCTTGGGAAAGGTCTGCCGCATCGAGGAATTAATATATGATCCGTGTTTGGTATTGGGATAAATATTGGTTTAATCCATATTTTTGACAATTTTTTTCCCCGTATCGTTTTAGGTAACCCTTGAACTATTTTTACACTTTTTGTCAGTTTCAATCAACTCTGTTCTGGCTTTATCAAAACAATGTGCTGTCTCTGGTTTTGCTTATTCCTCAGTCTACTTCATATTTAGTTGCTTCTGGCTCTTTCTTTACTGCATATTAAGATAAGTGCGGCAGGGATGTGTACTGTCCCCAAGCCTCTTCAACCTATACACAGAAAGTATTTTTAAACAAGTTGAAATGCCTGGACTTAACATCAATGGAAGAATCATAAACAATCTTAGATATGCTGACAATAGGCCTACCGTGTTACTAGCAGAAAGTGAGAAAGAGTTGCAAGACCTTAGTGGAAGAAGTAAACAGGCACGGTGCAGAATGTGGCTTAGATATTGACATCCAAAAAACAGAAACTATGATAATTAGCAGTGAAAAGGAAAGGTCATCAATGACCATCACAGTAAACGGGCAGATACTAGAACAAGTAACAAGTTCTCTAGTGAAAGGGACGTTTACTTATAGTGAAGTGTCTGCCAGAGAAAGAGTTGAAATAATACCTGCCAGGGACAGAACAATTACATTATGTCATTATGAAATGATACGTTGATAATAAAACACAAGGCACATCCGTAGAAGACACAAGGACAAGACCGGCGTGAACTCTATCACATTCAGATTTGAACTCTACAGCACATGTCCTGGACCACCCTGGGAAACACTTCATCTTTCTAGAGCTAAAGACGAATAAATATAGATCATGCATAAAAACTTTATTTCATATTCTGCCAAGAAATGGCAGCTCTGCGTTCAGCTGAGTCAGTAAATGAACTCAATCCCATTTCATCGTGATTTAATAACTCCAGGCTGTCGTGATTTACACAGATCATAAATCACCACCACCAAGTAAAAATACCAGTAAATGAGCTTCGGTTCGGCCAGCCACTGGCGCTGCTGCTCATGCACACTGAATCATTATATGCATGCTGTGCGTGCGAGTTTGCGTGTGTGAAATATGTGTGTGTGTGTGTGTGCTCTGTTCGTTGGAATCCGGACATGTCCATAAATGCTCAAGTTACTTCTATTAAATCAACGGTCGTTGAGCGGGCTGTGTCCACTTGCCTGGTGATTGACCAGTCTGGCGTTGGAGCTCCGGCCCAACCTCATGTATAAAACTGCGTGTCCTCGTCTTGTTGGCTGACTGCCGCTACAATCGCGTCATTGTTTCAGGACTCATGACTGGTCTAAGAGTTTAAGTTTAAAATATTGCATGCCAGTTGCAGGACGTAGCGTTCAATGCCAGGTTAATTTTCTAGGCAGTATTATGTAACCAACATACAATCACGTATCTGTAGAAAGACGCACGCACGCGCGCACGCACGCACACACACATGCATTCACACACACACACACATATTCATGCACTCAGACACACCCACACACACACACACACACGCATACGCACGCGCACACATACGCGTACATGCGTCTACATCAACGCAGTAAATATTGAGGCACGCAGTTTCATAACTCCCCGAGTTACCGTGATAAGGGTTCGAAATCAGCCGCCACCACTGTGGATGCAGACCGCCTTGCGTTGATTTCGATAGTAATGAGGCATCGGTTGTTTAACATGCAATGGCAAATTGTTGAACTCAGAAATGTCCTAGTAAATCACAGACATCCAATAAATGCTGGGGTTAAATGCAAAGTCGTGTAAAGGACACACAACTTTTATCTCTCTCTCTCTCTCTCTCTCTCTCTCTCTCTCTCTCTCTCTATATATATATATATATATATATATATATATATATATATATATATATATATATATATATCTTTTTGTTTGCTTTCTTCTTGTATCCCACGCCGTGTGTCGCGGGTTATAGGGTTGTCCACGAACTTCTGTCTAGTCTACTGCCCGTAATTTCTGATTCCCATGTTCCTACATGCCATGATATCAAACTGACTAGCATCTTATCTCTTTGGCGTCCCCTCCCCGCCTGTCTTCCCCTCTTCCTATCCCTTTCCTCTCCTCGCGATGTGCGACAGATTAATCAGTCCTCTTTGTGAGTTTTTCTTGAGACATGTCCATTATTGTTTTTATACGTTCCCAGCATTCTTCTATAAAATCACATTTCTGCAGCTTCCACATAATTTATCTAATCTGCTGACCGTGCATGATTCACATCTGTACATCGCGATTGGCTCGATACAGCTGTTACCAACTCTCTTTCTCACTACGATTGACAAAGATATATTGCACTCAATATTCCCGGTCTTGAGAACTGCTGCTTTTGTTTGGGAGATTCAATGTAAACTTCTTTAATACATCTAGTATACACTAGGAAACACTAAATACCATCTGTTTACATTGACAAATATCACGGTAATGTAAGCCAATTTTAAAATAGAAGTAAAGAACAGATTTGATATGCTGTCTGAGCTAGAGATCCTATTTCAAGATGTGGGATTCTCTGTGGCGAAGTGGTCAAGCCGTTTCACTCGTGCTCCGAAGATTGTGGGTTCGATTCCGGCCCGCGCCCTTCGGTTTGCGAGTTAAATGTTTCGGAGACTCCTGTGGGTCGTCGCTAAAAGCTACGGAGTTCGTGCTTTGTGCGACGCTTTCCGCGCTGCGGAAAGAGACCGAGCCATATGGGATAAAACCCGGTGCAATGAAGTCGACCCTGTCGACTTTTAAGCGACTTTTTTTTTTTCAAGATGTGGATGATCAATGGAAAATGTTGAAGAATTCAGTCAGTTTGGCTGCAGAAACAAATATTCCAAAATTAAAGAAAGTGGGTCATAAGAAATGGATGACTTAAGAAATGTTACGACTAATGGAAACAAGAAGACACAGCAAAAATAATCTTAAATATAAAAAAATAAAAATATAAAATATGCAGAAATTCACAGAAAAGTCAGAGAATTATGTAAGGAGGCAAAAGAAGCATGGCTTGAGAAAGCTTGCATAGAAATTTAAAAAAAACCACAACAGTAAAAATACCAAATTAAAGCACATAAGAATTCAGGAGCTTACTAATAAAAGAACACGTATATCAGCAGGCTGCCTAAAAACTAAGGATGGAAAAATCATAATATAAAAAGATAAGATTTTACAGGCATAGTCAGATTATGTGAAAAACCTTTATGATGATAACAGAGAAGAACAGTATGATAATCGAAATAATATTGAAGGACCAACAATTCTGAAGATCGGGGTTCAAATTGTTCTTACCATATGAAAACTGGCAAGACCATCGGTTCAGATAACATAACAACAAAAATTATTAATGCTTTAGAAGAATATGGAATAGATCGAGTCACCAGACTGCTGAACACAATATATGATACCTCATGAATTATGTAATTTTGTATTTATCACAATCCTAAAGAAATCATGAGCCTTGGAATGTGATCAGCATAGAACAATTAGTATGATGACTCACATCACGAAGATATTGCTAAGAATTATCATGCAAAGAGATACGAAGAAAATACAACCCGAAATATGAGAAGAACAATGTGGTTTGTAGAAGGCAAGGGTACAGTAAATGCTGTGTACATGCTGAGAACAGTAATTGAACGTTCTATATAAATAAAAAAAGATATACATCTTTGCTTTATTGACTACACAAAGGCTTTCGACAAAGTAAGAGATGTCAACAAGGTAGAGATGCTTGCAGATCTACAAATTGATGCGAAAGACCCTAGAGCCTTTCTTTTTCCATATTGGTACTATTATTGCCTGTTGCCAACCATCTGGGACTTTTCTGTATAACTGTTTTGACTTCTGCAGGTATAAAATTTGGTTCTGATTGTCCATGACTTTTAGGCACAAAAAGAGAGATTTTCTATGTTATGTGTGGGGTTAAGTAGTTCTTGAAAGTATTCTGCCCACCTTGCTAGTCTTTGTTGTGGATTAAATATTGGTATACCTCTTTTGCTGTGTATGATGGTGGTTGGGTTGTAGCATGCATCGGTTCCTCATTGCATTGACATGTTTATAAATTCTCTAGGGTAGTCTTTGCTAAGGGTCGCCATCTGTTCACAGTATATTCTCCAGGATTTATCTTTAGATGTTCTAATTGTTCGTTTAAATGCTACCTTCTTTTTTTAATATGCTATCTTTAACTTGGTTGTTCCACAAAGTTGTTCTTAATCTTTTGTCCTGCCCTACTTTCTTTGTTCCACATTTAGTTTTCAGTGTTTTGAGCATGGCAGCCTTGAAAATTGCCCATTCTTTATCTACGCTTGAGTAATCATCAGGGATGTTCTTATGTAGTCTTTTGATTTCTTGATTGAATTCGTCTTTAACCGTATGTTCCCGCAGCCTTCTATAATTGATGACATGTGTTGTTACCTTTTTTTCTTATTTTCCTGTATGTTGGAATATCTTTTATTTTGACTGGTTTGTGATCAGTATCAACGTCTGTATTTGGGAGTGCTCTTGAATCTAATAGTAGTCCTCTGTCTGATTTGCTAAATAGAATAAAGTCAATCTGAGATGCTTGATCTATGTCATTCCATTTATACCAGGTTTTGGTGTGGCTACGACGATGTTGGCAAAAAATATTATTTACTATTATTAGTCCGTGTTCGGAGAATATGTTGAGTAGATGTTGACCATTACTGTTACATTCAGTCTCTGTGTCGCTGAATAGCCCCATGCATTCATCCCACGGTGTTATTCGTGTGCCTATTCGTCCGTTAAAATCACCCATCACAATAAGTTCATCTGCCTCCCTGACATTATTTAACGTGTCTGCAAGTTTATCAAAATACTCGTCTTTGTCTTCGTCGCTGTAAGTGTCGTTACATGGGGCGTATGTTTGTATAAAAGTTGCTGTTCTATTTCCTTCTTTAATCTGTACTAGTATTATTCTTTCCGATATACATTTAGTGTTGATAATGGCTTTCGCTTTGTCTGGATGTAACAAAAACTCCATGTTTAGTTGTAGCTCGCTGGTCGACGCCGCTCCATATAAGAACTGTAACCTTCATGTGTTCGTTTTGTGTTCTGCCCTGTTTTCCTAGTATCTGCCAGTCCTAATATTTGAATATTTGATTTTTTCATAAACTATACGAGAGCTGGTTCCTTATTTTCTAGACCCGTAACATTCCAAGTCCCGAATATCTCCTGTCTGTTTCGAAATGTAGCTGTTGTTGGTCGCTTATTGTTCGGCTTCGGTGTGTTTCCAGCGTGAACGTTAATAGAGTTGCGTTTTTCTTTCAATTTCCTTCATAATTCTCTAGCAATAGTAAAAATTAAATTTTGTTGCGTATCCCTTACGGGACGTTGCAGTCAACACCAGCATTTTTCAACTGCTGTTGATGTACTAGGCAAGTGTTACGTTCAGTAGTTTGCTATTGCTTTCTGAACGACCGGCTCCCATACCAGCACGTTATAACACAACTCGACACAGTCTGCTGCACAAATCGGTCGCAGTTGAGCTTCGAACGCCTGGTACCCGGCTCACGAACCGCGTTCGCAAGCCTTTAGCCACGGAGCAGGCCTAGCAATAGTACTTGAACAAATAAATTCCCTACAGGTTTGCTGGACCTGTCGTAAGTTCATCCTTATTTGAACAGAATGATGTTAAGAAACACGCACAAAACACATAATTACATCTCCGAATCGAAAAAAAATCATGTTGAAAGGCGGACATATGTTTTCGGCTCATAGTTTAGTGTGTTCAGTAATATTCAGATTTATAAGTCTGTTCATTGCAATCGGTGAAATTATCTGAGCGTGACAGTGTAGAGTTTATAAACTGTACAACAAGCCTAGAGATATAACAGATATTGATGTTCCAATGTGAGAAATGAGTATCCGCACATAACAAAGTGTGAGAGACAAGTATCAACACACAACACAGTGTGAGAGATGGAGAGATGAGTATCAATACACAACATAGTGTGAGAGATGGGTATCAACACACAACAGATGTGATGAGAACGCTGTGATAGAAGCGTCGTGATGATAGTGCCGTGATATGAGCATAGTGATAGGAGAGCCGTGATGAGAGCGCCGTGATGAGAGCGCCGTGATGAGAGCGCCGTGAGGAGAGCGCCGTGATAAAAGTGCCGTGATAAGTGTCGTGTCTTCCTTTAAAGTGTCGTCCCTGGAGTGAGGGGAGTCAACACCCACATTATAATTTTTCTTCCCTATCCATATCCTGGAGAATCCACCAGCTTCCGTCCAACATACTCCATCAGCCCGTGGACACCTTTTCCTATCACTCTCTCACTGTCGTACTATGCCCCCTCTCATTCTCCCCCAACGCAACATATTCAACAACTATTGCTTCTAAAAATTAATAAAGATTAATTTATTAAAAGAAAAGTGTAACGTATATGAGACGTGTATGCGAAGAAAATGTGTGTGGTGTATTCTAATATAAATGTATAGGTCAGACCACAGAGTTCATATTCAGAGTCCACTCATCATGGCAAGGATTACACGACATCACAAGAATCAGCACAATGGACCTCACCGAAGTCGTGTCCTTCTCTCCAGACATGTCCTCCTCCAGGAGCTCTGATGACCATGAGAACTGAATCCCATTCAAATATAATCCGTGAAAAATACTATTATTGTTCCTAACACAACTGTTCCTAATAGTTTATAGAAACTCAGACTTCATAATTCCGGCGCAGTGAAAAAAACATGGAACACTGTCCAATGAACATGACGTTTTCTTCTTGCGATAGGTTTTATAGTTTTCACTCTTACACAGTTATTGTATCTAGACTAAAATGGCTTGCTTTATTTACTAGATATTGTCTGACAGTTCTGATTTCCTTGATACGTGGAACAATTACACTTAAATGTTATCTTTCCTCCAATGTGAACATCAGTCGCTACTGTTCTCGTCATACGTGGACTGAACCTCCATCACTACTGGTGTGTTAAAGACTGGTATGACCTACAACTCATTCGGTACTTATCCTGTAGGATACTTCTACCATTCAGCTCCACTGAGCCATGTGTATCAGCTTCTTCTGGCATAGACCCATTTAGAAGGTTGCTGGCCAATCTTTCTGCATCATAATTTATCCGGGATCGGATTTTTCAATGATTCTGTGTGCTTCATCCCGACCAGAGGGAACCTGTAAAATAGATCATACAACTGGTGATAGCCTCCCCGTCACTGATCTCTATTAGATGATCGTAGCCATTGGCCTTTGCTCAGCAAAATACAATGAACCTAACTCTGTCCGGGACAGATGACTCAACACATTGGTTATCATCAGGCCAAGACAAGAAAAAAAAATCAACAACCAGAATGCGGAACCCCGCCCACCAGGGACACCCACTGGAATATCCCAATTATCCCTCATTACTCAATTCTCAACTAGTAAAGCTTATCAATACTTCACTAATCTATTTTCAACCAACAGAGCCAATTATCACTTCACTACTCTAACTAGTTTTCAACTAACAGTGCTAATCATCACACTCTAGTTTTAACAAGACTACTGCCTATATTAATTAGGACTAGTAACACCATCTAAAAATACCTTAGGCAAACCCGCCTCAATCCTGGATGGTTGCTACACTTTACCATAACGACACATGCTAGTTAATTTTTAATTAATCTAACACTGTAGAGCTCTCCCACAAAACACGTCAATCCTAATCCACTGTTTTGGTCAAAACTCATTGTCCCCAAATCGGGTTTTTGGCAAACGCCTAAAATTGGTCACGTGATGTTTTCCTTTATGTCCACACAGGTGTTGTTTTGGGCAGATCATCCCTGGTCAGGAATCTATCTTCCCTGGCTCAATCAATGTCAGAGTTGTCATCACTTGTTTTGACTCCCACAATAATCTGGCTAGTTCCTGTATGCTCCCAACAACGGGTTTCCACCACAAGCCGCCAATCTTCTGTCGAGTGGTGACAATCACAGCCGCCATTTCGCTTGATGTCCGGAACTCAAAATGACAGACGGACTGTTTCATGTCCCGAGCTGGACACTTCCGCTTGTCTCTGACTGTTTATGAACTGTCAAAGTGGTGTATAGATTCCTCTCACTCACTACCGAATGTTCCTATTGCCGACCAGATGTAAACATGTGCAGCTGCAACCCATACTGTTTGTTCTGTATTAGTGGAAACAACCTGTGGCCTCGAACATATGTGCTAAGCAAACTTTCTGTATTATCATTATCTGGTTAACTCATGGCGATCTCGTGACAATAAGAGTGCCGTGATGAGAGCGCCGTGATGAGAGTGCCGTGATGTGAGCATAGTAATAGGAGAGCTGTGATGAGAGTGTTGTGGTGAGAGCCACGTTCTGCACACGACCTGCTACATGATGGTGATGTCCGTGGTAACCACTTGATAAGGCTGGGTCGCGCCAGAGCCAACACTAGTCGGAAGGAAATTGCGTCACATAGCAACCGGGGACTGATCGCATTACTGCAGTGTTAGTAGACTAGTACACTAATGAAGATGGTGTCAAGAACAAGTTCTATGAGGACCTGCACAATGCCTTATCATATGTTCCCAAAGGTAACAGTCTTATACTCCTTGGGGTCTTCAATACCAGCATAGACACCGCCTCTTGGAGTGTTGGATAGCACGGAGTCTGAAATTGTAGCAGGAATGAACTCCTCCTGCAGAGCGTGAGAGTGAATGAGTGAGCGGGAGAGTGAATGAGTGAGCGGGAGAGTGAATGAGTGAACGGGAAAGTGAATGAGTGAGCGGGAGAGTGAATGAGTGAGCGTGAGAGTGAATGAGCGGGAGAGTGAATGCGTGAGAGTGAATGAATGAGCGGAAGAGTGAATGTGTGAGCGTGAGAGTGAATGTGTGTGTGTGTGTGTGTGTGTGTGTGTGTGTGTGTGTGTGTGTGTGTGTGTGTGTGTATGTGAGAGAGAGAGAGAGAGAGAGAGAGAGAGAGAGAGAGAGAGAGAGAGAGAGCATCACTATTTTTACGTCACATACATTTTATGTACACATTTTTCTCCATGTTTAACATTTTTATGAGACTGCTCATGACAAGTGTCAGTGTATGTGTGTGAGTAAAGTGTGGGAGTTTGTTCATACTAGTTTCAATACTAACGTGAGACATTTTGTATGTGTCTAGATGTGAGGAAATGTGAGTGTATGTGGAGGATGTGTGTGAGTGTGGGGATATGTGTGGGTTGGGGGTGTGTGGGTGGGGTATGTATTTGGATGGGTTGGGGTGTGTGGGTTTTGGTGGGTAGTGGTATTTGTGGGTGTTGGTGGGATGTGTGGATGGATGTGTGGGGGTGAAAGTACGGGTGTTGGAATGGGTGTGGGGGATGTGTGTATGGGTGGAGGATATGTGTATGGGACGGATGCAGGGGATGTGTGTTTATGTGGGTGGAGATGTGTGGATGGTTTGAGGAAGTATGTGTGGGAGGCGGGGTTGTGTGGGTAGGGGATTGTGTTGGGTGGATTTGGGATGGAAGGGCGGGTGGGGAGAAGTGTATGGTGTGTGGGTTTGAGATATGTGTGCGGTGTGTTGGTGGGGGATGTGTGAATGATGTGTGGGTGGAGGGTATGTTTGTGGTGGTATGGGTGGAGGATAGTGTGTGGTGTGGGGGATGTGTGTGATGGGTGTGGGGAATGTGCGTATGGGTGGGGTATATGTGTGGGTGAGCAGGGGATTGTGGTGGTTGGGGGAAGTATGTGGGGGAGTGTGGGTGGGAGATGTGTGTATGTGGATGGGGAATGTGTGGGTGGGGGTGTGTGAGTGGCTTAGGGATGTGTAGGTGGGTGAGGGAGTTGTATGTGTCGGGGTGGGATGTGTGAGTGGGTGGAGTATGTGTGTGGGGGTAGGGGTATTGTGATCGAGAGATGTTTGGTTGGGAGTGGGTTAGTGGGGGTGTGTGGGTGCGTAGTGGAGGATGTGTGAATGAGTGTGTGTTGGTGGACGGGTAGGGAATGCGTGTGTGGGTGGGGAGAGGTGTGTGGTGTGTTGGTTGGTGATATTGTGTGGGTGAGGTATGTGTGTGTGGGTGGGGGATTTTTGTGGTGTGTGAGTGGGGGTATGTGGGGTGGATGGGTAAGGGTATCTGTGTGGGTGTGGGTGGGAATATTTTGTGGTATCTGGGTGGGGGATATGTGTGTGGTGTGTAAGTGGGGATGTGTTGGTGAGGGATATGTGTGTGTGTGGTGCGTGGGTTGGGAATAGTGCGTGGTAGGGGGTGTATGTGATGTGCGGGTGGGGGATTGTGTGGTGGGGGATTAGGTTAAGGCATGTGTGGGTGGGTGGAAGTTGTATGTGTGGGTGGTGGTGTGTGTGTGAGTGGATTGGGGATGTATGGGTGGTTAGGGAGATGTGTGTGTGTGGGGGGGGGGGGGGTAGGGACATGTCAGTTGGTGGGGATGTGTGTGTATGGTTTGGGGATGTGTGAGTGGATGTGCGATGTGTGGGTTGGTGGGGGATTGTGTGTGTGTGGGTGGGGAATATGTTGTCGATGGAGATGTGGCTGGGGAAAGGGTGGTTTGAGGTGTGGGTGGGGAGAGGATGTGTGGGGTAGAATGTGGATGGGCGTGGGATGTGTGGGTTGGTGGGGGAATGTTTGTGGGTGGCGAGTGTGTTTTGGTTGGGGGATCAGGTGAGGGCAGTGTGTGTGTGGGTGGGGGATGTGCGGGAGGGGGATGGGTCGGTTGGTGGGGTATGTATGTGTCCCTTGGTGTGCGTGTGTGTCGGTAGGTGGGGGTGTGTATGTGTCCCTTGGTGCGCATGTGTGTGGGTAGGTGGGGGTGTTGTGTGGGTGGGGTGATGTATGGATAGGTGGGAGATGGGCTTCATACCATGGTAATTAGCCTTGTTTATGTTTACAACATTCATTTCACAATGTTTATTTTTCTTCCTATGCAAATGTATAATGCTCTTGATGAACGAAAGACGAGTGATTGGAAGGGCCGAATGTAAGACGGGCCTGCGCGCCCAATTTGTGACCCTAATAAAGTTGATTTGATTTGATTTTGATTCGATTTGACCTGTACTGAAGACGATCTGTTAATTACCAACACAGTTTTCCTTCTTATTCCGAGTAATAGTACATCGTTGGTGAACCATCGCTCAAAACACTAGCACCCGAAAAGCATAAAGACTTATTAATGAAAATTTCGAAGACATCAACCAATAGCTGGCCGAGAAACACCTTCTCCACAAGGCATATTTGAACGACCCGAAGTCACTTAAGAAAAGATACCCTCAACAACATCCAGAGAGTCATGCAGCAGAAACTTCGGCACATGTGAAACTGACTGAGCAATAAAACTGATGAGATTCCAGACTTTGCTTACAGACATGATATGAAAAACTGATATGACTCACTAAAAGCTTCTGTGAACCTACATCACCATGCATAGTTCTCCTCCTAAGTGCAGATGGGAGAACATTGGTCACCGACAAGAAAGAAATCCTCCAATGCTGGGAAGAGCATGTTGGCAACATCCTAAATACGACATCTTCCATCAATGACGAAACCATCAGCTGCCTTCCCCAAGTCCCCACTAAAGATACTCTTGCTGACTTACCAACCATAGTAAAAATTAACAAATCTATCCATCAACTTTCCAGCGGTAAGACCCCATGGCCCTGACTCAATCCCAGCAGAGATGTACAAAGCAGGTGGACCAGTTCTAATAGAGTAGCTTCACCAAGTCTTTACAAACATATGGGTGAACGAGACCCTGTCATCAGATTTCAAGGACGCGTCACTTCTATTGATCTTCACCAAGGATGTTGATACAGTCAACAGAATAACTGTGGATGATTATGGCGAAATATGGCTGTCCACGACAATTTGTCCAAATAATGCGGCTATGTCGTGACTGAATGCAGTCAAGAGTACAGGAAAATGGCGAATGAATTGTCTGAGCCATTTCTAGTCACCAGTGGAGTGAAGCAAGGCTGTGTCCTGGCACCAACACTGTTCAGCCTCATGTGTTCAGCTTTGCTGACGAATGCCTTCGAAAACAACATTGAGATAGACATCAACTACACCATGGATAGAAAGCTGTTCAATCTCAAAAGACTGAAAGCTAAAACCAAAACGAACAGCGATACCGTCAGAGAGCTCCTGTTTGCTGACGATTGCGCTTGATATGCCAACTCAGAAACAAATATGACTACAAAAGCTGTGTAAAAAAATTACTGGACCCAAAAAAAAACACAGAAGAGACCCTTTGCTCACATTGTCAAAGGACATTTTGAGCCGAAATAGGCCTTACCAGCCATTTTAGAACTCACGACTCCAAACGTTCAACCCCACTGGTTGGAATGAATGGTCATCATCATTCTTGATGGACAAACACCAGACTAATACAATGTCTTGCGGCCGTTTGGCCATGATCAAAGTAAAGTTTTTACTTGCTCTAGCCTAGTCCAGCCACCAGCAGAGGCTGTCATCTGGATTAACCCAATATATCACACAACCACCTGGTAATTCACGGAACGGCTCAGGCCCCTGGGGAAGCATGAACCCTGTAAAAACAAAAGTGCACAAGACACAACACAACAACAAATAGTTTAACCATGTCTTTGGTAAGTGTTAAAGTCTCCTCAGTGCAGGCTCTCTGGCGAAGGGGCTACTGACGCAATTCGTAATCCCGCATATCACAGGCTATTTGGCAGCAGACTGCCTTGCGTTGATGTTCATAAAATATTATGAGTACCAGTCATCCAGAAAGCAGTGGCAAACTACTGAACGTAAACTTGCCAAGAAATTACAAACAGCCAAAAATGCTGGGGTTTACCACGACATCTTGTAAAGGATAAGCAACTAACTTACTTAAGTGGTTCATGTCTTTGATAGTCGATGATCTTTCCTTTCATTTGTACTTTCGGTAACAATCGTATTCTAGTGATTTAATACCTTGGGCTTAGCTTTTGAAATTACTTTTTTTTTTTGTAAAGAGAATGTAATGGCGCTACAATAAGAGTGTTGCGGACAACCTTTCCTCATGATCGACGCTGGACATTAACTTGTCTTAACAGCCGAAAATTGCTATCAAAGGCAGGGTCACAAATCACCCATGCGGATGTGGAAGTCAAGAGGAAACTTAATACCCTGTGACTTGAAAACTAAGCAATGAAGCAGAAATGATTGATGTAACATTGTGAGAGATGAGTATCAGATCATTTCATGATCTTAGTTAAAAGTTACTTACATGTCCTTTACAAGACGTCGCAATCACCCCCAGCATTATATTATGTCTGTGATTTACTTGGCAATAATTACGTTCAGTAGTTTGCCATTGATTTCCGAACTACCGACGCTCGTACCATCAAAGTCAAGCAAGGTCGTCTGCTTCCAAATCGCCGGTGGCAGATCTCCAACCCTCAACTCGGTCTGTCGGGGAATTCTGTAACGCGTTTACTTTCCCTAAGCAACAGCGCCGGCATGGTCTTACGTATATTACTGACAATAATGTTATGAGCATGAAACAATGGAGTGAATAAAGGAGTGAATAAATGAGTGAATAAAGGAGTGACACTGTCAGAAGCTTCACATCAATCGTCCTTCCCGAAAGTCTGAAATTGCAAGAAAGGATAGAGTGGGTTTAATTGTCTTTTAATAGACTTTACTTACTAAATTAGTTAATGCATTATCAAAGCACCTAAAAGATCGGACAACTTGCCTCGATAACTATGCCACGTATTAATAAGTGGGCAGTCATCGAGGCACGCAATAGAATTCGCTTCATCAAACGCGAATGTGCAAAAACAATTGGCATGATGTGAGAACGAGCATCGAGCACGGAAATAATGAGCGTGCACAGTCAGTGAAGCGAGGTAACAAGAGCAGACAAATATGACAGCGTTGGAAAAACCAACATGACACGCTCTGTTGAGCAGAGCGGCTGTGTAGACAGAAGCAACGTGAAGCGCCGGAGAGAAATACTTCAGGGAGTCATTTCAATTATGGGAATCGGGGTTTGGACAGGCAAGGCTGTGGCCATCGAGCAGTGGAAAGGCAAAATTCTGACAGCGGCTAAGGAAGATTTATTCTCATTTGGTCAAAAATCTTTCCTTTATAGATTATTTGATGGATTATGTACGACTTCTGGGTCAGGGGTTCAGCTGGGTAGCGCTACCACCCCCAGAGCAGAATTTAGCCGGCATTGTTCAGACACTATGCCAGGCAGTAGCAAGTCTCCAGAGTGTTGACATCTAGAATTAAAATATTGTCCTTTATCATGGGGAATGTGACCAAGAAATCGTTGGGTATCAATAATAGATGTCGGGCCGGAATTGTATTCTGGAAATGTATCTGAATGTATTTGATGAGACAAGTGCTCCTGGCAGTTTGGCAAAGTTAAGTTTTCGAAAAGTTGTAATAACGTGCTCGTGGAAGTATGGCAAGGTTGTTATTGAAATATTGTAATAATGTGCTCTTGGCAGTATGGTAAAGTTATGTTATTGAAATATTGTAATAGACACGTGTTCGTGGCAGTATGGGGATATGTTACTGAAAGATTGTAATAGACACGTGTTAGTGGCAGGATGGGGGTATGCTATTGAAATATTGTAATAGGTACGTATCGTGGCAGTATGAGATGTAATTTTATTGGAATATTGTAATAGACACGTCTTCGTGGCATTATGGAGATATGTTATTGAAATAATATAAGGTTGTACGTTGATATAAACAGGTTGCTGGTATTGTTATCTTCATGGGACTGACGTCACGCAAGTATTTGATCTGTAATGAAGTTATCATACCACTGCCCTACTGCTTGTGTGTTTGTCTAGAGACCTCATCCGTTTAGCGGTCACGTGATACTGTCTAGTTGTGATAATTCCTGAGCTATGAACTGCTATCCTTTGAAAATATTGACGTTTGCAATGTTCTAACTGTCGTATCTGTTGTTTGATGTACAGTATTCTTGCTATCGATATCTGAAATCAGATCTCATTGCTATAATCAACTCTGTTCTCATTGCTATAATCAAATCTGTTCTCATTGCTGTAATCAACTCTGACCTCATTGCCATTATCAACTCCGATCTCATTACTATAATCAACTCTGGTATCATTGCTATCATTAACTCAAATCTCATTGCTATAATCAGCTCTGGTATTATTGCTATAATGAACTCTGTTCTCATTGCTATAATCAGCTATGATCTCATTGCAATAAACATCTCAGATCTCGTTGCTATTATCAGCTCTGATATGATTGCTATAATCAACTCTGAACTCATTGCTTTAATCAACTCAAATATGATTGCTATAGTTCAACTATGATCTTATTGCTATAATCAACTCAAATCTCATTTCTTTAATCAACTCTGATATCATTGCTTTAATCAATTCAGATCTTATTGCAATAATCAACTCAAATCTCATTGTCTTAATCAACTCTGATCTTATTGCTATAATCACCTCAGATCTCATTGCTATAATCAGCTCTGATATCATTGCTATAAACAGCTCAGATCTCATTGCTATAATCAGTTCTGATATCATTGCTATAATCAACTCACAGCTCATTGTTATAATCAACTCTGATCTCACTGCTTTATTCAACTCAGATCTCATTTCTATAATCAACTCTGATACCATTGCTAACTTGAAGTCACGTACTCAAGGATTGTTCTACACAAACATTTGATAATACTTCCGACAGGTGAAATGAGGAATCTATATTTTTTAAAGATAAATTGTCACTAATTTTAGAATGGTAGTTGGGGAGGGTCTGGATGGTGATCATTGTGCTATTGGTATAAAACAGAAGCACTGAATGCTTATAATACAAGTATGGATCGATTTAATTGGACATGAGAAAATGATTAATGCGTGGACATATTTCTGTTGGGTGAAAAGAGCATTCAAACATACAGCTGAATATTGAAAGGAATTACTTGAACAGAATGAGAATCGTAATTTAATGTCAGTGTTTAACACGATGAGGAGCGGCTGTCCGAGTTACCAGTCTCCTTCGGGAGACTCGGGTTCGAATCCTCGGTAACGTGTGTGTGTGTGTTTTTTTTTTGTTTTTTTTCTGTCAGGGACAAAAAGAAAACCCTAACCTGTACAGTTCGCGGCGACTGCACTAGCCTGGCGGCCTTAATTTCTTAACCCTTTCAAAATAAAGTTTTGTTGTTGTTGTTGTTGTTGTTGTAGGCTCAAGACACCCCTCCCACACCCCCGCCGTACACCGCAAGGTACTATAGTGGCAGTAAATGACAGTTTGACAGTCCAACACGATTATTGCACATTATCTCATTATCTCAGCGTGAAGTCGCCGTCATAGATTGTCCATTATAATAGTGTGACCGGGAAGGTTAACCCGGTCAACAAATTCCCGCAGAAGTCGGATGTGTCGACCTAATGGCGCAAGAACGCAGCTCTGCTGTAAACAGGCACAACACAATCACGTCCGGAAGAAAAAAAAACTCCGGATGAACGCAGCAGAAGAAGAAGAATAGTGTGAAGTTTCAATCATAGATTGTATGTTATAACAGTGTGATTTTTCAATCATACGAGCGTAAGTTAATAAGTAAGTCACAAATAGGTGTAGAAAAATAACTAACTGTGATAACAACTTGAAACCAATTTATTTTTATACATACATTGTCCCTTTATTTCTCAACATAATTTCCATAAACATTGATGCACTCATCCCATCGTTTTATCGGTCCTCCCAAACCGGCTGTATAGAACTGCGAGCCCTGTTGTCTAAACCACGTTTTCACTTCACATTCAACTTCGGCGTCATTCGCGAAATGTCTCCCGCCAAGGTAGGTTTTCAGTGGACTTAGCCCCTGGCCATTTCCCGTAAAGCGGTGCACAGTTGGGTAGATAAAGATACAAGGGCGAGTCAATAAAGTAAGTCACACAGTTCTGTGGGAAGGCGGTTAAATGAAAACAGGGCCCGTAGATTTATGCAGCCGGTTTGGGAGGACTGATAAAACGATGGGATAAGTGCATCAATGTTGGTGTAAATTATGTTGAGAAATAAAGGGATAATGTATGTATAAAAATAAACTGGTGTCAAGTTGTTATCATAGTTAGTTACTTTTCTACAGCCATTTGTGACTTATTTATTAACTTACCCTCATAAATTGTAGACTATCACAGTGTGAAGTTATAATCATAGATCGTACATTATAACATTTTGAAGTTGTAATCAAAGATTGTACAATGTACCAGTCTAATCTCATCTGGTTCCTCTTGTACCTTGCGATGTTGAGGTGAAGCATAAGCAGCGGAAGGGTTTCCATTCATGGACTTCATATATCGACAATACCATGGACTCTGTTAACCCCTCTGTCCACCGTTGGCAATGGCCGGCCTCATCTTCTGCTTCCTTCTGGTCTGTACATCATTGCTTGTTGTGGCATACTGTTAGTTGGTAGCCTAGTTATATGGTCGAATCATTTAATTTGCTGTTTTCTAATTAAATCTAGCGCATGCTATAACCCCCACTTTAGTCCTGATTTCTTCATTTCTGATTTTCTCTCTGCTTGATACATTGAGTATTCTTCTCAGGAATCTCATTTCTGTTGTTGTGATATTTCTTTTCTCCTGCTCTCTCATTGTCCATTTTAGCAGTGCGGTGTTGTAATCACAGATTGCACATTATAACAGTGCGATGTCTCTGATTTTGAAGGCAAATTATATCCGTGTGAAGTCAGTCATTTTATGTATGTTATATATAATAAAATAGCGAACGGCTTGCGAACGTGGTTTGTGAGCCCGTATACCCGGGTTCGAAACGCAGCGGTGCTGGTTTGTTTGAAAAAGGTATAGGAGCCGGTCGTTCAGAAAGCAATGGCAAACTACTGAACGTAAAATTTGCCCAGGAATCACGAACAGCGAAAATGCTGGGGTTGACTGCTACGTCCTGTGAAGGACATGCAACTTAATTTTTTTTAACGTTCCAGTCATTGATTTAGATATCGCTACGCGAAGCTTCAGTAATGTATTGCACATTTATCAGTGTGGAATTGTAATTATTGGCTGTAAAATATGAAAGTGTCGAGTCGGAGTCATTCATTGTCACCAAGTATCTTGATCCAGTGGCTGGATATATAAGCGCGCTTTGATAATTCTGTTCATGATTGTTATACCCTTTCCCTCACTCATTAATTCTACAGTAAAGTAGCCGGTCTCCTTGGCCAAGTGTTTAAACACGTTGGTCGTTATCCCGTATATCCACTTGGGGAAAAACAGCTGCGCGAGATTCGGTAGCGGATCGTGTCTTGCTGGTAACTTACGGGGGTATGTGAGCCGGTCGTTCAGAAAGCAATGGCAAACTACTGAACGTAAAACTTGCCTAGTACATCAACAGCAGCTGAAAACTGCTGGTGTTGACTGCAACGTCCTGTAAGGGATATGCAACATTTTTTTTTTAAAGTTAGCTCCATAGAAGCACTGCCGTTGGGGGTGAGAAACTCTTATTAGGCATTCACATTTTCTAGATGGCGAGGACAAATGTTGTAAGACGACTAGTTCCTTCCATCGTCGTCTTTCCTGCCCTGAAATTTGCCAGAAAATCCTGTAAAGGGTTTTGTCTATGTCTGTAAGGACGAGAGCGAGAGCCGTTCATTTATTCGTTGTTTACCATGTCGTTTGCAGAACTTCACTACCATAACAAACTTCCGGAAAACTTCTCGGTCATAAGCATCCGATACACCCATCTGGAGATCATCCGCCAGATCCTGCACTCATCTTCTCTTTGGCCTTCCTCTTCCTCTCTTCCCATGCATATACCCTTCCATTAATGTTCTCTCCAAACTTTCATGACGTTTCAAGTGACCAAAATATTTCAATTTTCTATGTTTTATCGTCTTTAATAATAGCCAACCTTCTTCAGTATTCAGCTCTTGAAGTATGGATGCATTTATTCGTTTCTTTATCCAAGATATTCATAGAACTCGTCTATAACATTTATATTCAAAGATATTTATGCGCTGTTCAGCTTGTTTAGTAAGTGTCCATGTCTCACAGGCGTATGTTGCAATGGGAAAGATGCATGCTCGTAAAAATCTAATGTTTGTAGTTCTATCTGTTCCACTCCACAATGTATTCCCAAGAGCTGTAATGGTCGGATACAGTCGTCTTGTCTGTATAGGGAATCAAACCTGGACCACTGTATTGCTAGACTTGTCCACTAACCACTATCCCATCCTGGCTTCCACAATTATACATGTTGTAATTATTGAGCTTAGCAATTAATTATGTAATATTTCATCGTGGAGTTGCAACTATTGCTTCTACAGCATCTCAATCGTGATGTCTCAATGGCAAGTATATAAGGTCTGGACACTATTGTTATTATTGTCAATCATAGAAGTTGACGTGATTCAGGAAGTCTATGGGAGCACGCCCGAGACAGGCTTGCGTCATGATCACTATGTAGCAGAACGTGGCTCTCTCATCACGGCCCGTCAACAAGTGTCTGGATCCTCTGCCAGCATTCCATCCTCAGGCACCCTCATGCCCAATGTCTCTGCCACACCCTGTGGCACATCTCTGTTCTGGTCGACCACTGCCTTTCATCATGGCATGGACAAATATCCGCTAGCGAACTGGTAATTTTGTCGGAGAAAACGAGTTATAGAGAAACCAGATCGCCGTCGCTAATTGGCAAGGTACGTGATTATCTCGATAATGATGATCGAGATAAATGATTACAGGTTATATCAATATGACGTCTCAATTAATGATTATAGATTACGTATGCCAGAATGGAGTTCCGTGATTACAAGATATTTAAATGTGGGATCCCAAATCAATGCTTTCATTATAAACGCAGTACGCGATCCCATACCATCGCCGTAGAATATCTCAGTATGAAGTCGCACCAAATGATTTCATTGCAGGATCCCATTAATGGTCTTAATGCTGGTGAACTCTTGTTAGTTTACCTGATAATGTTTATTACAGATAGTTGTTTCCGATGTTTGTCGCCTGTACACAATGATGAGAAGATGTGTAGATCTTGCACAGCTTCAATCCATGTCTTACTCACAGATTGTAGATGTTAAGTAAATGAGTAAAAAAGAAAAACCTGTGTACACGCCTTGAGGAATATTGTTTCAAACACCAATGTTCACTCCAAGGGGCCAAGTCGTCAGTGTCAAGCCGGACGCTTTTGCTTCCAAACACATTACCTGACACCCATACTGGAACGACCCGGGAGCCCAGGTGTGTTTTAAACATCCACCTTGATACGAATTCGAACCCTTGATCAATAGACCGGCAGATCAGCATATTAGCCACTGCGCTACTGAGGCTGCTACTTAATTGTATGCTGTTGTGTTGACAAGGGAGAGGCCGGAACACTGGTCCCTTTGTATCCAGTCTTATCCTTGAGAACGTGTCAACAGAAAACTTTGTCGCGATATTGACTTTCACGTCGCCACCAATTTGTTGTGTTGTCAATGACCACATGGTTGATGTTACACAAAACACTACCATACTAGTTCCGCCAAACTTCACCCTCACACACCTACTGTAGCCGTTTGTTCATCTATGATGTATTTGACGTCAGTTCTATAAGCACTACGTCCCTATGCTGAGAGTTTTGTCTTGTTGCTTCGTTTGCTACACGTGCTAGTTTGCAAGTCTACATGTTGCGTCATTTCAAGCACCTGGACTTGAACATCCATCAAAGTCGGTTACTTGTGTTATCAGTGGGTACTAATGTAACTCATGCTGTCCCAGACAGTTCTTACCCAACTTCCTTCCCTTCAGATAGTGGAACTCCTATTCATATAAGGCTGCTGGGTAAACCCCAGTCTTCAAATATTTGAACTCATGTCCAAATGAAGCTGCTGCATGAAGTCCCAGTATTCAGATATTTGAACTCCTGTCCCAATAAAGCTGTTGAATGAAGTCCCAATCCTCAGATATTTGAACTCCTGACCCAAAAAAAAGCTGTTGTATGAAGTCATAGTCTTCAGATATTTGAACCCCTGTTCCAGTAAAGATGTTGTATGAAGTCCCAGTCTTCAGATATTTGAACTTCTGTCCCAATAGAGCTGCTGTATGAAGTCCCAGTCTTCAGATATTTGAACTCCTGTCCCAATAAAGCTGTTGAATGAAGTCCCAATCCTCAGATATTTGAACTCCTGACCCCAAAAAAAAGCTGTTGTATGAAGTCATAGTCTTCAGATATTTGAACCCCTGTTCCAGTAAAGCTGTTGTATGAAGTCCCAGTCTTCAGATATTTGAACTTCTGTCCCAATAGAGCTGCTGTATGAAGTCCCAGTCGTCAGATATTTGAACTCCTGTCCCAATAAATCTTTGTTAAGTCCCAGTCTTGAGATATGTTAACTCTTGTCCCCAAAAAAGCTACGGTGTGAAATCCATCTTTTGTTTAATGTAACTGCTTCTCCCTAAGACAATTGCTCCTGGGCGCGTCTTCCTGTTCTTGCCATTAGTTTCCGACCCTCCGTTCATCTCAGATAGTTAATGTTCATCCGCATCCGGTTGCAAAGCATTGCTTGTGAACGTCGTTCTATCACAGACAATTAACATTGAAAGGCAGCCTGTTGCGGATAATTGTTTCCGAACCTGCTTCTAATCCGAACATTATTTAAACACCCTCTGTCCCCGACATTTATTATTTAAAGTAATTTCCCGACGTTGAATGCGCGGAGAAAGCCCCGATGTTACAATGATCTTGGTCTGCTTGGAATAAAACCAGTAAAATAACTAAGTACAGGACCACAGTAATCAGTCTCCGAAAGTCTCCGTGGTGAAGTGGTTAAGCCGCCTGCCTCGGGCTCTGAAGGTCATGAGTTCTATTCCGGTCTCCGTCATTCGGTCTCATAAGCTTTTCTCGGAGACTCTCTGGGGTCGTTGAGGGATCTACTTAACTCGTTGTCTGTGTGACGTTACCGACAGACCGCTCTGTGGAAAGAGACCGAACTATGTGGGGTACACACCCGTACAATAGTCGGTCCACTCCCCTTTTAGCTATCCACCAATCAAGTATCGTCTCCACACAGTTGGTTGGCTATAGTAGATCACAGCACTTCCTGTCTCGCTCTGGTACAACAACCCGCAATATTAACAGTCAAAAGTTACCTTGTCAAACTATATAATATGGAACATTATAGATTAGTGAGCCCGAAGAGCAAGTTACTGTATACAGAGATTATAAATACAGTTCTAGCTTAGAGGAAATTACCAATAAGAAAACTTTGATGACAACATAAATGCGAGGGCGAGTCAATAAGTAAGTCACACAGTTCTGTGGGATGACAGGTAAATGTAGTTGGCATTTTCTACAGGTGCCATTAGGTGACAGCAACATTGAACTTTATATTCCCGTTCGTCAGGTGGCGCTTGGTGTCTAATGCGCATGCGCAGCGCATATACAATATGGCGACTGTACTTACGGAGTGTACAACAAAAGAGCAACGTGCTGTTGTGCGTTGTTTGTGGGAAAAAGGACTGCCTGCAAAGGACATTCATAAGGAAATGCTTCACAAATTTTTGTCTTGTAAAGCGGTGCATAGCTGGGTAGAAAAAAATTTTCTTCGCCGTGTGTCCAAAAATTAAAGGTTACGCCATCAGCAGGGAAGGTTATGCTGATAGTGTTCTGGGATTGTCAAGGAGTGTTTTTATCCAATTTCAAGAAAAACGGTGACAATGTGAATTCTGAATCGTACTGTGAAGTTCTATCGATGCTTTACGATGCAATTCGAAGAAAACTTCCAGGACTGCAGACTAGAGGAGTTTTGCTTCTTCATGACAATGCCAGACCACACACGGCTCGATTAACTCAGGAGAAAATTAACCAAGTAAGGTGCGAACTTCTGGAACATCCACCTTACAGCCCCGACTTGCTATTGGTCGTCCGCAAATAGGAGTTTTCTAATGGTGTAATTTCCAGATGGTTCTTCTTTGGTGTTCTCGTCAAGCTGTGTTCTTGCGGTCTCTGTTTGGCTGGTTTCTTTACATATGTTGTCTATATAGGTTATGAGCAAGAGAGGGGACAGGACACAACCTTGTCGTACTCCGGATCTTATGGTGAAGGGTTCTGGGTTTACCCCAGTTGTTCTCACTATGCATTCACTGTTTGTATATAAGCTTCTACATAGGTGTGTTGGAGGTTGACTCACTCTACACTACACACATGATAATAAAGGTCCATGGCCACATCTATTTTAAAGTCCACCAATATCCGACCCAACTGTGCAGACCCATCCAATGTGTCCCACTGCTCGTTCCCCATCACACCAGCATGCCCTGAGGAAACTATCCTTGTTTATTTCTGGTACCATTTTCGGTATTAAGTAAGACACGAAGCATGTAACGATCTCAAAAATTATCTTAGACTCAATATAACACACTGCCGTAAACATTGATCAAGTAGTAGGTCACAAAAGGGGACAACAAAGAGGGGTGTAAAGCAGAGGTGGGTAATGTCTTCAGATCACGTTCCCCTTTATAGTGAAAACATGAATAATGTTAAAGGTGTGAAAAGAATCGCCATATGAGAACATAGTATCAACAGTTTCAGCTATGAAGAAAACACATTACTGAATACAGGCAATGAACATGATATGCAGCATTTAGTGTCTACAGCTATTGTACACAGTGAGCAACTAGGATTCAAATCAATTTGTAAGACGAAAATTATGGTCGTCCTCAAGAACAAAGAAGTACCACAATGTGCAGGCCTCTTTAGCCAAGCGCATAGTGAAACGCAACCTCACAATTCTCCGACATCCTGAGTCGAGGGTTCCAAATCAGCTGTTGATTTAGAAGCAGATCACTCTGCGCTGATTTCGATTATATTAGGCGTCGGCCACCCAGAAAGCACTGATAAACTCTGCGTGAAAATAGCCTAGTAAATCTCAACGGCCAATGAATGCTGAGGTTGATTGCAACGCTCTGTAAAGGACATGCAACTAAATTATGAGCCACACACTCAAGAACAACTCTAGAACATGAAACATGGGTTTCGGAAGACAACTTGTGTGTTTTTTTTTTAATTTGGGGGTGTGGGGGGGGGGGGGGGGGGGGGGGGGGCATAAAAATTGCTGCATATAAGCAATAGTTTGAGAGCACTGGCATTATTTACACGCATCATAGGCTGTACAACTGCATTCGATAAATGGATAGATATCACGGCACATTAATAAACTTTTTAAATGAAATATGTATGTACCGTAAGAATAGAAGATTAATAATAAAATGATACTGGAAAACAACAGCATCAGTTATATCCGACAAGAGTGTGTATTATGCACGTGCCTGTACAATATTGATACGGATAATATAAGGGAAGGTCAGTAAGAAATTCCTCCTATTTTTTTAAAATATGTATAAATACTTTATCGGTGTGCAATTTATTAATTTAGCGGCATTTCCCAAACACTCTTCTGCACTGGGTATCACTACAAAACTGTTTGTGTCACAGATTGCGCAAACAGTAACGGTTTAAAAATGGCCACCAAAAAAGTTCAGATGAAGCAAAGTAATGTCATAGAATTCCTCAATGCTAAAGGCGAGGCCCGATTCGCATCCACGAATGTGGTTTGTTTTTGGAGATGGAGATTCAACAAGGGATGTTAGCACTGCCCGACGTTGGGTACGTCGTTGTGACGAAGCTGAAATAGGTCAGTCCTCAACACACAACATTTATCGAGTTGATGACATCATTCGTGGTGACCGTCGGGTTACACTGAGTGAACTATGTTCCATGTTGTCCATTAGTAAAGGCAGCCCAGACCATAATTAAAAACCTGGGTTATTCAAAGGTTTGTGCACATTGGAACATCTTTGCCTACGTTGCTGCCCAAATTGGTGTATTTAAAAAAATTATCTGTGTTAGGTGGCTTTGAACTTAAGTTTAGTAGCTATACATGCTTCTATTTCTGTTATTGCATTGGACTGTTGTTGTTTTTTGTTTTTTGTTACCAGTATCCTTCGTCACTAGGCCAACCCATTCCGGCTTCAGAGATGCTGTGGGGTGGTTGGTGAAGATATAAGGAAATGAATCCTCAAATCTTAATAGCCAACTGTATAAGACACATGAACTGGCTCAAAAGACTGTCTAGGGGTATAGATTAAGAATAACGTGATATTTCCTAACAGAGGCCAATAGAGCGCTGGAAGTTTACCGAACATTTGAGAGGGCAGTACTCACTCTTTGTAAACCGAGGGCCCATGTGATATTCCAGACCACAGCAAGCTCCATATTAATGTTGCCCCTGGACTAATCTTATTAACGTGAACACACATGAAAACAAAAATACCAACTAACAAGTAAATAAACAACTATTGTTTTCAACAAACAACATTATTATTAAGATAGCCCGGGGAAAGGAGAAAAATATCTGCAGGTTCATAGAACATGGCATAATCATACCCCCGGCAATATAAATACATTATAACAAATTATTAAACACTATAGCAATTATGTCTAATTAATTAATTAACTATCCAGATGAAGGAATGAAATCACCGTCTTCCTCGCTCCACTGAAACGCTAAGGGTTTTCTAGTCCTGACGGGAAAAGTTAATGATTTGACAGGAACACAGTAAATGTCTATGAGTAAATTAAACGGTGTAACTGTCAATGTTCAATTAAACCACATAGCCCATTGTTTGTTCTTAACCCACAGGTGTGAATGTCCATAACCAATAACAAGGGAGGTGCGAAAGTTCCTTTCCGTATGGGAGTTCGAATGTCCATCCTTTATACATAGGGGTAGTGAATGTTCTTAACTAATAACTCTAGGGGTGCGAAAGTTCATAAGCCTGCAGGTGTTGGCACGGGGGAAACCATGAAGTGGTAATGTTGATGTTCGGACAATGGAGAGGCCATTGATGGTTAAGGGGAAATCACTCTTCCCGTGTTGGAAAAACACCTTCGCCTCTTGCCCTGAGAAATATGACCCTCCTATTGCCAGTAATCATCATTTATAAAAATGTCCCATCTTCATTTTATAAAAAAAATACCCCATCTTCATTCAAACAACGTCCATGTCTGCTCAAGGAAGAAATTACGCTGCTCTCCAGAAAATATGTCCCAACAATATAGCCATACTCAAAGAAACGGGAGGGGTGGGGGGGGGGGGGGGGGTTGTAAAGAAAATAATCACCAGTGAATCTGTACGCATAAAGATACATACTAAGAAATAGAGTCTCATATAAACATAAAGACACATAGATTGTGCGAGCTTCTCCAGAAAAGTATCTCCCTGAAAGAATACGAGCAATTTTCTAGAAAATAACAAGGTATATATTTTCCCAATCACCATCTACACAGGAAGACTGAATAACTAATAGTCAAAATAACACCCCTGATAATGGGCATGAACTGACCAGATAGACACTTTCTAAGTCCAAAAAAAAATGCACCTAATTCTTCGAGGATTTTTTGAGATATTCATGAAGAAAACTCTAATATATAATAGTCTCAAGTTAACTCTAGTCTCCAACTTTCCAACAGTCGTCATTAATGTTCCATCATGAATTTATAATACACAACACCACAATAATCACAACAGCCGAACTGGCCAATACATCTGGTTAGGTCAGAGCATTTCTGTAGACTACACCTTAACAGACAATTTCTCCCGGCAATTTCTAATCTTCCTCATTATCATATTTTATGTTAATAGCAGTTGACTGTGCCGCTTCCAATGAGAATATCAGAATTTTGCCGCGAACATTATGTCACACCTACGTAGGCGTGTTGTTGACAATCCTACATGTATCGTCAAAGGGGAGTTAACTTGTAGTTATCTCCACTTTCTCAGTGGTCGTCCCTTTTCTTAGCCCCAAGATCAAACGACTGATGTTGAATGCCACAGCTATATTTAGATTTTGTTGTCAACTCCATCCGTTCCCATTTTATCAAAGAGAGCAGGGGTAAAATTGGCTAATCTTAAAATTAAAATCAACAGGTGTTCCCAGTCCGGATACGGGTTAACACTGGAATATTGTTCTCTGAATATCTTTGCTGTGTTTTCCGAATTTTCAGACGCTGGACAAAAAAATGTATGTTCCCAAGTCAAGAATGAAATATCAACATATTAGTCCAACTAACTGGTGTAGGTGTTGAACCCGCTATCTCAGCATCAGCACACCGGATGCTTACGAACGAGTGCTCTTATTCATTAAGGCGTGCTGACCTCCACATTGGTGTAGCATTCCGCCTGTTGAATGTCGAATGAAGGTTTCACCAAGCGAGTTCAGGTTGCTATATACGCCATTTGACTGTGTTAATTTGTAATGTGTTGTTTGTCTCGTCAGATGACAATATGTGTGTCATGTTGTTGAATACACGTCCCACTTATTTAGCCCAGTATTCCGTCGATGCCACCTGAAGTCGCACAGACGGAGAGATCAGCGTTTGTTTGCCGGGAGAAAATCTGTTGTTTACCCAGCACGATTCGGACCCAACCCCATCTGTCAGCCCCTGTCGGTACCGGATGGCGTCTCCAGTCTGGCGGATTCGCAAATGTCGGAACCATCGGACGGGATCATGTTATTGAATATTATATTGCTGGTGTTCTCTTTGTTACGGCAGCCAAGCGTTATGTTTGATCGTGTAAATGGAATCATTTACTGGAGATGATTCTCCTGAAAAGTGATCCATTTGTTGGGGTTATTACCAGAGGATGCTTGTCACTCTGTGGATTAAAAATAAATGAGATCAGAAATTTAAAATAAATCTTTTGTAATGGACGAAGTCTGCACGTGATGTCTGCATTCTTTCAAATGGAGCCGTTTATTGTCCGCGATAGAACCAGTTATTACTCAATTTTTGTTTAAAAAAAAAATAAAACGAGTTATTACTTTATTTTGTTGAATGTATGTTTCATGAATGCATATCTCAAACGTTGTTCGTGTCTCTTTAGAAATACACGTTGAATGAAATCTAACATGCACTGTCTGGCGCGCGACGACCATGGTGCACAAACAATTGTCTCTTTTTAGAAAGAGCATATGGCTAGAGATTTATGTCTTTATTATGTCTGTATTCTGTTTGTGCATACTGCTTGATGTGTATTTCAGCGTGCGGCAGTTTAACTAATGATGTTTCAAATTGCTTTCTTCCATCTCTTCTTCTTTTTCTTCGTCTTCGTCTTCTCGTTTTCCCAAAATTCGCTTTCAACTCGTGTTCGGAATATCAATCGGGGCAACGCTTTTCTGTGCGCTGCACCCAAGATGATGTTGTTTGCCTCAACTATTCTAGTAATTCATCTCTGATAAGGTTTGCTCCTTACTATGTTTGTGTCGTAAACACTCGTCATTGCTGTGTGTAGCACGTTGTTTCATGGTAATATTGTTAAATGACCGAACCACCTGATTTATTATTTCTCGTTACCATCGATTGCCAACGGTATGCCCGTTTGCTTGCTGATATCAATTCTGCTTCTGTCTAGCCTTGTTATATTAATCCCCACATGTATGTAATGTGTGTTGCTACGCTTATTTTTTTTTTTTTAAATCTCCTGCTAATATAATTCAGGACTGGCACTGGTAGCCTGGTGTTTATGATGGTATATTGTTGGGCAAGGTTCTATATATATCTGTAGTATTGGCGACTTTGGCCAATGAAGCGGGGTTTATCTTGTTGCACCTATGTTCGATATCCCATCCAGTTTTGTAATTACATGTGCACTAACCCGCCCCAGCACCGACTACTAAACAGTGGCCCTATGCCTTGTGTCACAATGAATGTGTGTAACAGAACACAACGACTGCACTGCCACCTTGCATCATGCACTTTATCTGACCGTTTGGACATCCTCATTTGATGAAGGCAGGGGCTGCTACCATGACCATCGCCTTTATCTGCCATGATCGTTCGTCCATGACAGGTCATGAAGACCACTCCTTTCATCCGTCACGAGGTCGTGTTTGGTAGTGTATGGGTTGAGATGACTTGTAAGCCCAGTGGGTGTACGGACATTTCTTTGACATTCAAGGCATGGAATATATTCTGCAGATGAAGGTCCCGTTAATCGGGCATTTTAAGCTTATCTCCGCTATTCAGTCACCGTATGCCTGGATGCCTAGCAAGTCAATGTACCAGCTCGGATGGATGCACGCCAGATATCTGGTCTTGTACGGCGGCCCCTCGTGTGTCATGGTTTATGTCCAAGTGATGGCGAAGTGGTCAATTCGTCTGCCTCGCGCTTCTAAGTTTGTGGGTTTGATTCCGGGCTACGTCTTTCTGTTATTTTCTCGGAGACTCCTGGAGGTCGTCGCCGGAGCTACGGAGTTCGTGCTTTGTGCGACGCTTTCGGCAGATCATCCTGCGGAAAGAGACAGAGCCATATGGGATAAAATTCAGGGCAATAAAGTCAATCCTCTCGACATTTAAGCGTTCGTTTTAAAGCTTTTTAAGATAAAGTATTAAGTTTGTACTTCTAGCGGTTTTGTTTTCTGTCCTCCTTAAAAACGTCCGCCTTTCGGTATCTCACTATAAAAGATGATTGTGTGTGCCGAACATACATATAGCTGGCTTCAGAGATCTCAGAGATTCAGTTTACCTCATTGTCTATGTAGACTCCCGGATACAGCGTGGAGCCAAGGTACTTGACTCAAGTCCTGGTTTCTCGCCATTTGCCACGATGGCTGGCTTAGTCTACAATTTGCCTGGTGTTGTTTGATACATGACTGCGGTTTTCCTATTACATCTTAGACTTCACATTCGAACAGTATCAGCGACCATGCACTTAGTATTTGAGCCAGAGTATTGCTTGTTCGTCAACTTCATGTAATATACATAACTCTGCAGTATGCACCTGACCAGATGCTACGAAATATGCCAGGCAAGAAATCGTTCGATATATTACACAATTAGCACACATTTCGGGCAATCTGTCTAAGTTATACTGTAAATCAGCTTGTGTGCCGGCCTTGAGAGCATAGTCGTCAGCAAACAGGAGATCCCTGGTGATAAGAGACTTTGGTTTTCGCTTTAAGCCGCGTTCTCTAGCTGTAGTATACCGAGTATGAATTTCCAGGGCATTATATTTCTGCACCCCTCTCCCAATCCTTCTCTTTCTCTCCTTCTCCCCCCCCCCCCCAGTCCGTCTCTTTCTCTCCTTCCCCCACCTCAATCCTTCTCTTTCTCTCCTTGTTCTTCTATTTTCCCCTCTTTCTCTCTCCCTCTCCTCTCCCCCTTCTTCTCTCCCCCCCCCCCTCTTCTCCCCCTCCCCCAAGCTGGATAAGCTGATCGAATGAAGCGCGTATTTTTGATAAGGGCGAGCATCTAGGAAGCGTTATGTGCACACTCTAAAGGTTACAAGTCTCTGGGTGTTGAGGAACCTATTGGAGTAGGTCTAATACAGTGGTACTCAACCGGTGGGGAATTCCCCCTCCCCCCCCCCCCCGAAGGGGGGAATTTTAGGGTTTCCAGGGGGGGGGGGGGAATGAAGACCATTTCAAGATCGCGTTAATACAAGAACCGATTACTTGATATTGTTTTTCCCTTCATACTTTACAGTTATGTACGTCTCATTCTTCTAAAATTCATTTTATAAAGTAAGTAGACCCACAAATCACGTTTTATGTGGATATCTAGACTTGTTTTAGTATATGCTATTAAATTTACCTTCCATTTTTACGTATACTCTGTAGGGGTGGGGGGATTGTTAGGTTGGAAATATGAAAGGGGGGGGGGGATGATGTACTGAAAATATGGTGAAAAGGGGGGGGGGGGGGCACGGGCCAAATTTTTGATAGGTAGGGGGGGAATGATGTTCTGAAAATGTGGTGAAGGCGGGCATGGGCCAAAAAAGATTGAGAACCACTGGTCTAATATGATTATACCAAGACAATTGCTACTAGCAATGCCATGAGCCGGTCTGACGCGGGTCGGACGCCTGCTCGTCACTTGTCAAAATGTAGGACAGATGGGCCGCCTGTGCCTCCTTGCTATCATGTGAACATCATGTGAAGGCCCTATTACATCGCTAAACTGATTCGGGACAAATGTTTTATTTTTAGACATCACGTGTAATTATTATTTAAAAACTTCTCACGTAACAAATGTTTATAAAACGTGTGATTTATTTACACGTTATTTATTTACACACACGCAGGGTCGCTTGCGCACGTGTGCGCGCGCGCACACACACACACACACATTTCGATTCTTGCCCAGACTTATGATATGATGTTCACTTGATACATGGCCGTGCTAGCAGTGGTCGTGATGTTACTGTAATGGGGCCCACAGATGTTGATACATGGCCGTGCTTGCAGTGGTGGTAAAGTTACTGTAGTGGGGCCCACAGATATTGATACGTGGCCATGCTTGCAGTGGTGGTAAAGTTACTGTAGTGAGGCCCACAGATGTTGATACATGGCCGTGCTTGCAGTGGTGGTAAAGTTACTGTAGTGGGGCCCACGGATGATGTTGATACATGGCCGTGCTTGCAGTGGTGGTAAAGTTACTGTAGTGGGGCCCACGAATGATGTTGATACATGGCAATGCTAGCAGTGGTGGTGAAGTTACTGTAGTGGAGTCCATAGATGTTGATACATGGCAGTGCTAGGAGAGTTCATGATCTTACTGTAGTGGGGCCCACAGATGTTGATACAAGGCCGTGCTAGCAATCGCCTTGATGTTACTGTTGCATGCTCTCTACTAGTCTGGACTTGGTGCATCCCTGGCACGCCACCTCACCGAGTGGGATCAGTTATGTTTCAGCTTGCGTGGACAAATCTATAATGATTATCCTTGCTGCCCACTGAAGCAGCATATGATTTGTTACAACCGCAAACATTATGGGATGTCCGAGCAGACGACAGGAGCCATTCTAATCCGAACCCTGATGCCGATGGGTGTAGTTAGTTTCTGGCAGGTCTGAGTGGAATCGTTACAGCGTGACAACGTAACAGTCACGTATTAGGGACGGCTAGGGCATTGGGCTATTTAATAAATGTTTGCTGGAGTTGTTTGTAAGGTGGCTGGAACGCTGCTGTTTGAGTGGTTGCGTTGTTATTTTGTTAGATATTTGATAACTTTATGATTTAGATACTGTTTTGTTGAGTGGTTTTTTTTTTTGGTTATATTTGAAACGAATTTGCTTATCTTTCAAGTGCAAAGAGGGGGTTTACTGTTATTCACCTGATACTGGATTCCGAATAAACACAAAATGACAAGGAAGTTTCGACAACATGAAAATCAAACACAGATATATAAAGACTGTTGTCTCGTTGAGCCGTGTGTGTGTGGGGGGGGGGGGGTGTAGGTATGAATGTGTGTGTATGGATGGATGGGTGGGTGGATGGGTTTGCGTGTGTTTTTAAACTTTAGTCAAGCTCCTAAGATATATTGTGTGTTTACTGGAATAACCCTGCCAGTGCTGGGTGATTTGTATCATGTATTGGGCCTATTGGTTGTTTAGGGAAGTGATGTGTTGTATGTTAGCAGGACTGTAAAGGTTGACTGAGTGAATTAGTGAATTGTCGATGCTTTCGAAATGGGGCGAAGTGGCTTAGGAGTACACTCGACAGACGGTGCAGAGAGCAGAACCCTGCCGCTGTCAATGCAGAGGTTAACGCGCTCATCTATGAACACTCAGATAGCCCCGAAGTGCTCATCTATACAGATGGTTCTGTTGTAAAGCATCAGAGAAGTGCGTGGGCATTTACAGCCCGTTCAGCGGGCCGAACCGTTCAAGAATCCAGTGGTGCCCACTCTATGACCACGAGCAGCATGACGATGGAGGTGATGGCAGTTACACAGGCTTTCATATGGCTGGAATCACAGCATTATACCAACGTGTGTGTACTAAGTGATTCAATGAGCATGATTCAGAAGGTCGAAGCTGGATCTGTACGTAGACAGTGGACTGAATCGCTGCGGAAGTCTGTTGTCCGTAAAGTCACCTTCATCTTCGTCCCGGGACATGCGGGAGTCGAGGGAAATGAACGAGCTGACAAACTGGCTGGCTCTGCACCCCCTGTAGATGGCCAGCCCATGGATCGT
The DNA here is from genome assembly GCA_014155875.1 of Cepaea nemoralis. Lineage (NCBI taxonomy): Eukaryota > Metazoa > Mollusca > Gastropoda > Stylommatophora > Helicidae > Cepaea > Cepaea nemoralis. The sequence goes on from JACEFZ010003924.1 coordinate 60,188, forward strand.
GCCGATGTTATTAACGCCCTTAAAGATTTGGCGAGAACAGAGGATTTTGACGTCAGAGATTCCACATCGCTGTCCAGGATGAAAGACCCGGGAGTAAGAATCGGCACAGCCAGACGCGAGAGGTACATCGGGAAAACAAAGTGCCTCGTCAACCAACACAGAACTGGCACTATTAGCCACCGGACGCTGATGCATATGCTGGGGGAGGATCTGAGCACCTATGGACATGTCCGGAGTGCAACGAAGATACCCCAACTGATAACACTGATAATTGACTGATAACGGCGTAGGAGTGCGTCGTCCGTCTGTAATTGGAAAAGACGCGGGTTATAATTCAAGTATTCTCGCTATTTACACAATTAGGATTAGGAAGACGATGTACTCCTTGCTAATCACGGGCTTGTCAGGCCAGCTAAGGACCGAGTGAAAGAACGTCTTTGTATACACGTCTTGCACGTGACAGAAGTCCCCCGGTGACAGTTGAAAATTAGATCATTCAGTATTTGCTATAGCTTTAGATAACACTTAACTCATATGAAATGTGTTGATCGGTACACTATCCTAATACACTTACTAATACACGTATGGCTACGATATTGACTCCAAATGGACTGCTGTAGCTAGAGATTGGAGTTGCCACATAACTGCATCTCCCTCATGTTATATATTTTACTCTTCTCTTCTCTATTCTTCTTTCAACTCCATTTTTTTTTTAGCATATCCTTTTTACAGGACTTAGCTGTCAACACCAGCATCTTTCAGCTGTATGTTGATCTCTTGGCAAGATTACGCTCAGTAGTTTGCCATTGCTTTCTGAGCGGCCGGCTCAGTATCCCGCAAGTCACGAGCGGGGGTCGAACCGCCTCAGCTCTCGCTCCGCTACAAGACTCTGCGTGATAAACGGGATTACAGAGAGAAAGTGTTGTAATCCCACAGCCAGAGAGACCGGCTTCAACTCCATTGGACACTCCAAATCTCCAAGCTCTTTGTAGGCTTGTTCATGAAGTTTTCTAGCCGGTCTCATGCCGACCTCCTTAAATGCCTTTCACGACATGCATAGTAGGTTACTGTGTAACTGTTCTGTGCTTCCCTTATGGGTAGACATGCCAGATGCATGGGCACAAAAAGGAGGACATTCTGAATGTTTCATGTGAATCGTTCCAGATCAAACCCACAATAAATGCAATTTTTATTACAATGGCTGCCGATAAGCGTATCTTACTCTTAGTGAATCGACCAAGAAACAATCATGTTAAAAAAATAAATATAAATCCAATGGAGATCTTTTTACAAAATGCTAAAAACATTATTTTAACAGCCGATTGTAAATTATTACTTTATAATCTTTATTAATTACGCAACATATTTCTCGGAGGAGCCAACTTTTCGTAGAAGATCCTCGTTAGCAATCACATATGCATAAAACTGTTCACAGGTAAGATTCTTCAAATTTTACTTTGTGAGAATGATGCTCTTTACAGAGTCGAGTAAGAGTCTGTTCCTTTCCTTTGTCCATTGAGCATTAATCAAGGAGAACACTCTTTCTACATTGCCATTGTGTCTAGGGATACAGAAGAATGCTTCACAAATTTTAAGTAACTCTGAAAAGCACAATGCATTTGGGCAACTTTGGAAAAATAAACTCCACTGTTCATGCAAGAGTCTTTCAAAAAACGGTTCATTCTTGTCTTGCACAAATGATCTAAGACTGCCGTATTAGTTAAACAATTCCACATCATCTACAATAATACCCTTCTTTTTCATGTACAATATGCATGTCAAAAGGTCATCAAATTTATGTAAGTACATCCAACCAAAGCATTGATCATCAAAAGGTTTCAACCGCTGTTCTAAGTAACTAATGCATGCTTCATACACAAAACTAACGTTTGCCATAAAACTAGTACACTCTTCTTCTCGACAACTTTCCTAAGTCTTCTCAACAATTCCCTGACTTTCAGTGAAATAAATGTCTTTTTTAATCTGCCTTTCAAAACTTCCAAGGTTATGTGAAGAAGGCTCATAATCGCTAACACTGATGTTGTTTCTTTTTCAATGGCCGAAATATTGACTTGGAAGACAGACATAAAAGAATGCACAAACCAAAGGTAAACTTCTGAAAAATCGTTCTCAATTTTTTTTTTTTTTAAATCATAGCAGGTGGTTGGTGTACAGAAAGAAAATATTCGTTCAAAGCAGTAAACAACTTCAACAGCATCTCAATAGCTGGAAACAAACTGAGCCATCTAGTTTTAGAGTGATAAGAGTAGTCGCTAATAGTTAATGTTGACATAGTCACAAGCATCCTTTACAGTTTCTGTTCTGACAGTGTATATAGAAAAGTAATTGAATATCGTCAAGACAACGTCAATCTGCACTAAATCTGCGCCGTGTTGGATGCAGAAAGTGAGCAGAATATCCAACGCCTACTAATGGCTTGCTCAAGGCTTCCTTCAAATGCGAGAATACATTTCTACCTTCTCTTCTGTAAATGCTTCCAAAATTCACATTGGCATTGTCACCACCAAAAGCAACATATTTTGATTACTCATCATGTTTTTGAAGTGTTCTCAAAATATACTGTGATATAGTTTCTGAGGTTTCATTTGATGTGTTGTCTAACTCGAGAATCTTATTTTGGATTCCACCTGCTTTCCAGTCAAAGTATTGAACAACGATCGGATATATTTTCTGCGAACCGTGATTGCTAGCATCTGTCGAAAGACCGAAACATAAAATGCCATTTAAAGATTTATCCAATTCATCAATGGTGTGGGGGAAATTACCTGGTTTATTATTGCTTCAGTCTTTGTTTTTGCACAAGCAATATTTTTAGCAATTTCCGAATCTTCAAATAATGTGTGCATCAAACCAGCTGTGCAGGTCATAGAGCTGTAAGACTCATGATGACAAACTGTATGAAATGCCCAAGTTGCTTCAGCCGCACGCGCTTTCAGCAACACCCCTGAGTACTTAGGCTGAAAAAAGACGTCAGTTTGTTAGATGACGTGGACACTTTGATTAGGTGTCTGTCTTTCACTGTCAACATGGCGCTCCAAGTCAGTAGCTCCTTTGTTGGCAACGGACAAGAAACTATCGCAAATCTTACATTTTGCCTCATTCTCGTTGTGTCCTTCAACGAAGCATGGAAACTTATTTTTCATAGTGTTCGTGAATTTGCATTTTCTCTTTGTAGAAGCCATTTTCATAAACATAAACGGCAAAAATTACAAATTAAAAAAAAAAAACATTAACATTTTGACCATAGAGACTACAGTATTGTTAGTGTTGCCGAATAGAGCAACAGTTAGATTCAAATTATACAAATAACTGGTGTTTCACATTTGGTATAAATAGGAAAATTAAATAAATATTATTAAGCAATGGGTTTTAATAAAGAATGTAAACACACGGTAGAGTGTAGATACATTGTAAGTTGTAACAACAATATGTTAAAACATTGTAACATAAAATATAAGAAAAGCCAGACATTTTAAAGGTTTTTAGCTTTGCCTGCCGGACGGAGGACATTAGGTTAAAAAGGAGGACATGTCCTCTCTTTGTCGGACGGTCTGGCAACCCTACTTATGGGTCACTGTAAGACACAGTCGAGTTATTACTATTAATGTAGTTCAACATTAGTAGCGTTTACAGCGCGATGATTCTGTTGTGTAGTTTTGTCTGCTCAGTTACTGTTATTACATGATCTTGCTCGTGTAGTGCAGGATGTCGGTGTTATTATAGCTAATGCCCTTGTCTTTAGTTGAAGCTGATGAACGTGATAAATTGTGCCAGTAATAGTCATACAAACAGTTGCACGGTATATTATAGATACGGTTATACAATGGTTGTTTAGCTACTTTGTAAATGACTCCTGCCCTAGTTAATTGTATTCATGTGTATTTTAATTTAGCCTGAGTCTGTACAGCATATCTGCAGGGGTTCGACCGGCGTCTCTGTAGGAGAGGCTGTTTATCTACTTGGTTTAAACAAAATAATATGTATCTAACAATGTTCATGTTCTTATTCTCACATTCGAAATTTTATTTTCATGCACACGCTATATATTCATTCAAAACCGTAGCTAATTCGATAAATGTTATTGTGATGACGTGGATACTTTCAAATATTTTAGGGATATATGTAATTTCATTAGCGGATTTGGGTACAGCAGAAGTTGTAACTGCATGTTTCTTTTAAAAGCTCTTCTATGTTGATAATCAGATGAAGTTATACATTAAACTATGTTTCAAGCACCCTTGCTCATGTGCCACAAGTGTCCTGGTTATGTAGAGTTCCCTTGTTCGTGTGCTACAAGTGTTCTAGTTATGTAGAGCACCCTTGCTGGTGTGCTATAAGTGTTCTAGTTATGTAGAGCACCCTTGTTCGTGTGCTACAAGTGTTCTAGTAATGTAGAGCACCCTTGCTCGTGTGCTCCACGTGTTCTAGTTATGTAGAGCACCCTTGCTCGTGTGCTACAAGTGTCCTAGTTATGTAGAGCACTCTTGCTCATGTGCTATAAGTGTTCTAGTTATGTAGAGCACCCTTGCTCGTGTGCTATAAGTGTTCTAGTTATGTAGAGCAGAGCACCCTTGCTCGTGTGCTACAAGTGTTCTAGTTATGTAGAGCACCCTTATTAGTGTGCTATAAGTGTTTTAGTTATGTAGAGCACTCTTGCTCGTGTGCTACAAGTGTTCTAGTTATGTAGAGTACCCTTCTTCGTGTGCTACAACAGTTCTAATTATGTAGAGCTCCCTTGTTCGTGTGCTACAAGTGTCCTAGTTATGTAGAGCACCTTTGTTCGTGTGCTATAAGTGTATTAGTTATGTAGAGCACTCTTTTCCATGTGCTATAATTGTTCTTGTTATGTAGAGCACCCTTGTTCGTGTGCTCCACGTGTTCTATTTATGTAGAACACTCTTGCTCATGTGCTACAATCACATGGTCTCTATAGTTTTTTCCCGGCTTTGTGCTATGGAAAGGTATAACTCAATCGCGGGTCTTAGCTGGACTCGGAATCAAAGCGAGAGGTAGCAGTTACGGGTTATAAGTCCTTTTCGACTGGCGTAGTCATGGGGCGCCACGGGTTGCCTCGTGACGGTGGGAGACACCTACAGATGTCACTGATCAGCTACCTCCCGCCTCATGCTGGGCAGCCCACGGCCAGTTGGGTGCTGATCCGCCACAGCCTGCCTGCTTCAATGGGTGCTTGGGGCTAGGATAAAATCTGCATCGCAGGCTGTAAAACCAATGCATCAAGTACTACTAAACAGAAAAATAGCTTGCAACCTGGAACGTAAGAACCATGTGTCCAGGATTTCCCACTGACTTGACCACAGGTTATAGTTATTAAGCCTTTGTGAAGCCCAGTGTACCAAACTTTCGTCTGTCAAGATGGCAAGGTGCCAATGAAAAGGGCGCGATACTTTCAGTGGTCCAGATGTTAGCTTTGAACTCAAACGCAGTCCATACTTCTAATGCACTGGGTTGAGTTTTACGTGTAGATGACATCAACCACGAACAGTGACCTGGAAACAGACGTTCAGTCGATGTTTACCAGTCTACTCCCTGGTGTTCTCTTGCTAGCGTATCAGATCTTTGATGTAGCGCCAGTGTTGGTAGTCGATGGTATTGCATTCTTACGAGATGGCCAAACCATTTTATCCCATTTCTGTCTGATAACATAATTTCTTACTCGGCGTAAGTATGATTTGGATAATATCCTAGTTTGACATCGGTAGAATACGGCTGTGGTGAATATGCTTTGTTTAATCTATCGTTTTGATGACATAAGTATATTTGGATGTTTCAGCACTTGTTTTAAGGCATCTGATTTCCATTTCTCTCTGTCCTGCCACTTTCTGTTATCGTACTTCCTAGACATTTATATTCTTTAACTTCTTTCAAAGGTGTATTATTTTTCAGTATATTTAGCGAAACAAGCTATCTGTTAATCTGTAATTCTTCAGTTGTGGCTGTATAACAGATATCGATCGTGTGCAAATAAAAGCTGGTTTAATTGTTGGTAATAGTAATATTAACTTGTTCAAAGTCCATCTCTAAAACCAGAGGCTATCTTTTCGACCATTGCCTATATCTCTAACCACAGCATTCGCTCGACCCACAGCATTCTTTACAACCAAAGCATGCTCTCCGACCACAGCATTCTCTTGAACCACACCATTCTCCCCAGCCACAGCTCGCCCGACCCCCCTCCCCCCAAACCACAGCCAGCTCCCCAGTCACATCCCATCACTTAACAAACCCCCAACTCCCAAATCACAGCCTATCTCCCCAACCACAACCCAACTCCTCAACCACAGCCCACCTCTTCAATGCGTGCCTTTATCTGTTCACTTTGTGTATATATGTAGATCTGTCATTATCGTTGATGGCCGGTAATCCACGTCGTGATGCTCCTTTAGCCCGACCACGATTATCTGCGGCAGAAACTCTCGGCAATCGCCACTGGAGCAAATGTCCACGGATTATCCGGATCTGGTGATTCAAGCATGTCTGAACCGGGCACAAAAATAGACGTTTTCTCGTCGCTTTGGGTGAACAGAAAATCCATCTGCACCCAGTATGGGGGTTCTATACATCGCCGATAGCATTGGTCCCAAACTGAACTTTGAGCAACAGGAAACCGACTGCAGTCTCATTGATTTCAGAGTCGATTATTAATTGTTAGAAAGTTGTGCATTTTTATAACGCCATCGACTTTACGTGTTACCAGAAATGAAATGTAGCTGAAGAATACCATTAGTTGTTTCCGTGTTATGTAGGGAGAATGTGGCCGGTTGTAAACAGTTCCCTTGTGAGCAGTCTGTAATTCTTAGTCTGAATTGCGATAGAATTGATCATGGTAATTGTAGTCCAGAGCTTCACAAAGCCGCTGTGGGATTACGTTAAAATACAAGGGTGTCGCAGATGCATTAACACATTTATGTTTATCTGAATATTTTTGTCTGTTCCCCAAGCTGTAAATGGATCCCCCATATCAATCATTAGAAGACACCCGGATCACGACGGTCATGCTGAAATCCATTCCCAAAGATAGACTTGCTGAAATGCTTCCAAGAATTGCCAGACGCCGGAAGAAGTGTGTACAAAGTCCACGGAGAGCACTTTGAAGAGAATTGTGGTTTCAGATGTCAAGTCAAGGCAAATCATTGTATTTTTCCCGGACAAAGGACCTGTGCCTTGTGAACAGATCTCGCATGGGGGAAAAAAAGGGGGGGGGGGGGGGAGGAGGAGTTGTGTGTGTGCGTGTGCTTATATCTGCTTATATCATTAATCTGCATATTAATATTTGTCATAACAAAGAGGAGTGAATACATAATATCTTATCAATTTGGGTCGCAATGAAAAGAATAAAAGCTTCAAAAGCGCTGCTTAAGCCCCAATAACTCATTACACGATCATTGAAATGATTGCAGACAAATCAAAATAGTCGTGGTGTGTAATCACAGAAGCCCGTTGCATTTAAGTTCAGATAGAGACTAAATAATAGACTGTGGTTTTAGCCATCACCACTTGGCAATGATTGGACAGTAGTTGTCAATAACTACAGAACCATGAACTACCAGTCGATACCTCAGAATCACAGGCAGGCGTTCTTCTTCTTATTCTTGTTGTTGTTGTTATTGTTGTTGTTGTTGTTGTTATTGTCTTCTTCTTCTTCTTCTTCTTCTTCTTCTTCTTCTTCTTCTTCTTCTTCTTCTTCTTCTTCTTCTTGCCCTCCTCCTCCTTTTAAAAAAAATCTACCTCCGTTTCTTTCTTTGCCTTCCGTCTCCACTATCTTCTTCATCCCCATCCTGCTTATTATTCTTCTTCATCCTATTTCTTCTTTTTCGACTCTTTCGACTTCTTCTTCTTCCCATTTTGCCTTTTCCTCTTCCTACTTCATCTTTCTCATCCTCGTCCTTCTATTTTGTCTTCTTCATTCTCCTCTGCTAACTTCTTCTGCTTCATTCTACTCTTCATCCTCCTTCTTCCTCCTCCTCTTCTTCTTCCTTTTCTACTTTGTCGTCTTCATCCTACTCTTCCTCCTCCTCTTTCTTCCTCCTCTTCTTCTTCCTCCTCTTGGATCTTCATCATCATCTTCTTCCTCTTTTTCGGCTTCTTTTTTCCCCTTCTCCTTCTTCTGATGCTGCTGCCGCTGCCTGTTATTGCTCATACCTCACCAATATTTGCTTTTTACAAAAGAACAACAGTTAAGTTAGTTGGTGACGACTGTCGATGTCTAAACTGTAGGTTGTAGGACATTGATTGTTGGACATTACCTCAGCAGATGTTGTTTGTCATGCTCTGGTATACATTACAGCCATCTACTTTTCATTTGTTTTATGTATGCAACTTACGGTATGTCAATAGTGTGCATTGTCAAAAAATTATGACCATATCTCTCTCTGATAATTGACGGTATGCATCGTTTTATGTAGTTTAATGATATCCGTCTCACTTCTTGTGCCCGTTATCTTCCATCCGGGCATAGGTCCTCGAGCAACTCGAGTCTTATCATGTGCTACCTTCTGCAGCTGGCTCATGTCCTCCTCATAATTATCTCTGCCTTAAATTCTCATCTCAGTGTGATTTTAGGTTTCCCACTATTTCATCTGCCTTGTTGATTCAGACAATGGAGTATCTAGTTATACTATCAGCGGGTGTTCTAAGTGTGTTTCCAGCATCGTTACCTCAGCTCTTGATTCACTTACATTTAGTTAGTTCTGTCTTTCGATAGGCATGCCCTAATATGTCATTTCCTTCCATTTTATTTGTCTTAATAACCAGTCTTCTTCTGTATTGAGTTCTGTGTGCATAGATCGGTTCTTCTTTTCGCATGATACATGTTCAATAAGCTTCTCAAGCATTAGTATTCAACGGCCCAGATGGGCTGTTCAGTTGACTTGTTAAATGTCCAAGGGTCACACCCATGGGAATTAAGCCTGCCACTAGCGCTGTATAACCTGTGGAGCTCTGTTTGTTGGAAACCTCACAGGTTCTAAGTGTTTCAGTCTTGGGTGTGCAGTGTGTGTGTTCTCTGTCTATTTGAAACCACACCTGTTCTAAGTGCTTCAGTCTTGGGTGACCAGTGTGTGTGTTCTTTTTGTGGTTTCTGCCACCCCATCTTCATCGCCCTTAGGCGGTAGACATAGATATTCAAAATTGCTCACTTTCTGGATGTCTCCTTATGCATAAATATATCTGTTGACATATTTGCTTTATCGGTTATCATTGTATTTGTTGTTGTTGAGATATATTAGTTGTTTTAGTAGGGATAGCGCATAGGAAACAGGCGACATACATGTCGGATATTCCATCCTCTATTGTTGTCGTAGAGTCTCTTGTGTCCGTTGTGGATCTGAAGTGGATCCGGGCTAATAAAATTGGCGTTCCATGGTCACGTAGTCTGGAAATAGTGTTAGTACCCAGGAATGCGGTTATAAGAGGTATAATGTTGCCGACAGTTTAATATGTTAATCATGTACTTTATCTAAACGTTGGACACGCCGAGGTATGGGTTACCTACAGTGCTTACATATTAATGAGTCAGTCAACACATCATCCTTATTGCACATCGAACTATTGATATATCAGTGCTCAGATCCCCGCCTTGAGTATCCCCTTCAGCTTATAGCGACGAACGACATCAGTTCTTTGTTGTTGACTATCCTTTCCTTGGTCCCTGAATGGCGCTCTAGTCTAGCTTTGGGTCCCTGAATGACGCTCTAGTCTAGCTTGACCCCGTTTGAATTAATGCTCTTGCAGTCTAGTAAGAGTTGCAGAATCACATCCGTCCTTCAGTCATTTACTGGTCCTGCCTCCCTTAGGGTGTTCAAGATGTTGGCCTGCTCCGTTGCTAGTCCGCACCCCACAGCAGTCAAGCCTGCAACAGAATATTCTCGTTCAATCAAGTAGGTAACGCCACCACAATGAAGGTTGGCTGCCATGGATCTCCAACACTGTCTCTTGTCTTGATTGTACAGCCTGTCACATTGCTGTTCGCCCATCTCTTGGTGTTATCTTCCCACATATATCGTTATCTTCTCGCTAGTTTCTCTTAAATCCGCCTGTCCTGGCACAAATAGTAAAGACATATTAGTCAGTATTTTACCTCCTCTAATTTGATCCGATGGCATAGAGGTTATGACTTTTCTCCGTAATCTCGTATACTCTCGTCAGTAACGTGATGACGGTGAGAATTAGCAGTGGTTCGAATCGGATCAATAACTTACGGGGTATGTGAGCCGGCCGCTCAGAAAGCAATGGCAAACTACTGAGCCAAGAAATCAATATACAGCTGAAAGGTGCTGGTGTTGACAGCGATGTCCTGTAAAGGATCTGCCAAAAAAAGAAAAAAAAATTGATCCGAAGTGAGCCATGCAGCGGTGATGACTGTCGGTTGTCTTGGAAACTTTGAGAAGAGTGTGAGTGTCCAACAGTGTGCTTCTCTGACTTGACTCTTAGAGCGACACAACTAATCTCAACTTATTGTCTACACTGACTCACGTTTGGTCAGCATGTGCCGTTAAAGCGTGGGAACGCGGAAAAGGGTGGGGGTTCTGTTTAGTTTCCCCGCAGGTGAAGGAACGCCCCAGATCTCACGTGATGGGAATCGCACGCCGAATATTCTGGACTTCCTGAAATAGTTGTCAATACTGTGTTCTGACTAGACCCAGTCCTCAACCCCTGGGTCAACCGAGTGCATCTGAATTAATCGATACCCAATTGAGGCCCGTGTTTATGTGTCTGTCAGCTCGCACCGTATGCTCTGAGGATTGTATCTTTGCATTATCGCAGACTTGACACTGCATTACTACCGCCAGAGATAACGTCGCGCATATTGAACCGCACATACACGAGGCATGGGGGTTGGGGAGTAAACATGAGAGAACACATCACCGAAACAGTTGAAAGTTATAGATACACTAGGAGGTATAGTCTGCAGTTTATATGTCGGTTCCCACTCTGACCGCGTCCCCTTCAATATGTGTCAGTCAATATATATGAATTTATTTAATAGTAGACAAGACAAGTGGGCAGAAATGATGTCTCTGTAGATGTAGTGTCAAACCACATGATCCGCATGAAGCATGACAGAGTCCAAAACTGGTCTATCTGTTACTATAGCACTGGCGGGCATAAGAAGGCACATGAGAAATCGTGTATCGTGGAGCAGTTCACGAACACTGAAGCGGAAAATTGAGGTTTTTGAACGGCTATTTGACAGATAAATTCCTAGAAGAGAATGATACAGACTTTCTACAAAGATCTGATCAGCGATGGGCACGAGCTCATCAACAGCAGCATGTCTTCTAAACTGACGTACTGGGACAACATCAAACGACCAAGTGGTTTAGGGGAAAAAAACACTTTCTCCTAGAAGAAGAAATATATAGAAGCCGACCCAAACCTCTACATGAAAATACATGAAGCAGGAGGTTTAGAGAAGTATCGAGAGTCTTATTAGCGGACTCATGAGAGTGACGTGCTGCATAATATCAGCTACATGTTCTTCCATAGCTGATGCCCCTGGATAGTGTGTAGAGGAATCAGTGATGAAGACCCCTTGAACTGGTTATTATATGCAAACAACACGTCTGGTACAAGTGGCTAAGAACATGTGGGAGGCATAGAATGACTAAAATACTAGCGGGGTTCAAGTCCTACACCGCCCAGTTGTGTAACCTATTGTTTTCGTCTTCATCATTCATACTCAACTGAGTGAGACACAGGCTGTGGCCGAGCAAGGCCACTAAAGATCGTTATCATTCAAACTCAACTGAGTGTCACACAGGCCGTGGCCGAGCAAGGCCACTAAATATCTTTATCATTCATACTCAACTGAGTGTCACACAGGCCGTGGCCGAGCAAGGCCACTAAAGATCTTTATCATTCATACTCAACTGAGTGTCACACAGGCCGTGGCCGAGCAAGGCCACTAAAGATCTTTATCATTCATACTCAACTGAGTGTCACACAGGCTGCGGCCCAGCAAGGCATACCGTCTCAGCAATGCAGATTGGATGTAACCAGTCTTACACACTCCATGTCCTGAGTCGTGCATTCATACATGCGTCTTGTCACCTCTTGACTTTGTCTACCAGGATGTATCGGATTTGTCCTCTGGTACGCTTCCTTCACCTCTAGATTTCTCCACCCAAAAGTCTTTTTATACAGCCTAAATACTTAAAATAGCTCACACTGCAACGATTTTGTCAAACCGAGTTTTGTAATACTTCATATTGTTTGGTTCCGCTGTTTCTCCTGTCATGAATTTCCTCCTATTCATCTATCAAGCACATTTGGAAGGTTTCACTTGTGTGCCACGCTGTGCATTCATTGTGCAAGTCTGTGGGGCATGCAGCAATGAAGAGTAAATGTAATGGAAGTTTGCAGTCACGCATACACAAACCCATTAGATGGTAACTTCATGCTTGGTATCTTCTCTTTGATGACTGGCTGTGCGGGTTTTCAGAAACCTATAAGTTTACAGGATCAATAACCCAACAACGTGTGAAGCACACAGGAAACAACAAGTTAGACATGTCGCCTGAAGTGCATGGAATTATTGGATACTGTAAGGTACACGATGTAAACATTCTAAACAGCGAGGTCGCTCACGCACGCACTGAAAGAGAGAGGGAGGGAGGGAGAGAGAGAGACAGAGATAGAGACAGAGAGGAAACATTAGGAAAGACATGCGGCGAATACCCAGAAAACAATCATTCACACATCGCAAATATACAAATAACTAGGCACAATAAAAGCAACGGAGTTGTTTTTTTTACTAGCCTAAAGGTGCGTTGGGCATACACTGTGATAGACCCAAACTTGTATAGATCAACTAGTACTATGATGGGGTCAGTATCAGTCTGGCTGTATAGATCAACTAGTACTATGATGGGGTCAGTATCAGTCTGGCTGTATAGATCAACTAGTACTATGAAGAGGTCAGTATCAGTCTGGCTGTATAGATCAACTAGTACTATGATGAGGTCAGTATCAGTCTGGCTGTATAGATCAACTAGTACTATGATGAGGTCAGTATCAGTCTGGCTGTATAGATCAACTAGCACTATGATGGGGTCAGTATCAGTCTGGCTGTATAGATCAACTAGTACTATGATGGGGTCAGTATCAGTCTGGCTGTATAGATCAACTAGCACTATGATGGGGTCAGTATCAGTCTGGCTGTATAGATCAACTAGCACTATGATGGGGTCAGTATCAGTCTGGCTGTATAGATCAACTAGCACTATGATGGGGTCAGTATCAGTCTGGCTGTATAGATCAACTAGTACTATGATGGGGTCAGTATCAGTCTGGCTGTATAGATCAACTAGTACTATGATGAGGTCAGTATCAGTCTGGCTGTATAGATCAACTAGTACTATGATGAGGTCAGTATCAGTCTGGCTGTATAGATCAACTAGCACTATGATGGGGTCAGTATCAGTCTGGCTGTATAGATCAACTAGCACTATGATGGGGTCAGTATCAGTCTGGCTGTATAGATCAACTAGCACTATGATGGGGTCAGTATCAGTCTGGCTGTATAGATCAACTAGCACTATGATGGGGTCAGTATCAGTCTGGCTGTATAGATCAACTAGTACTATGATGGGGTCAGTATCAGTCTGGCTGTATAGATCAACTAGTACTATGATGGGGTCAGTATCAGTCTGGCTGTATAGATCAACTAGCACTATGATGGGGTCAGTATCAGTCTGGCTGTATAGATCAACTAGCACTATGATGGGGTCAGTATCAGTCTGGCTGTATAGATCAACTAGTACTATGATGGGGTCAGTATCAGTCTGGCTGTATAGATCAACTAGTACTATGATGGGGTCAGTATCAGTCTGGCTGTATAGATCAACTAGCACTATGATGGGGTCAGTATCAGTCTGGCTGTATAGATCAACTAGCACTATGATGGGGTCAGTATCAGTCTGGCTGTATAGATCAACTAGTACTATGATGGGGTCAGTATCAGTCTGGCTGTATAGATCAACTAGCACTATGATGGGGTCAGTATCAGTCTGGCTGTATAGATCAACTAGCACTATGATGGGGTCAGTATCAGTCTGGCTGTATAGATCAACTAGCACTATGATGGGGTCAGTATCAGTCTGGCTGTATAGATCGACTAGTACTATGATGGGGTCAGTATCAGTCTGGCTGTATAGATCGACTAGTACTATGATGGGGTCAGTATCAGTCTGGCTGTATAGATCAACTAGTACTATGATGGGGTCAGTATCAGTCTGGCTGTATAGATCAACTAGCACTATGATGGGGTCAGTATCAGTCTGGCTGTATAGATCAACTAGCACTATGATGGGGTCAGTATCAGTCTGGCTGTATAGATCAACTAGTACTATGATGGGGTCAGTATCAGTCTGGCTGTATAGATCAACTAGTCACTATGATGGGGTCAGTATCAGTCTGGCTGTATAGATCAACTAGTACTATGATGGGGTCAGTATCAGTCTGGCTGTATAGATCAACTAGTACTATGATGGGGTCAGTATCAGTCTGGCTGTATAGATCAACTAGCACTATGATGGGGTCAGTATCAGTCTGGCTGTATAGATCGACTAGCACTATGATGGGGTCAGTATCAATCTGGCTGTATAGATCAACTAGCACTATGATGGGGTCAGTATCAGTCTGGCTGTATAGATCAACTAGTACTATGATGGGGTCAGTATCAGTCTGGCTGTATAGATCAACTAGCACTATGATGGGGTCAGTATCAGTCTGGCTGTATAGATCAACTAGCACTATGATGGGGTCAGTATCAGTCTGGCTGTATAGATCAACTAGTACTATGATGGGGTCAGTATCAGTCTGGCTGTATAGATCAACTAGCACTATGATGGGGTCAGTATCAGTCTGGCTGTATAGATCAACTAGCACTATGATGGGGTCAGTATCAGTCCGGCTGTATAGATCAACTAGTACTATGTTGGGGTCAGTAAAGGATCGGCTGCCTTTGCTTCCTAAGACATGCCCTGGTACACATTGTCACAAAGGTCGACTGGAAGCCCAGATCAACGTCCCAATGCCGTTTCAAACCTATAACCACAAAGCCGGCAGGCGAGCGCCTGGCTACTACGATAACGTGGCGCCCCACAATACAAAATATAGACAGTTAAGACACAAAGCAGATGCATACATATATTTTAACTATAGTTAACACATACGAAAAAGATAGCTACATACTTTTATGTAGATTAACCCATTTGAAACAGGTTAAGTTGCACATGCCATACAAGACGTTGCAGTAAACCCCAGCATATATTGA
Source organism: Cepaea nemoralis (assembly GCA_014155875.1). Taxonomy (NCBI): domain Eukaryota; kingdom Metazoa; phylum Mollusca; class Gastropoda; order Stylommatophora; family Helicidae; genus Cepaea; species Cepaea nemoralis. Next base: position 75,504 of record JACEFZ010003924.1, read on the forward strand.
ATATTTGTGATATATTAGGCGATTTTACCTTCAGTAATTTGCCTTTTCTTTCTTTACGGCCGACGCCCATACCATTTAAATCAACGCAAATCGATATGGTTGAGATTCGTTTGCGGCTGATTTCGAACCTTCCAGTCGGTGTTGTTTGACAGCTTCCACTGATTGCATACTTGTTGACAACCAGCGCCTGCTCCTGTTTCACCGATATCATAGTATGATGTGCTTTTGTAGACGATAGATTTATTGTCGTCGGTTCATTAATAATTCATTCATTCATTCATTCATTCATCCATTCATTCATCCATCCATCCATCCATCCATCGATCCATCCATCCATCCATCCATCCATCCATGCATTCATGCATTCATTCATTCATTCATTCATCCATCCATCCATCCATCCATCCATCCATCCCTGCCTGCCTGCCTGCCTGCATGAATGATCTAGAATTCATGTATGCATGTATGTATGTCCTTTTCAGATCCTCGCCCACAAAACACCCTTCCAGGATACCTCTCGATCATAAGCAAAATGTCCCGCGTCTGATACACCAATCTAGAGAACATCTGCCACATCCTGCACCCATCTTCTCTATAGCCTTCCTCTCCTCTTTTCCCAGGCATATACACCTCCATGATTGTTCTCTCCAAATATTCGTGACGTTTCAAGTGACTAAAATATTTCAACTTTCTTTATTTTATCGTCTTTAATAGCCAACCTTCGTCGGTTACGCAATTTATATTGTCTCTCGTTAAGAATTAGGCAGCTATAATAGCGTCAGTATTGATTTGTTTATGCCATTATCTAGTATATAGTCTCTCTGGCAATTTTGGTTTTTACTGTGGGAATATTGTTGATATTTTGACTGCATCTGATTGTTTTTAGATTTAATTAGTTCTAAAGAAAAGCCCATGAGCATGTCCTACAAGAAACGAATAAAAACCGTAAACTGATTAGAGAAATTAGGCGTAGTCAGTGAAGATGTTTTGGGCACGTTATGAAAAGAAATAAACTAGAGAACTTAGTGACAACTGGCAAGATTAAGAGGAACATGAACAAGGGAAGATAAAGAAGTAAATACCTGGATGACTTGGCCACATGGTATGGTTGAGACAAGAACACGGAGCTGATCAACGACTCTGGTGATCGAGTGAGATGATGAAACATGACCACCCACACTTATCAGCTTGACACATGATGATGATGACACTGTTTCTATCCTATCTTTCAAATCTATTCGATTGCCCCGCGAGCTGTGAATATTAAATACTTGTGTATGGTAAACTTGGTGATCGTTTGTTGTCTAATGTTGCCTTCATCCACTGTTAGCTATTCCTTTTCTTCTGGAAACGACTGGCGTTATACTACTCTGGACTATATCGCACCTGTTGACGTGTGTAACTTTACTTGGTACACACTTCGAGTACTCAGTTCTAACATTAAATCAGCACTGCTGTAGGGATCAGAAACACGTTGAACGACTGCACGATAACAAATAAACTACAAGCATTCACTGAGTGGTGTCTGCGCAGAATAGGACTAGCATTACATGACGGGATCACCAATGTCAAGGCTATAGATAGATATCATCAAACATCAGTGTATGAACATGTAGTGAAAAGACGTACAATGAAAAAAAAAAACGAGAATAGTATTACTAGAAATACTTTATTTTTGAACCCACATGCCAAATGAAATAGATGTAGACTGTTTTTATTGGGGGTTAATTCAACATAGAGACTCAGCAGTCATATCAGAAACAGAAACAGACACGAGGCAGCGAAGTAGACCCAGACACGAATACCATGGGGAGGGCATGGACGGGGCTTCGTGGGATAGCTGAGCACAAGAGGACTTCGAGTGAGTTCTTTGAGGCCCTTTACCTCAATGGGGGAATACAATGCTGAATGAAGAATACTGTTTATTTACTTTGACAGGATGGTTTTGTTATCTCGGGTGTTCTACTTTTCTCACAGTTGTGAACTATATAATCTGAACTGATCTTTCATGAAGCTAGTGATTTTATTATTTTTATTTGAGTGTTAACAAACTGGGGGTGTTTCCCACATCTCCATGTAGCACAGCCATTTGAATACAGAGACAAGAAGTTATTTCTATTTGTAATTGCTTATCCTAGCTATGGTATTGCCGGTCTCTCTGGCTGAGGGGTTACAACACTTTCTCCGTAATCCCGTTTATCACGCAGTCTCGTAGCGGGAGAGAACAGGGAGCGGTTCGACCCCCGCTGGTGACTTGCGGGATACTGAGCCGGCCGCTCAGAAAGCAATGGCAAACTACTGAGCGTTATCTTGCCAAGAAATCAACAGACAGCTGAAAGATGCTGCTGTTGACAGCGATGTCCTGTAAAGGATATGCAAAAAAAAAAAAAAGCTATGGTATTAACATATGGAATATTGTCGATGACAGTACAGTTCTTGTGGTATTCCATTGCCCGTTGTTTGATCTACAACTCCCAATGAGAATGCTCTGTCTGTTGGAAGTTGTCATATGTGGGTATAAGTGATGTTATCCTTTTTTCATACTCTTTGTATTTGTGTAGAGTGACCTCCCTGCAGCATACTTCAGCATAAAGGGCCGAATGTAAGACGGGCCTGCGCGCCCAATTTGTGACCCTAATAAAGTTGATTTGATTTGATTTGATACTTCAAAGTCCTGGATGGAATATTGCTTGTTTCCCCCTCTTTTACTAAAGTCTGTTTTAGCAGAATATTCTAGTTCGATTATTACGTTTTATTGCACTTCTTTCTGTCCCAAACTGCATTGTGCTTTTTGTACTGCTAATACATTATTGTAATTGTTTATTAATGACTGATTCTATGGTTTGCTGGTGGGAGATCACAGATTACATGAGGTAATATCCAACGGTTTACGATAGCTTCATAGTCCCATATATTGTTGAACATCGTCCATATTATTTCTTTCAACTTCTTGAGCAACGCACTGAGCTGATATCTTTTTTGCGGGTATATTTTGTTTTGTCTCCCGTCTGTGTGTTGCACTAGTTACCTCCTGCCGATAGTTATTTCTGTATTGTTATTTTGGCCTGCTTCTATGTGAGTTAGACTTGTGCGGTTAGGTCTGTGAATAATTTATGCCTTCTGTCAATTTCCAGCGCTATTATTGGAGCGAACGGTATGAAGTAAACTGATCAAGCAAGTAGTAATCCCATGGTGTGGTTTTGTCACCGGGTCAGAGTGAGAACAATGATATGGGTGGACTGGGACGGTGGCATTGCGCAAGGCCATAGAATTGAAGTAAACAGGCATAGTAGTAGAATGTGGCTTAGATATTAGCATCCACAAAACGAAAATTGAGATAATTAGTAGTGGAAAGGAGAGGGCATCAATGAACATCAAATTAAACGGGGAGATACTAGAACAATTAACACGTTTCTCCTAGTCTTGGACATGTAATAACAGATGATAGCATAAGTCAAACAGAAATCAAAAAGAGAATAGGAATGGCCACAAATGCTTTCAACATTATTAAATCGGTACATATTAACCTGTACATAGATTAACAAAGCATTAAAATGATAATTGTCAAATGCTATGTATATTCAAAACTATTGTATGGCACAGACGTCTGGACAATGAACAAGCAATTGTAAAGTCGAATAGAGGCCCTGGATGTGTGGATATGCAGAAGAATTTGTCTTATTTCGTGGAAACAAAAACAATTAATACAGAGGTTCGTAGAAAACCTGGGAATGAAGAGAGAGTTGATGAAAGAAATAAAAAAGATGCAAGTGAAATATTTGGACCACGTTAAAAGACCATAAATAAATAAATATGTTTGCATATCCTTTACAGGACATCGCTGTCAACATCAGCATCTTTCAGCTGATTGTTGATTTCTTGGCAAGATTACGCTCAATAGTTTGCCATTGCTTTCTGAGCGGCCGGCTCACATACCCCGTAAGTTACCGACGCCATTCGAACCACTGCTGATTCTCACCGTCGTCACGTTACTTACGAGAGTATACGAGACTACGGAGAAAAGTCGCTAACCTCTAGGCCAGGAAGCCGGCTTAAAAGACCATACTCTTATAAAAACCATACTCTTATAAAAACCATACTGGAAAGTAATGTTTAAGGCAAGCGAGCAAGAGGTCGACAACAATACAAGTGGGAAGATAACATCAAGGTATGTACGAACAGCAACCTGACAGAATGCTCAGTCAGGGCGAGAGAAAGACAGTGTTGGAGATCCATTGCAGCCAACCTTCATTGTAGAGACGGCGCCTGATTGATTGATAAAATTGATCCAGAACACGAAGGTCCGAGATCTGTAGAGATACATGAACGCCTGTGTCAGTGACAGGGCACAATGATGGTGAACGTCATATAAATATTGTGTCAAGGAATGTCTTTCTTTCAGTCCAAATTGGTTTTTTAATGTTTGGCATAGCATAGCTTTAATTTGTACCATTAATTGCCTTGTAAGTGTTGTCGTCCCCCCCCCCCCCCCCCCCAACCAACCCGCACCCCACGAAGGTCCTGTTATTGGTGTGTGTGTTCATAAAAGCGTGTTGTCTCCGAAACTGCAATACTCTAGTTATGAAACGTCCACTGAATGAACTGTAATGGCAGCAACGATGGTGCCAGGAAGAAGAGGGCTTGGGCAAAATAAAAAAAAGAGGCAGGGGTAGTGACGAAGGACCGAGACTCCTTACCGAGACTCCTTCCGGGGTGTGGTCAAGAAAGTGACGTTCTGCGAGGCCTGCCTACATGACTGTGCCAACTGTCCTCCAGTTTTGTCTTTAGACATTACATATTATTGTATTTGCGCTGTTTCTGATGACTTGGTGCTGATGGTATGGCCATCTCGTTAGAGTGCAACAGAGATGCCAGCTCTATCGCTACATCAAAGATCTCGTACGAGAACAAGAAGACGCCCGAGTAGAATATACAGGTCAACTTGGCTGATGAATAAGAGCTTAAACTTCCGGTGTGATGATGGCGGGTTCAACCCCTACAACGGTCAGTTGAACTAAAATGTTGACTTCTCGTCCTTGACTTGCAAACGTAAATTACAGCTAGCTCACAAGTCGGAGTGGGTTTGCTTGATGGCGAAGGACACATGTGATAGGGAAAGCTAGACCAAACGCAAAATTTAGTCCAGTGTAGACTACTATCGAGTTCAAATCGAGCGAACGAACAATAAATGAGAAAGAAAGTGGAATGACAATAGCAAAGTCATTGTGGAATCACACGGAATGAAACAATCCAGGCCCACCCTCCACTCTGGAACATCAACTATTCCTCCCCACGTCGCTTGACAGCAAAAGTGAAAGATGACAATGATGACTCTCAAGAAGAGCTCCTGTCCTATTGATGTGGCCTGTTAAATTGTATTCCGCAATTCCATGGGGCTTTTATTCCATGTTTTTAAAAACTATTTACCAATGTTCTATAATGAACTTTCCTGCCATCTTTGCTGGATCGATATTTTCAGGATTGTATAGTGAAGTTAAAAGCGAAACTGCATTCTATAAAATTAAAAACGTTGTGTGCAGTAATTCACTGTCCTTGAAAGTCAGGAAAAGAGTTCTTGCATGTTACATAGAACCAGTTTTTACTGCCTCTTTCTGGTGTTTGTGATATGTTGTCTTTGCGCCTCAGCTTTGGAGGACTGATAAAACCATGGGATAAGTGCATCAATGTGTGTGGAAATTATGTTGAGAAATATAGGGACAATGTATGTATAAAAATAAACTGGTTTCAAGTTGTTATCATATTTAGTTATTTTTCTACAGCCATTTGTGGCTTATTATCTTACCCTCGTATATATTCCTGTAGATTAAACAGCTTTCTTTACACGTCCACAGAACTATATTTGTTCTCCACGACTCCATATGTCTGTGCAATTAGTCTTTCTATTTTCTTGTCTTTGTTTTGTGGTTTCTAAAGCCGGTCTCCGTGGCGGAAATGTACGGGCGCGGTTCGTAATCCCGTATACCCGTGATCGAAATACAGCTGCGCGCTATTTTGCAGCAGAACGCGTTGCGTTGGTTTCGCGTTGGTATCGGTGCCGATCGTTCAGAAAGCAACCTTACGCTTCTGAACTTAAACTTGCCAAGAGATCACAGCGGCAGAAATGCTTGTGTTGACTGCGATGCCTTGTAAAAAAGGATATGGGAAAAAAATTTTCTAGATTATTCAGAAACTGTTCTGTCTCGATTTTGCCTTTGTTTCCCCTCATATTTGTTTTTACTTCACTCCTTCTGTCAATTTGTATTTGCGGTACACCGATTTGTGCCTATTGCTAGCTTCGTAGTGTTATCCATTGTCATTTCGAATTGTTTCAATATTTAATGTTTAAATTTTATTACAATTTACCTCCTGTTTCATTTCTGCTTGTTCTTAAATTTATTATTTTTCCTTTCATCTATTTCAAGTTTCCTTCTCAGATATTATATTTTTTTGAGGATTCTCAAAAGTTTTTACTGGTCTTTCCGGCTATTTTTGAGATAACCAGATTAATTTGAGCTTGTATTTAAAACAAAATTCAAAAAAAAAAAAAAAACTGCTGTGACTGAGCTTATATATCCTGTCCCCTGTCCGACTCCTACCCTCCCTGATTTTCTGAGTCCGTTTGTTTTCCAATTTCTTTGTTATTGTTATTGTTTCTTTTCTTCATTTCGTGGCAATTTAAGATTGGTTATGTCTTGGCCCAGACAGTGAATTCAGAATTTGTTTTCACATCTGCAGCTTTCACTGTGCGTGTGCCCACAGCTATGCTAACGTCCTGGGCAGTGGCATTATATTCTATCAATCCTGCGGGTCAGACGGGCCTGCGTGCCCAATTCTTAACCCTTTGAAAATGAAGTTTCGTCGTTCGTTCGTCCTCTTGTGTGGATGCACCGGGCTGCTAGAATATTTTGTGCTGTGGCTTTCTTCACAGTCTGTGTAGTTTTGTCACGTTGTGTTTGTAGACTTTTATCTCGTGTATGCACTTTGCCATACTTTGTGGCAATAATTTTGTGGAGATAATTTCGCTGCTGCTGTATTTTGTTGCACTCTCTCTCTCTCTCTCTCTCTCTCTCTCTCTCTCTCTCTCTCTCTCTGTCTCTGTCTCTCTCTGTCTCTGTCTCTCTCTCTGTCTCTCTCTATCTCTGTCTGTCTCTCTCTGTCTCTCTCTCTGTCTCTGACTCTGTCTCTCTCTGTCTCTCTCTGTTTCTGTCTCTCTCTGTGTCTCTGTCTCTCTCTCTCTGTCTCTGACTCTCTCTCTCTGTCTCTCTCTCTGTCTCTCTCTGTCTCTGTCTCTCTCTCTGTCTCTTTCTCTCTCTGTCTCTGTCTCTGTCTCTGTCTCTGTCTCCCTCTCTGACTCTGTCTCTCTCTCTCTGTGTCTCTCTCTCTTTCTCTCTCTCTTTCTCTTTCTCTCTTTCTCTCTCTCTTTCTCTCTCTCTCTCTCTCTCTCTCTCCATTCGTCACACACACACACACACACACACACACACACACACACAACACTGCTTCGTCATCGTGTCTCCGTTGGCATATAGATTTCCATCGAGAAAGTTCTTGTGTCCAGTCAGACATCTCAGCCCAGACTGACAGGTCTTAGGTCCTTACCCTGTGCAAGAAAAGATCATCCTCTGTGGCTGGTAGCAATTCTTTCATCACTGTCCCCCCAATCTCCCGAAATTGTGTTTCAGCATATGAATTGATATCGTCTTCTTCGTAAAGTCTGTATCTGTGATTTTGGTGATGGTATGTTTCAATAACCCGAGTTCGCTGTAAATGTGAAATAACCGTGGTGGTAACAGATGTACCACATTCCAACAATAAAAGTGCAACATAATGTGTGTGGCATCTGTGTTTAAACCTGTTCTTGTGTTGCTTTTGTGGAAGCTTCGGTAATCCCTTCGCTGTCTGGGTGCCTGTCATTAATTCAGTGGTCTAGCAGTTTTCATCCATGTTGATAATACCTCAATCCTGAAATTAGGGAAAGCTTAAAGTAGTATGTGATGAGATTCAGAGGTTAAATATTCAAATTTTGGGAATTAGTGAACATCGCTGGAGAGGCAAGGGGCAGTTTACTAATGAAAATGGAAGTCTTTATATATTCTGGTAGAGAAGTCGGAGGCCAGAGCGGAGTGGCATTTTGTTTAGATAAAATGACTGCAAAAGCTTTAATGGGATATAACCCGGTTAGTGTTAGAATCCTCACTATCTGACTTAAAGGCCGTCCAAGAAACACAGCTCTGTAGAAGTTGTTGTTAGTACAATACACGAACTTGAGACACAGTTAAATCTGTCTAAACATTGTTTTATTATATAAAAATGCGAGACACAAACGAATATGCTTGGAAGATGTTTGGTGCAATATAAACAGTCGACAAGTTATTATTAATGCAATATAAGAAAGTGAGAAACAGTCAACAAGTTATTGTTAATGCAATATAAGAAAGTGAGAAACAGTCAACAAGTTATTGTTAATGCAATATAAGAAAGTGAGAAACAGTCAACAAGTTATTGTTAATGCAATATAAGAAAGTGAGAAACAGTCAACAAGTTATTGTTAATGCAATATAAGAAAGTGAGAAACAGTCAACAAGTTATTGTTAATGCAATATAAGAAAGTGAGAAACAGTCAACAAGTTATTATTAATGCAATATAAGAAAGTGAGAAACAGTCAACAAGTTATTGTTAATGCAATATAAGAAAGTGAGAAACAGTCAACAAGTTATTGTTAACGCAATATAAGAAAGTGAGAAACAGTCAACAAGTTATTGTTAATGCAATATAAGAAAGTGAGAAACAGTCAACAAGTTATTGTTAATGCATATAAGAAAGTGAGAACAGTCAACAAGTTATTGTTAATGCAATATAAGAAAGTGAGAAACAGTCAACAAGTTATTGTTAATGCAATATAAGAAAGTGAGAAACAGTCAACAAGTTATTGTTAATGCAATATAAGAAAGTGAGAAACAGTCAACAAGTTATTGTTAATGCAATATAAGAAAGTGAGAAACAGTCAACAAGTTATTGTTAATGCAATATAAGAATGTGAGAAACAGTCAAATCTATGTGGATGTCTTTAATCATTAGTGGCATGTTCATCGTCACGGCAGCGGGTTACCCCACTGTGCTACGTTCCTGTGCTAGCGAATATCACACAAAATGCTCCTTTCTGTCCCATAGGAAAAATGGAACAGACAGCATTTCCGGCAAAACCAAGCGCACGCACCGTCATGGATAAGGCCGTTGATAGAATGCCAACACAACAATCCGCCGATAGAATTACAGTTAATCATCCATGGAAGCAAGTCATTAGAAAAACCAACAGGTGCACACATATTACCGCATACAACAAGCTATTTTGTTCAGCAACCGGCCACCCGCCGCATTTGCTGAACTTGCAATTCACAACACATAACACCACGGGTGAATGACAAAGCATTCCACATGAAATCCACAGCTCAAAGTGTCGCACCAAGTGTTAAGCGCAGTAGCTGAACAACGGACCCATGCACTGCAAGTTCAAAATAAGGGAAATGCATAAGTAAACTGTGGCCAGAAGAAAATTATGCCACGGCTGTAACAGACCGCCCGCCTATCCGCCATGTTGCAGATGTCTTTGTTAGTGAAATATAAGAACGTTAGACACAATAGAATATGTACTGATGTTATTGCTAGTGCAATATAAGAACGTGAGACATCTGTGTCTGTGTTACATAGAATTACACTCTCGTTATTTGTGCTGTAATAGTGCACACAGAAACAGCTCTCGAAGTTCGTGGCTATTGTAGGTGCTACACAGATGATTGAATCCGTTAAATATATTTCATTCTTACATTTTCCTGAATTTAAGTGTTATCTAATGTTCTTGTCGCAAGTGTATGTGTGTGTGTGTGTGTGTGTGCGCACGCGTGCGTACGTGAATATGGATATCTCACATGCTAGCACTGAAGCCCTTGCAGTGGGAGGGGCAGAGCTAAGAATTACGGTATTAACTTGGGGTCTTTTGTAAAATACACCTCATTCATGGAACATTGTCACAATTTAGCTAGAATTTGTTACAAATGGCTCCCACTCAGTAACATAGGACAGAGAAACCGCATCGTTTTTTCTATTATTACAACGTATAAAATCTTCTTCCTGTACAAATACAATCTTCTTCCTGAGGGGACGTAACCAACATCGCCACAAATTAGTTCTTGGAGTGCCAAAGACAAACAAGGTCAGAAGAAAATTCAGATGTCCAGTCTCCCAAAAATACCCCCTGGTCAAACCAAACACGGACGTAGCACGGACACATCGACTTCACCTTCGGGGCATCAGTAGTAGACTTGTACGATAATTGTTATTGTAATGACGATTTGAGCCAAGCCCCAGTGGCATTTAGGAAGAACACAAGCGATTGGCAGACATACAAAATAACAGATCGACCGGACGGACAGCAGGAGAACGAACGAACAAACGATTGAATAGTTAAACATCCACATCCAAACATGTCATCTTTCGGTAGAGATGTAGACATACCCCATCATCTCATCCTATCTTGTTCCGCTTGTACCTTGCGGTGTCGAGGTGACGCATAAACAGCGGGAGAGTGCCCGTTTATGGTCTTTATTTATCGAGATTCCTATGACTTCTATTATTCCCTCTGTCTATCGTTTACATTGTCGGCCTGTTCTTCTGCTTCCATTTGCTCTGTACATCATTGATTGTTGTGGTATATTGTTAGTTTGTAGCCTAGTTATATGGCCAAACCCATTAACCTGCTGTTTTCTTATTAAATCTTACTCTGCTATAACCCCTACTTTAGTCCTGATTTCTTCATTTCTGATGTTCTATCTTCTTGATACCTTGAGTAATTCTTCACAGGAATCTCATGTGATGTTATAATTGGTCTTCTCTCTTTTTCTGTCATTGTCGAGGATTGCCATTGGTAGCATAGAGTTGGAAGGAAGATTGAGTTTTGGAGAGAGAGAGAGAGAGAGAGAGAGAGAGAGAGAGAGAGAGAGAGAGAGAGAGAGAGAGAGTGTGTGTGTGTGTGTGTGTGTGTGTGTGTGTGTGTTTAGTGTCTACTGATACGTGTTTGCTCTTTAGTATTGATGCCATTTGTCCAATGGGTCGGTTTGCCTTATTGTATCTATTTTCTATTTCGTCTTCTGATTTGTTAATTGATGATATTATACTTCCTTAGTACTTGAAGCTTGTTACTTGTTTCATTGGGTTTTATTTTAGATGAATCTTTGTTGTTTTTTCTTATTTGGTTATGGTAATTTTTTTTTTTTGGTGCATATCCTTTACAGGACATCGCTGTCAACATCAGTATCTTTTAGCTGATTGTTGATTTCTTGGCCAGATTACTCTCAGTAGTTTGCCATTGCTTTCTGAGCGACCGGCTCAAATATCCCGTAAGTTACCGACGCGGAGAGAACCGCTACCAATTCTCGCGCAAAGTCACGTTACTTACGAGAGTATACGAGATTACGGAGAAAGTCTTGTAACCTCTAGACCAGAGAGAACGGCGGTTATGGTCATTACATATGTTTTATTTATACTAATTTTTATGTTATATTCCATGCACACTTTCTTTAGACTATTCACATGATCTTATTCTGCATCTGATTGTGCTATTTGTGCTCAGTCGCCCTCGCACAGGTGTCCTTTAATAGTGTAATTTTCCGTTGATTCTCCTTCTGTGTTCTGTTCGCCATGCTGTGTTCTTTCAGTCTGTTGGCTGGTTTAATTACATATGCTGTCCATACAGATTATAAACAAGCGGTGGTGGGGTGGAAGTGTGGGAAGGCTGGACACACCTTGTCGTACTCCGGAACTTATGGTGAAGAACTATGAGTGTTCTCCGTTTGTTCTTATCGTACAAACACTGTTGTTGTATAAGCTTATAGAAAAATGTTGTTAGATGTGTTATCACTAGATTTCGTTTAATGATTTTCCCAGTTTCTTTCTATCTACTCTGTCAAATGTCTTTTATTGGTAGGTGACGGCTCGGTATAGTGGTTCATTAAATTCGATTGGATTTTCTATTAGTTCTCAAAGAGCAAAGATGAAATCTGTGCATCCTTTGTTTTTCCTAAATCCAAACTGTGTTTAGTTTAGCTGGGGTTCTATTATATGTCGTAGGCTTTTCTCGAGAATTTTGCAAAATATTGTTCCAGTATGACTCAAAGGGAAAGATCCTCTGTATTGTTTGCAGTCTCTTTTACTGTCTGTTTTAAATTGAGATAATTATGGCGTTTCCCCAGTCTTTTGGTGTCTGTTGTTTTGCCCAAACGCGGTTAAACGGGCCACGTCGCCATGTTGTTAATACGTCTCATGCTGCTTTAATTTAAATTAGTTCATTTGGTATTCCGTCTTTTCCCGGTGATTTATCCAATGGGGGTAATTTAGTATGACTGGTTCTGGTTCTTCGATGGCATCTGTGCCAGTTTCTCGGATTCCTGTGGCATCTGTGTCAGTTTCTACTCACTTTCTCGGATTCCTGTGGCATCTGAAGGAATCTTTAGAAGTTGCTCGAAGTACTGCCTCTGTCTTTTTAGGATTTGGTTTTGTTCACTTATTTTGGTTCTCCTTTGCGCTGTTTATTATTTCAATTGAGTAAAAGGCTTCTGCTCTGATTCTCATTGCACTGATATTTTTGTAGAAGTTTCTGTTTTTAATTAGGGCTTCTCCATATTTCCCCGAGTCATTTGTTTTTCACTCGTTATTATTCTGTTCGCGTGTCTTCTTGCTATTCCATTATCAATGTAATCATGATCCTGTTTACAGTTTTATTTACCTCGTGGTTCCACCAATATGTAATTTTGTATCCGTATTCTGCGTTTTTTCGTGGTTCCACGTGTAATATTTGTTTTGCAGTGTGTTAAAATAATTGATTTGAACATCTCCCATTTTTTATTTATTATGGTTTCTTTCTATATGTAGTTTTACAAAGATTTCTTTTAATTCTTTCTCATAATTTTCCCTCACGGTCTTTAAGAGATTGTTTAAGTGTACTAATGTGCATGGTATGTTTTTGCCTCAGCTTTGCTTTCTTCTTCTGTTGATTCTTATTGTGTTAATAATTGCTTTTTAGTAAGTGTTTATACTTTAATTGGACATTGCACTTGCATCTAATATATTTCTCTTCCTGTTATTTCTTGTTTATATAAAATCAATTTGGCTTTTGGTGTCTAGATCGTTCCATATGTCTGTCATTTACTGCCTATAGCACCTTGCAGTGTAGGGCAGGGGAGGGGGGGGGGGGTCTTGAGCTGAGGAATTAAAGCCGCCTGGCTAGTGCAGTCGTCGCGAACTGTGCTCGGTTAGGATTTTCTTTTTGCCCCAGACAGAAAAAAAGCCACGTCTTACCAAGGATTCGAACCCAGGTCTCCCAAAGAAAACCCGGCGTTTTTAGCCACTAGGCCAGCCGCTTCCCAGTTCCATTTATATGTGAGTCTTTGTGTTTTAATATATGTATTTTGTTATCAAGAGGACAGATACATAAACATACAGAACCAATTGTTCAAGATTACATAGAAGTAACATTAGTCTATCTTCAAGCTAGTCTGATCAGAAGTGTGATCAGGGAAGACAAGATGCGGTTTATAATGACATTAGCTAGGCATAGACCTCCGAATTAAAGGGAAACCTGAAGAACTGGACAATGAAATCAGAACATCAACAGGCGAATGAAGTCAACGATCATGGTAGTATCTCCTCATTTGTTGCTACCCTCGCAAACTTTTTGTGTTTTTGGAAGGAGCGGGGTTATTGTGTGTGTGTGTGTGGGGGGGGGGGGGGAGGAGGAGGAATGTTGTTAAATAACGGAACAATGAAATATTTATATCATGTAAATCTCGTATGCGAATGCGAAAGTCATAAAAGGAACAACCACATTATTGTCGGAAAGGAGAGTTTATGAGCAGGTTAGATGACTGGGATAACATGTTAAAACATAATCAATTCAGTCTTGGGTGTACGTGACATGAAAGAACAGTCGTCCATTTCACATGAACCATCATACCGTGATACGATTAACAATGTTTCAGGCATGTATATGTGAAGTTATGTTAATGTCTCAACGTTGTTACTGTGTCCGGGCATTTCAAGTAAGCGTCTGTGGGTAATTCGTGTCATGTCACGTGATTCCCCCGCCGGGCAGGTATACCGTTTCCCAACATGTTCACTGCTCCATTCCAGGTTTATGACCGCCTCATTAACTTATTCTTGGAAACATAATCTGGTTTTACCCTTCACTTGCACACTTCGCGTGAGTGCTTTCTCCACTCCGCCTGTGACGTCGCCTTGACGAAGCTGAGGGTCCTGCTCGGGGATCTGAGAGTACCGACTGATTCTCTTGGAGACTCGTGTGCTGAACTGCGCTTGACACTCGCTTGTGGGCTGCCCGTACTCTAGCACTACAAGTGGCAGCTAGAGTGGCTCGACAGTGAGTTAAGACTATTTATCATACTGTCGGGTGTTTCCATCCATTCTTTATGTGCCATGCCGATAAGCGTGGGTGGTCATGTTTTGCCATCTCACTGGATCACCAGAGTCGTGGATCAGCTCCGTGTTCCTGTCTCGACCATGCCAAGTGGTCAAGCCATCCAGGTATTTACTTCTCGGTCTTTCCCTTGGTCTCTTCCCATCGATCTTGCCAGTTGTCACACAGTTCTCCAATTCATTTCTTCTCATAACATGCCCAAATAATGTTGACTGTCTACGTCAAATGTCTCTAATCAGTTTACGATCTTCATGTGTTTTTTGATGGACTTGTTCAATGGTTTTTCGATCTGTCCATGGTTTTCTTTGCATTTTCATCAGAAACCACATTTCTACAGTCATCAGATGTTTTTCAGCTTGTCTGCTCATTGTGTCTTCACATCCATACAAAAGTACAAGTTCTATGGAGCATTTCAACATTCTTTTTCTCGTTTAAATTGATATATTTTTTATTGGCCAGTATGTTTTTCATCTTGCAAAAGCTTGTAAATTGGCTAAACAATGGCAATTCTTGTTCTAATCTCTTGAAGGCATCTCCCATCTGATGTTAAAACTGTTCCGAGATAACTGTACCAATTCACTTGTTTTAGCACATGCCCATTTACTTGTATAGTACAATGTGGTATTTACTTCTTCCCAGTAACGACCATAATCTGTGTCTTCTTACAATTTAATTCTAACCTTACTGTTGTTCACCGTGTGCAACAACTGCATCTACTAAATGTTGCAGGTCCTGTTCATTGTCTGCAATCAAGACTGTATCATCTGCATATATAATGTTATTGATGTATCGTCCCCCAATGTTGATTCCTTCCATATCTTCTATATTTCTGAACATATTTTCACTGTACATGGAAAAACTGGAGACATTACACATCCCTGTCTCACACCTCTTTTAATAGGCAGATATTGACATACTTCATTATTAATTCTCATGGCAACTGTTTAGGAGCAGGATACTTTGAACTGTTTGGACTTTCACCCATTTCAATGAGAGGAAGGTTTTTGCCAGCTCCTCTTGCAACCATGTAACAGGCGGCCGTAGTGATGCTGACCACAACACCCAACGGGAGTCGGTTCGTTGCTGCAAACATGGGTCAAGCACCTTATTCCTGATATTTCTTATGGCGTATAGTTGTTCTTGACTTTGACTGATACTATATATACGTATTATAATAATCTGCATTTGGAAATGTGTCTCCGACCTTCCTTCCACCTCCGCCCCGATTATGTTTATGCGATTCCCAACTGGTCGCGACGTCCTGCTTCTCGAAGTCCCGATGTAGATGAGGATAATTAGTTGATCTAGTGTCATCTCTGATCGGGGTAGAAAGGCAACTCCTTGTGAATTACTGTCATCTCTGATTGGGGTAGGAAGGCATCTCCTGTGAACTAGTGTCATCTCTGTTTGGGGTAGGAAGGCATCTCTAGTTAAAAAGAAAATAAGTTGCATGTCCTTCACAGGACGTAGTAGTCAACCCGAGCATTTTCGCTGTTCGTGATTCCTGAACAAATTTTACGTTCCGTAGTTTGTCATTGCTTTCTGAACGACCGTCTCCTGCACATTTGTTGAAAACATTTTCGCTGTTCGTGATTCCTGAACAAATTTTACGTTCCGTAGTTTGTCATTGCTTTCTGAACGACCGTCTCCTGCACCTTTGTTGGAAAAAAAAAAAAACAGCACCGCTGTGTTTCGAACCCGCGTATACGGGCTCACAAACCGCGTTTACAAGCCCTTAGCCACAGAGACCGGCACAGAGATCTCTTGTTAACTAATGTCCTATCTGATTGGGGTAGGAAGGCATCTCCTGTGAACTAATGTCATATCTGGTTGGGGTTGGAAGGCATCTCATGTGAACAAGTGTCATCTCTGATTGGGGTAGGAAGGCAGCTCCTGTGAACTAGTTTCATCTATGATTGGGCAAGAAAGCATCTGCCGTGAACTGCGTCATCTCTGATTGGGATAGTAAGGCATCTTTTAGCCACCTTCAACGCACTGCCTACGTGATTGACTCCCCGCCTTATGGCAGTTGTTTACATGCCGTGTTCGGCGTGTGCTTTTCTCTGCGTCAGTATCTGTCATCAAGATAATCGTGATATTGATTGTGTAGTTTGTATCAGGCTGGACTGAACATGAGAAACAACATTTGTATGAACCTGGAGTTTGTGAAACAATGAGCCTGTCAAGATGATGAACGGCAAATATTGGTTATTATTATTTGTTGATGTGTGTGTTTATGCAGTATTGTAAATTCATTCACTGTGCTATGCTTATATTCTGGTATAATAATCAATGGGGATTCAACAGTTAATATTTTACAGAATACACCACCCTCTAGGATTATGCTAAAATCATTGTCATTAGATTGCTTCACTATTAAATTAGTTAGTTGCATATCTTTTACAGGAGTCAACTCCGTCATTTTTTGGCGGTGTTTGATTTCTTGGCAAGTTTACATTTGGTAGTGTGCCATCGCTTTCTAAATAGCCGGCACAAATACCATTTGTTTCGTGTGCGGTATGCGTGATTACGAATTGAGTTGTGTTGCGTTAAGAACCGAAATTACTGCCCTCAGGACATTACCATACGTGCTCTGTCCCTTCGTTTTATAGGCTGCGAAGAGTCAGACTACTAATCGTTCCCACCGCTAACTTAAGTAAAGTTCTCCTGGCCTTCCCTCTCAGTTTTGAGATTCTTCCAGAACCCCTGCCGATCCCCCGCAATCTCATTCTTTCCACATACGGGTTTTCAATCTGTTCTCCCGCCTTCTCCACCTGGTCCCACAAGCGCACGACAATCTTCCCCTTGTCCATAGGAAATCTACCACCAACAGGTGCATTCCTTGCCAGCCTATCAGCCTGTTCATTCATATGCACCCCCACATGACCAAGGCAAAATATCCATACAATTCTCATAATAAGTGATCTCTGAAGCGACGATAGCCATTCCACACGAAACATTCCTTTCTCCACCTTACTAAGCATACTCTTTGAATCCATAATGAATACAGTGTGTGTTGCAGTAGTCTCCTTTAACCAACGTAATGCCGCTGTTACTGCTTCCACCTCCATTCTCATGCTGGAGATCGTAGTCTCATATGCCAGACTCTCCTTTTTTCAAGACTCGTCCATGCCTTTGCAATGAAACCCAAACCACAACGTCTGGTTCTCACCACTGACCCATTAGTATAGTTTACTATGTCACCTTGATGTGTGTTACTCTGGATCAGTTGTTGCACTTCAGACTCAGTGCGGCCCGCTGACCATTCTCTGCACTCACGACCCAGTCTTACTATTACATTGTGCCAGTCCGTCATGTCTTCAGGAACTTCAATCCACTCTTTTTCACGATTGATGGTCTCCAGATCACACTTGACGTATAGATAGTTCTGCCTCTGCTATTGAGGACCTGCCTCGTCTTAGTCTATGACCCTTGACCATATCCATGGCTTCATGCAGGGGGTGATCCCTATCTGCAGCAACTCTCAGGTACCATTTGGCCTGAAGGACCCTATGCCCATCCGTCATTGTTAGTAGCGCCAGGATATACCTCATGCATATAATTGGTGTGTCCTTTGTGCACCCCGGGATTAACCGCATGGCAGCATTCTGTAAGCGAGCCAACCTTTCAAGCTGGCTCTGTGATACTTTCAGCAGCCCCAAACCATACTCAATGACAGAAATTATTAACTGCTGAAAGAGCCTGTAAAGCATTCGCTGGTCTACCCCGGGGTAATAATGCCCTCAATGCATTAAGTCCCCTACCAGCCTTCACCACCAAAGCCTCCACTTGATCCTTAAAAGACAAAAGGTGATACCCAAGTACTTAAGTTTACTCTTTCAACTAAGAAGACGTCTATTCAACATAATACCTGGGACATCTGCCTTGACGATCCGATTATCCAGGGAGTACCACACAACCGATGCCTTGTCTGAGTCTATAACGGCCCCTGCGTCCCTGCACCACTCTACCACCCTGTTTACTGCCACCTGTAAGTCTTCCGCCAAACTGGCCGTCTCTGCCCTGTGTGTACCACAGCACATCATCTGCAAATGTTAAGATTCTACCCACACCTGGTGTCTCAATAGCTGCGATTTTGCTGGTGTAGACATTAAAGAGCACTGGGCACATGGGAGATCCCTGTAGCAACGCAGGTGTAATAGTACATGGGTCAAAGGTCCAGGAACCCACGCGCAGTGCAACCTTACGCTCATAAAGGACTGCCGCAACCCATCTATCAAGGCAAGGACAGATCTCTATGTCCAACAGTGTGTATATTTCAAGCGAGCATATCTCACCCTGTTTTACGCATCCCCCAAGTCAAGCGCTACCGCCACTGTCTCATGTTTATCCTGGAAGCCCTCGTAGACATAAAATGCAAAAGTTGCAGCATTAGCCCATGTGTCCTTCCCAGGAGGGAACTCCCGAGCCCGTTGGGAAGCAGATTACGACTTTTAAATGTTGCTGGAGCCTGCGTGCTACTATCTTTTCGAGGACTTTGCCATACGTATTTTTCAGGTTTGTGAGTCGGTATCCATTAAGTCTGGAGTGATCCTTACCTGGCTTTGGGAGTGGGACCAGGTAGCCAATAGTGGATATTTCCGCCGTATTGATTCTCAGGTTGAAACAAAGAGCCATCTCCTCGAAGTCCCCATTATTCATGTTACTCATATGGGTGTACCTCACCCCATCCGGGCCTGGCGCTGTGTCTTTAGCCCATTGTCACATCCCCACCGACTTCATTGATAAACTGTTCCCATTTAATCCTTTTTGCCTCTAATGCCTGAAGTGTAAAATCCTTCACCTTCACTTTTTTATAACTTTCCGTCTCCTCCAATTCTGTGGCAAGTGAATTGGTTGCGCCCGTAACCCTTTCGCCATAGAACCGGCGAGTAAAGAAAAAAAAAATCTGTGTGTTTACCATAAGGCGAATTGGACAAATGGTGCTGGACTCACATGTATAGACAAGTGGGTACATCAGGGGTGGACATATGGTGCTGGACTCACATGTGTAGACAAGTGGGTGGTACACCAGGGGTGGACATATGGTGCTGGACTCACATGTGTAGACAAGTGGGTACATCAGAGGTGGACATATGGTGCTCGACTCACATGTGTATAGCCAAGTGGGTACATCTGGGGTGGACATATGGTGCTGGACTCACATGTGTATAGAAAACTGGGTACATCGGGGGTGGACATATGGTGCTGGACTCACATGTGTCGACAAGTGGGTACATCAGAGGTGGACATATGGTGCTGGACTCACATGTGTAGACAATTGGGTACATCGGGGGTGGACATATGGTGCTGGACTCACATGTGTATAGAAAACTGGGTACATCAGGGGTGGACATATGGTGCTCGACTCACATGTGTAGACAAGTGGGTACATCAGAGGTGGACATATGGTGCTGGACTCACATGTGTAGACAAGTGGGTACATCAGGGGTCGACATATGGTGCTGGACTCACATGTGTATAAAAAGTGGGTACATCAGGTGTGGACATATGGTGCTCGACTCACATGTGTCGACAAGTGGGTACATCTGGGGTGGACATATGGTGCTCGACTCACATGTGTAGACAATTGGGTACATCTGGGGTGGTCATATGGTGCTCGACTCACATGTGTAGGCAATTGGGTACATCTGGGGTGGTCATATGGTGCTGTACTCACATGTGTATAGACAATTGGGTACATCTGGAGTGGACATATGGTGCTGGACTCACATGTTTATAGACAATTGGGTACTTAAGGGGTGGTCAGTCTCACACCGGCCGTCTCTACTTCCCGAGACATCTCCTGGTACACATTGTAGACAGTGACGAGCCGGGGTTAGTTGTTACAGACACGAATCTGCCCCGATGAGGTTCGAACCGATGAACATGAGTCAGGACTCGAATGTCTAGTTACTGCGCCAACGCGGCTTGACTAGAGGGGAAATACATGACATACGTGAATCAATATCTAGGACTGATGTCAGATAACTGAGTGGAGAAGGCGTGGTTGTTGTGTCGAGAAGCAGCCATGTTTGTTGTGAAGTAGATATAGCGTGCACTGGGAGAGACCCCTGGCCTGAGTGTTACATGCATGCGTGCGCTGGGAGAGACCACTGGCCTGAGTGTTACATGCATGCGTGAGCTGGGAGAGACCACTGGCCTGAGTGTTACATGCATGCGTGAGCTGATGAGGGTGTGTGCCGGCCATCCCTAGCAGGAGTCAGCATCGTTTACGTCACACGATCCTGTCTTAATTAGCCATTATCTATGATAGCAGGGAAACGGCTGCAATGTTCTTCCTTCTGGTTGCAACTGGGGAAGGGGGCGGGGTACTGTATTAGGAATTAAGATAAATAGTTGACACGTAAATGCGACGGAACTGCTATATTTATTTATGTTTTATTTACAAGAAGAACGGTGCAAAATTATCATCCATGCGCAGTAGTAGTCTGTTGACATTGTATTCACTGGAGACAGTTGATAACGATGTAGGGCGGAATCGTCTGCCTGTTTGGTACAGCAGCGTGGTGTGGTAGATGTTGTAGTTGTGATGAACCAGATGCTCTCACTGTGTTTACTGCGCAGTCTGGAAGTGGCATCACCGTTATTGCTTTTATTCATGAGCTGAACCTTCTGGACAGACGCGGTCGTTGCTGACAAACTGTGCTTGGAATATAACAATGAATATGTCAGGAACATTTATTAAGGATAGCTTTCGTCACAGGGACTTTTGATAAAGAATGGAAACGAGTCAACCGGTGTGAGTAAGATGACGTCAGTTCTCCTCAAAAACGTGGTTGTGTATAAGAAACATCGGGGCAAGCGCACCTGCTGGTACAGACACCGGCTGCCGCTGCTGTGCACAGCTTTTGGCTTGTTCTGGTGTGCCCTGGCTGTGTTGATGTTATTCCTTTACACACGACTTGTGCAGGATGGTAAGTACCAGTTGCTGCTTGCTCTCTCTCCACACACACACACACACACACACACACACACACACACTCTCTCTCTCTCTCTCTCTCTCACTCACTCACTCACTCACTCACTCACTCACTCACTCACTCACTCTCACTCACTCACTCACACTCACTAACATGTATTCGTGTGTGGTCTCGAGTACAAGTGTACAGTGTTTAATGTTTAAATAAGTTGAGTGTATAAAATCATCATAGTTTTTCATTGTATATCATATTTATCATTGCCATATGGCTTCACAACTGACGTAGCGATCCTGTTTCTCCAGATCTTGGGATCTGCAACAGCATGTATCACTTCATATTCTGACACACTTCCGTGCCATGACAACAATCTGTGAAGAATCTTCGTTCCCTGTCTTCTTCTGTCTCTCTCTTTCCATAAATCTTTCCAGTTGTAACAACATGCTCCAGCTTTTCTCCTCTCCTCATGTGCCTGGCACGACGAATACCTCGTCTGTTGAAGCTGCTTTCAAAACATTTACAAACACAATTCATGTTGGCTGTCCAAGGAATTGTCAGCACCCTTCTGTAAAACCATATTTCTGAAGCCTTGCGGAATTGTGTGTGTGTGTGTGCGCGCGCGCGCGCTTGTTTACTTATTGTCCGGGATTCACAGCCATATGTTTAAATTGATCCTCTATAGCAGTGGTTCTCAACCTTTTTTGGTCCGTGCCCCACTTCACCATATTTTCAGAACGTCATTCCTCGCCCTCCCCCCCCCCCCTTTCATATTTCCTCCCTATAAATTCCCCCCTTTCATATTTCCTCCCTATAAATTACCCCCCCCCCCCCCCCCCCATCCCGACCCGCTCCTACACAGTATTTGTAAAAAATTGAAGCTAAATTTAATAACACATACTAGAACAAGTCTAGACGTCTACATAATACGTGATTTGCGGGTCTACTTACGTTACAAAATGAATTTCAGAAGACCGGGAAGTACAGAACTGTAAAGTAGAGAGGGAAAAACAATATCAAGTAATCTGTTCTTGTTCAGACGAAAGGCGAGACGGACATATAAGCAGATTGCTACTGGAACTATTAGTGTTGGAACTCTTCGCTGGCTGCTGAGGATGGGGACGGAGCGCTTATGGGAATGTCCCGAATGCTGTGATGTCGGTTCCTAAATCAATCAATCAATCAATCAATCAATCTGTTCTTGTTTTAACGCGATCTTGAAGTAATCCCCCCCCCCTGGAAACCCTAAAATTCCCCCCTGGTGGGGGGGGGGGGGAGAGGAATTCCCCACCGGGTGAAAACCACTGTTCTATAGCAAGCGAGAATTATTTGTTTAACCTATAATGACAGACGTTTTTGCATCAAATGTTCTTCATTCCATAAAATACAGCTTTGTGCCTGTCCTGTACTGTGCTTTATCTCTGTTATACATTTTCCACGTAATTTTATCCACGTTCTAAGACACTGGAATTTCTGTGCATTAATTCAGTAGCATGTCCCTTGCAGAACTTCGCTCCCTTCGCAACCGTCCGGAAAGCGTCTCGGTCATAAACAAGATGTCCCTCGTCCGATACACCCGTCTGGAGATCATCTGCCACACCCTGCACCCATCTTCTCTTTGACCTTCCTCTTCCCGGACATATACCACTCCAAGATTGTTCTCTCCAAACTTTCATGACGTTTTCAAGTGGCCTAAATATTTCAATGTTCTTTGTTTTATCGTCTTAAATAGTCAACGTTCATTAATATCCAGCTCTTGTCGTATGGATGCATATGTTCTTTTCTGTATCCAATCTATTCTTAGAACTCCTCTATAATATTTATGTTTAATACGCTGTTTGATACGCTGTTCAGCTTGTTTAGTAAATGTCTAGATCTCACGGGTATGTTGCAATGGGAAAGATGCATGCTCTTAAAAATCTAATTTTTGTAGTTCTATCTGTTCCAATCCAGAATTGATTCAGTTATTTTAGTTTTTGAAGTGCAATAGACATTCGTCTTTGAATTTACTTCATTATATCACCATTGTTGGTAATTAATGACCCAAGATATTATGTTTCAACACCTCCAATTTTCTTCATTAACATGTATTCTTTCTCCATATTAGTTTTGTCTGTATGAATTATCTTCGTGTTTGCTGAGCTAAGATATTAATTGTGAATTTCACTATTATTTTGGGTTGAGGTTATTAGTTTTTCTATACCATTCTGTGATTTGGATAATGTATCATCAGCATATCGAATCTCTGGTATCTCATGACCACCGATATTTAGGGAATCATATTGCTCCTTGGTTATATCATCTCTGACATTTCTCATTATATTTTCGGCGTACAGGTTAAACAAATAAAGGGACAGCACACAGCCCTGACGGACTCATTTTTTGATGTCAAACTAATCTGAGATCTCGGCAGTTATTCTAACCGCTACTTCTTCCAAATTACTAATCATCAGTTCCAGGCACGTCTTCGGTTACCTGTATCCGTCTTCGTGTTGGTCAGACCTTCATTCTTCTTTTAGAAGCTATGCCTTCCTTGACCCTTTATTCCTAATCACTATGACGTTTAATGTGACATAATTATTTTAGTTTATGAGACACGTTTCTGAGAGATGTTTGTTATTAGATTTTCAGCTCTTACAGAACGTCGTTGCTTTACTTATTCTTGGTCCACGATACTCTAAGAACTTCTTTGTAACATTTCAAAGGAGTACTTTAGACATTTTGTTCACTTATGCACATTAATTTCTGTTGTATTACCATGACGTATGTCTTCCTATTATTCAAGCTGAGAACGTATTTGTCACTTTCTACTATTACTATAGCATGATTCAGAAGATTGAAGCTGGATCTGTACGTATTCAGTGGACTGAGTCGCTCCGGAAGTCTGTTGTTCGTAAAGTCACCTTCATCTTCGTCCCGGGACATGCGGGAGTCGAGGGAAATGAACGAGCTGACAAACTGGCTGGCTATGCACCCCCTGTAGATGGCCAGACCATGGATCGTGCCGATGTTATTAACGTCCTTAAAGATATGGCGAGAACAGAGGACTTTGACGTCAGTGAATGCACATCGCTGTCCAGGATGAAGACTTGGGAGTAAGAATCGGCACAGCCAGACGCGAGAGGTATATCGGGAAAACAAGGCGCCTCGTCAACAAACACAGAACTGGCACTATTAGCCACCGGACGCTGATGCATATTCTGGGGGGAGGATCTGAGCACCTATGGACATGTCCGGATTGCAATGAAGATACCGCAACTGATAACTGATAACTGATAACTCATACTATTACTATGTCTATGGTTTTAGGTACTTTGTGCAAACTTTTGCTGTGATAACGGTCATCAGCACAACATAAGCTATTTGATAATCTGACCATCAAACGCGATCCCTGGAATATGTTCTATAGATCTCATTATATGTTTTCTGTATAATAAAAACTAACTAATCAGCGGACATTCACATCCTTGTCTGACAGTGAAGTATTCTTACATGGTTGGCGATTCTCACAGCTGCCGTTTGCTGCTAGTAAATTTTTTTTTTTATTCGCAGATCCTTGCTATCAAAGTTTACTTGTTATAATAGCATGATTATTTCATTTGTTCAGACAAGTGTGTTTGTGTAGTGATTGAATACATGATTTGTTGATTGATTGATAGGTTAATGACTCGGTCGGTTGACTGATTGATCTGAGAATGAACATCAAAGTCATGGCAGGCCTGTATATGCACCGCCCACCCAGGAAATGTGTTCGGTGTAGGTACTGATCTTTCTGGTAACACATTGGTTGTAAACATGTCGGACTGGTCCCATTCATACATGCCTTCTTGAAACCACACTTCTATCCACATTCAAGCATACTGAGATATCGTGTGCCATTTATTATTGTTTCTTCACTTACCAACTGTTTATTGATAGTCCTCTATCCTTAAGTGATCATGTGAATACAATGGAAGGACCTATAAATCAACAACAGTATCCGGGGAAAATGTTGTAGCAGACCACAGGATATGGCCATTATTCAGTGCTCGCATTTCAGGAGGGACACACGCGTAATTAGACTTCAGCTGATATCATTAGTATCGCAACTTCTCTCTTGTAGTTGAAGTTAAAGACAGAGAACGTAAGATATATGCCCCTGAGAGCTGTGGTGTCGGTTCTTGACCCAACTCCACTCATAGTCTTTATAATGCCTGAGTGTGAGTCACCAGTTCTCTTGACCATTACGAGCGTTCCGATTACTGGTGTTCTTGAAGGCAACAGATGTGCTCGCTCGTGACCTCGCACTCCGGATTGATCCGGGGAGTATACCATATACGTCGATGTAAGAGAGAAGTGTCTATGCTTGGTATCCAGTCATGCCAAATCTGCCCATTTTGAACTTACCACAGTGCAGATTGAGAATCAGACATATGACTGCTCTGTGGACGCGAGTACCTGCTACAGTGGTTCTCAACCTTTTTTGGCCCGTGGCCCCCTTCACCATATTTTAAGAACGTCATTCCCCCCCCCCCCCCCCCCCGCTTCCTATAAAAAATTTGACCCGTGCCCCCCTTCACCATATTTTCAGAACGTCATTCCCCCCTTTCATATGTCCTACCTACAAATCCCTCCACCCCTACACAGTATACGTAAAAATGGAAGGTAAATATATTAAAACAGGTCTAGACATCCACATAAAACGTGATTTGTGGGTCTACTTCCTTTATCAAATGAATTTTAGAAGGATGAGACGTGCATGACTGTAAAGTATAAAGGGAAAAGCAATATCAAGTAATCGGTTCTTGTATTAACGCGATCTTGAAATGATCTTCATTCCCCCCCCCCCCCTGGAAACCCTAAAATTCCCCCCTGGGGGGGGGGGGGAATTCCCCACCAGTTGAGAACCACTGTGTAGCCACAACAAAGCTGCAGTAATCGCCGTAACCTTTATCTTGAAACGTAAGATTGTTGACCTGTAGGTTCCATTCTGCTCTCTCTCTCTCTCTCTCTCTCTCTCTCTCTCTCTCTCTCTCTCTCTCTCTCTCTCTCTCTCTCTCTCTGTCTGTCTGTCTGTCTGTCTGTCTGTCTCTCTCTCTCTCTCTCTTAACTTAAACACACACACACACACACACACCCACACACACACATCACTCACACACACACACGGCGGTAATTGGAAATGCCTTGCCAAATTTCTCTCTATCTCTCTACGAAGCACATAACCGTTTGCACATATGACTGCGTCACCTCTGTCGGTAGTTTATCTATCAGCTGTTGGACTACCAGTTATACCATTACACCACTCTTTACATTCATTGCCCAGTGTGACGATGCCTTGGTGGTAGCTATTCATGTGACTGACTCTACCAATCCATTCCCCCCTGGCCCCTTGTGTCAGCTTGACAGAGGTATCCTGCCCGATGGTACCTTGTGTCTGTTCCGTCCATGACCTTTCTATCTGTATCCGGCCTGTTTTGAGATCAGTCGGGTTACCGGACAAGGACACTGTCATCATTGGTGACCCGCATGTAGGTCTAGGCAGTTGTCGGTGCGTGCCGAGACTTCACTGATGTGTGCTCACAGATATGTCTATCTCATTGTTCTGAGCAGAGTATCTGATGTACAAACCAAGGCATGTCGCATTCCTCCATCTTGTACCTTTTCCAGGTTTTTACACAGCGCAGCAGTTAATGGTAAAATCTTCAAATAATCCAGTCTGTGTGGTTGTTGGCTATCCTGTCTTTCCAAAGCCTTCTGTCTCTTGTTAATTTCATGTCCCTTACAGGACTTTGCATTCAACCTCAGCATGTGTTGGCTCTTTGCGATGTACCAAGCAAGTTCACGACCAGTAGTTTGCCATTGATTTCTGAAACGACGCCTCATACCATTATTAAAAATCAACACAAGACAGTCTGCATCCACATCATCTGCAGTTAATGTCGAAAGCCTTATGCGGGATTCCCCTATGCGGGATTCCCCTATGCGGGACTGCAGATCGCATTCGCTAGAACTTCGCTGCAGATGCTGACATCTATTTCCAGTACTGTCAATTATTTCTGATGCTGATACACCTCCATGCCATCATTTCACACCATGCAACAACTTCTCTCTTGGTCTTCACTCTCTCCTTCCCTCCAACTTTCCCATCGTTACGACCTGCTACAGCGTTCACCTTTTCATAACATGCCCAAAGAATGTGGGCTAACCTCTTTTGATGTGAGTAATCACTTTTCTTTGTGAGTTACCCTCTTTCATGTCGTCTGCATTACTCTTTCTATCCGTCCACAGTGTTGCCAGTTTATGCAGCAGTCGTTCTGCCATCTCTCCTGTACACCTTTGATAACTGGACAGCTTGTGGCAGTCCTTCTACCATCTCTCATGTACACCTTTGATAACTGGACAGCTTGTGGCAGTCCTTCTACCATCTCTCATGTACACCTTTGATAACTGGACAGCTTGTGGCAGTCCTTCTACCATCTCTCATGTACACCTTTGATAACTGGACAGCTTGTTGCAGTCCTTCTACCATCTCTCATGTACACCTTTGATAACTGGACATTTTGCGGCAGCCGTTCTACAATCTCTCATGTACACCTTTGATAAACTGGAAAGTTTGCTGCAGCCGTTCTACAATCTCTCATGTACACCTTTGATAAACTGGACAGTTTGCGGCAGCCGTTCTACAATCTCTTATGTACACCTTTGATAAACTGAACAATCTGCAGCCTACGTTTGAGAAAACAGGCGATCACAGGAAACATACCTGCGACATTGTCGTCAAGATTTCTTTGTGGGCTAAGGAAGTTGCTGTTCATGCAATTAGAACACAAGGATATGTGTCTTCCCCTACAGATATAGAAGTTCCCTAACAAACCAACATGATAGATAGACCTGTCGTCCTGATCACAAGTCACACGTGCCACTTTCACAAATAGTTTTCTGCCGAGTTTGCAGTGGATCGAATAAACGATACAAAGACACTGTGAAAGTCTCGGTGAAGAACTTTGGGATTAACCTTGAAATTTGAGAGAGCATAGCTGCTGATCGCTCTACCTGGCGCAGTTTTTACAGAAACAAGTCCTTTGCAGTGAGTAGCGATTAACCCCAATCCAAGATTGATTTTCTAAACAGTTTTACGTTCAGTAACTCCCCATTGCGTTCTGAACGAGATGTCAACGCTGAAATCCAAACTGACCTTGCCTGCCTGCCTGCCTGCCTGTCTGTCTGCCTGCCTGTCTGCCTGCCTGCCTGCCTGTCTGTCTGTCTGTCTGTCTGTCTGTTTGTCTGTCTGTCTGTCTGTCTGTCTGTGTATATAACGTACCTTTAACATAACATTGTAATATGCATTGTTTGTGTTTAAAGCATTCATATCACAATGTTTTTCAATAAGAATTGAACTTGCGTAATAAATCATTGATGTGCGAAAGATGAGTGGTTGGAAAGGGCGTTCGTTCGATGTCCAACTGACATTGATGTTATTGTCATGGGCACCTTAGATAACTGATGTCATCCCATGTGGCTGTCCACAGAAATCAGGCAATATAGCTTCCTTAGACATTGATCTTGAGACTTAGAAATATAAGATCTAAAACTCTTAACTCACAGAGTGTACATCTGCATGGAATGCGCGCGCGTGGGTCTGTATGCACGCGAGTGTATAGCTACATACGCGCATGTGTTACTGTATTCCCGCGCGCATGTTTGTATGCGCGTGTAAGTCTGTATACGCGCGTGTGTGCTCGTGTCTGACCCAGTACAAGCTAATATCAGTGGTCGGAAGCACGAGTGTCAAGGGAAATGTATCGTCATATATCTCTGTTGTAGCCGTGAATACATTATAGTTTGGTTACGACAACCAATTTGGTTGTCAATTTGCTGTGGTCTCCACCAAAATAGATGTCCTGTTGTAATGTGAATTGTTTCCTATTGGCCTCACAGGGTTGTCGCTTCTGGTCCTATGAAGCTGTACAAACAATGATGGGTTGTCTGCAGTCTGCAAAAGGTTATTTCATAAATGTCAAGCATGTTGGCCAATAAATTGGATTGTTGCGCGCGAGTGCTTGGTGATCAGGAAGATCCGATCTATAGCAGATATACACTTGTGCAAGTCTGCGTCAATAATCAATATTGGAAGTCAAACGGGTTCTGTTGACTACATTGTACAGGGCGGACACAGAAAGGCTACCAGGGAAATCACCTTCGAGACACGAGTTACAATCAATGTTTACAACAGGATAATACATGTTGACGTGGTAACAGATCGGTAGCAATACTTGTTCAATACACGCACCAGCCAACCTATAGGCCAGCCTAATTGTGGCAGTGTTAGAACAGATAGTGTTGAGTTGCATGCGTGGATTTGAGACAAATACATTACAGCTGTAAAAGTGCAATTAATTATAGGAAAACAAGCACACTCTACGCCAATACAATTTCACCTAATGAAGAACGTTATGTCGACAAGTCTTCTTCAAGCGCTTCTCTCTCTCTCTCTCTCTCTCTCTCTCTCTCTCTCTCTCTCTCTCTCTCTCTCTCTCTCTCTCTCTCTCTCTCTCTCTCTCTCCAAATTAAAGAATACAGTTTGTGACACTTAACTTTAAAAAGTGAAAAACATATACATAATTGATCTGTCTGCCTGCCTGCCTGCCTGTCTGTCTGTCTGTCTGTCTGTCTGTCTGTCTGTCTGTCTGTCTGTCTGTCTGTATGTATGTGTATGTGTGTGCGCGCGTGCGTGTGTGTGTCCGTCCATCTATGCTTGCCTGCGTGCACAAATACACACACATGGAACAGCAATATTGCTACACGTACATGCAGGTCACAACAATTACTGAAGATGAAAAAAAATGGGGCCATCTTGTGACACTCTTCAAAACATCGGAAAACATTAGTACATCAGATATAATAATAATAATTTTTTTTTTACATATCCTATTACAGGACATCGCTGTCAAAACCAGCATTTTACCGCTGTTGTTGATTTCTTGGCAAGATTACGCTCAGTAGTTTGCCATTGCATTCTGAGCGGCCCGCTCACATATCCCGTAAGTAACGGGCTCTGCGAGAACCGCTACCGATTTTCGCGCAGCTGCGTTTGCTTAAGTGGATAAACGGGATTACGGATAAAGTCGCTAACTTCTAGGTCAGGGAGACCGGCATAATAATAATTGGAATGTTAATGTCAATGCAGGAATAGCAAGACTAGCAAAAGAAAAACCGCAGATGGGGAAAACGCAATACAGGAAATTGAAATAGCAGAAGGGGATAAACGGAGAACTTTATGCGTGGAAAATAAACTCAAAATATCCACTACTATGTGTGAACTTCGTAGCAGGCGATTTATCAGGGCATCGCCGGATTCAAGTATCAACAATCTAAGCGACTATATAATGACAAACGATGGACAACAAGCATAACCACAGCGAACTCTCTGCCCTGCGCTGGTTGTGGTAGTTACCGTAAACTGTTAATGTGTTCATGATTGTCGTTGTGTGTTTAGGTTGCCCTGAATTGAAGTTTTGTTTCATGCCCATTAGTTTCTCAGTTGCCACACGTGTTGTTGATTGCATCACTGTGTCTACAGCTTATGTAATCCCAGATCTTCATAAGGAGGTCAGCTGGTATAGTGTCTGTCAGTGCTTTCCTTCTGGGCGGCTACCATGCTGGTTGGAGATCGTGGACATTCTCTCTATAACGAGATCCACTGCCTATGCGATTACCTTCTCGAAAGTTTCAAACGTGTGTTTACAGGTCGTAACGAATGTTAGTTTAAACCATATTGCACGTGCACAGTTATTGTGAAGAGCTTGGTGCTGTAGCATTAATGGAAGTCACGGACAGCTTAAATGGTATCTGAAATGTGTTTACCGATTTTTTTTTAAAACATTGCTAGCATAGGATGACCAGTACTTTTGTATGGAATTGAAGCGTGGACAATGAGCACACAAGTTGAAAAACATCTTATGACGTGGAAATGTGGTTTCTGAGGACAATGCAAAGAATACTATGGACAGACAGAACAATCTATGAACAAGTCCTTCAAGAAACAAATGAAGATTGTAAACTGATTAGAGACATTAGACGCAGATAGTCAAGATTTTTTGGGGCATGTTATGAGAAGAAATGACTTGGAGAACTTGGTGACAATTGGCAAGATTGAAGGGAAGAGACCAAGGGGAAGACCGAAAAGTAAATACCTGGATGGGTTGGCCACGTGGCATGGTCGAGACAAGAACACGGAACTGATCCACGACTTTGGTGATCGAGTGAGCTTGCAAAACATGACCGCCCACGCTTATCGGCATGGCACATGATCGATGGATGGATGCAAAATCTCATTCTCAGTAAGAGAATCTTTGATACAACGTATTGAAGATTTTGAAGGACGTTTCTGAAACACATAGACCACAGATTGAAAGATTGCAGATGCAGAGAAAAAGTCATGTTATGTTACTCAGAAGAGTATATCAGAGCAGGGATTAGAGATATAACATTTACACCTGCAGGAAAGGCCGAGTTTATCTTATATCTATATCCATATTGACCATGCCGGTGGGGTATTAAAGTGTTACATCTTGAGCCAATCTGTCATTCCTACACTGAAATTACAAACACGCGCACTCACACTATCACATGAGCAAATACGTGGCGATCGCAGCCTTTATAACCTCTTCATCCCTATCATTAAAAAAATTAAAAAAAAAACACACACACACACACACACACAAGCACACACACACACAAAGGTTTTGTTTCGTATCCCTTACGGGACGTTGCAGTCAACACCAGAATTTTTCAGCTGCTGTTGATGCACTAGGCAAGTGTTACGTTCAGTAGTTTGCCATTGCTTTCTGAACGATCGGCTCCCATACCAGCACGTTATAACATAATGCGACACGGTCTGCTGCACAAATCGGTCGCAACTGTGCTTCGAACGCCAGGTACCCGGCTCACGAATCGCGTTCGCAAGCCTTTAGCCACGGAGCCGGCTATCTATCTATCTATCTATCCATCCATCCATCCATCCATCCATCCATCCATCCATCCATCTATCTATCTATCTATAATCTCATATAGACATAAACACGTAATCTATTTTAGGCGCTGTATGTTTATTGGTTCTGATCCACGACTCTGGTGATCGAGTGATATGTCGAATCATGACCGCCCACCCTTACCGGCATGGCACATGATGGATGGAGCCGTCATCGCATTCATCGGGTCCTAATATCCCCACTGCACTGCTTTATTTGATGGTCCTCTGAAAGTTATAGCCCGCACTTCCCTCAGTGATATTTAACATTCGTGATAATCTCCCACGATGGTCATTTTAATGTTGTATTTTTTTCTTTTGACATTTTCAGATGTTCCATTTGTCACTGAAAAGCCGATTGAGATATGTAAGTATATGCGTGTATGTTTTGTTATGTCATTCTACATGTCAGTACTCAGTCTACGTCGCTGTATTGACCAGTCTTCTCCTCTCTGTTGACCAATCTACACGCCTACGTGTCCACGTAGAGTTTATGTGTAAAGGTTCTCTTCAAAACTATATACCGAAGTCGTGTCTTATTTTAAAGGGAGTGCTTATCATCTGTAGCCAGGGCAATAGGACATGATACATTTCGCAAATGTTTGCTGGCCTCGAACTCTGACCTCTCGTGACCACCGCTTGGACGTAACGGTGGGTTCTATAAATTGGCCTTGTGTCAGTACCGCATGGACGTATGTGTCGTTCCTATAAATTGGACTTGTCACTATGCGGCCATTAACCTCTTTGGACAACAATCACATGCAAATTAGTATCCTATTTGTGGCCGACTCGGTCATTTAATTGTTAATCTGAGCCAATGTTGGACCCTAATATAATTTCTCTTCTGATGTTGAACTGGATAGGGGTAATGGTATAATGGGTGCCGTGTGGACGTATCGTTCAGACATCGCCACTGACGCTTGGACGTTTTCGGCTCCAAGAAATTTCTCCCTCCTTTAAATTTACAGTTAGCGTGTCTTTGGTACAATGGCTGGGGCATATAGAAAGAATGGAAGATAATAGGGAAACAAAACTCGCTTACACTCAGGAAATAAATGACCGTAGACCTCGAGGTAGACCAAGAAGACGGTGGAGAGATAATACATGTACAGACCTACAAGCACGTGGAATCAACGACTGGCAAGAGAAGGTCCACCAGAGAGACAAATGGAGACGGATTGTATTTGCAGCAAAGAACCTCAATGGCTCGGAAAGCTGAAGAAGAAGAAGTGTCTTTGGTATTCGGTGTAAAAAAAAACAACAACTCAGTACAACGTAAACTCGTGCATGTAAGCGAAAATAATAATTTAACATCAGTACCAGAAGCAGTGGTTAATCAATGTAACCCTTCTTCAAGAAGGCACGAGCGTGGGAAAAGCATTGCAGTAAAGTAACCAACGGATAACATATCAACATTATTCCTTCAGGATTGTAACGTTGGATATAGTAGGAGAAAGAAATTACATGTCGTGCACCCAAACAAGAGTTAATGAAAATCAGGTGCATATTATTTACAGGACATAGCAATCAACTCCATAAATTTTTGGCTGTTTGTGATTTCATGGCAAGTTTACGTTCAGTAGTTTGCCATTGCTTTCAGAACGTCCGACATTCATACCATTTTTATAAAAGTCAAACACGATTAGCTAGACACAGAGTAAAAGTGGAAATAGTGGATACCCAACTGACATGTACAGCGAAGATATTCCCATGCTGTGAAGGCCTTGTGGCATGGTCGAGACAGAAACACGGAACTGATCCACGACTCTGTTGATCGAGTGAGATGGCAGAACATGACCGCCCACGCTTACCGGTATGGCACATGATGGATGGATGGAAGGCAAGCTAACTTAGTTACGTAGCTGCTAGAAAACAAACTATATAATTCAGTAGGTACCCTCCCACTCTCGTTTGCCCGGAAATGAAAAGGCAGACGAGCTTATCAAGCAAGGTGAAGGATGTGAACAGGAATTGAACGAACTTGCATTATGTGAAACAAAGAGCATTATCTGGACTACCAGAAAAGAACAGAACCAGAGCAAAGACTATCATTCTCTTGACCGGCATAGACAGGTTATCGTTGCAAGGCTTCGAACAAGGCATATCAGATAGAACATGCATATGTACATGCTTTCTGTGAGTGACCCACCAATGTGCTCACGAGGCAGTGTGATCAAACTGCAGAGGATGTTCTCCGTGATTTAACTTAATACATCCAGCTGAAAAGAAAATATTGGCCCGGTGAGAGGGCACTCCGTTCTGATATAGAAGGAACTGAATGAGAGTTCCAAAAAATGTTAACTACATTACAAGAAGCCGTCTACGCGTGTAGACATGAATAAAAGAACGCTAGAAGAAGAAGAAGATAAGAAGGCAAACTGCTTGATATATGTCCTGTGGTTTATTTCATTTATGTGCCTATTCAGACGATTTAAGCACCTGATCTAAGTGGTTTTTGTTATATTATGTAAAGGTATAATTGGCCGTTTGTGTTTTATGTGCTGGCGAAGGTTTTCTAGCCACAACATTCATCACTGTCACTAGTGATTATTGTGTTCTTGTAAAATTGAGAAATTCTACACCTCCACACACACACCTCCACACACACACACACGCGCGCGCGCGCACGCACGCACACACCAGCGCACGCACGCAAACACACACTTGTAGTTGATTTACACTTTGTAGTCACAATGAAGAAACCTCGTGTTACCGCGAAAAAAAGCAAATGTTTATCATCATGTTCCATGCCGGTAAGCGTAGACGATAATGTTTTTTCCATCTCACCCGATCACCAGAATTGTGGATCAGCTCAGTGTTCTTGTTTCGACCATGCCACGTGGTCAAGCCATCCAGGTATTTAGTTCTCTGCCCGCCCCTTGTTCTCTTCCCCTCGATCTTGCCAGTTGTCACCAAGTTCTCCAATTTATTTATTTCATAACGTGACCTAAATATTGTGACTGTCTACGTCTAATTTCTCTAATCAGTTTACGGTTTTCATTTGTTTCTTATAGGACTTTGTCATTGGTTTCTATGTCTTTCCGTGGTATTCTTTCCATTCTCTTCAGAAACCACATTTCCACAGCAATCAGATGTTATTCAGCTTGTCTTCTCATTGTCCACGATTCACATCCATAAAAAAGCACAGTTTCTATGTAGCACTTCAACACTCTTTTTGTCTTGTAAATGACATCTTTTTATTGGCCAGTATGTTTTTCATCTTGCTGCCTTCGCCATGGCGATTTTTGTTCTAATCTTTTCAAGGCATCTCCAAATCAGATGTTATGACTGTTCAGAGATAAATCAATTTTCAACAAGTGAATCGGTACAATTATCTCGGAACAGTCATAACATCTGATGGAAGTTACCTTGAAGAAAATAGAACAAGAATCGCCTTGGCGTTGCCTTTAACAAGATGAAAAGCATACTGACCAATAAAAAGATGTCAATGCAAACGAATAAAAGAGTGTTGAGGTGCTACGTAGAGCCTATACTTTTGTA
The DNA here is from genome assembly GCA_014155875.1 of Cepaea nemoralis. NCBI lineage: Eukaryota > Metazoa > Mollusca > Gastropoda > Stylommatophora > Helicidae > Cepaea > Cepaea nemoralis. Next base: position 111,440 of record JACEFZ010003924.1, read on the forward strand.
TGGATGTGAAGCTTGGACAATGAGCAGTCAAGCTGAAAAACATCTGATGGCTGTAGAAATGTGGTTTCTGAGGAGAATGCAAAGAATACCATGGACAGACAGAAAAACCAATGACAAGGTGCTCCAACGAAAATCGTAAATAGATTAGGGAAATTAGACGTAGACAGTAAACATTTTTTGGACATGTTACAAGAAGAAATGAACTGGAGACCTTGGTGACAACTGTCAAGATCGAAGGGAACAGACCGAGGGGAAGGCCTAGAAGTAAATACCTGAATGTCTTTGCCACATGGCATGGTCGATACAGGAACACTGATCTGATCAACGACTCTGGTGATCAAGTGAAATGGCGAGTCATGACCGCCCACGCTTTCCAGCATGGCATATGATGGATAATGGATGGAGTCTGATCTATTCCATATTCTTCTAGGTCAGTGATCATTTATGTTGAGATTTTGTCTGGACCCGGGGGTCTTGCCAGATTTTATATGGGTTAGAGCATTCTGAACTTCAATCATTTCTAGTTATTGTCCGTCTTGAGCATTTGTTGGGAAATGTTCTCAGCCTCAAACAATTAGATTCCTATATTACTCCATTCTCCACACCCCCTCACCACACATTAAGAAACTTCAAATCACACTTGTAATATGTAATACAAGTAGTAGGTAAAGTTCCCATTTACATCCCCTTAGGCATACTGTGTTAGAGAAAACATATTCTTATAGATCAATGGACACTCCAAGTTTGATGCGGTCGATACGACACCGGCTGCGTTCACTTGCCAACATATTTCCTGGTACCAATTTTAGGCTGGGTCCACCTGGCAGCTCAGGTCAATTTTATAAAGGGAGACTTTATTCCCAAACAAGGCCCTGAAACATGTATTCCTAACATGTTTCCCTAACCCTAACCCTAACCCCATCCCTATCCCTAATCATACACAACAGCACTTGCTTGCCTTCTTTATTATATTACAGCCTTCTATAATGTATGCGTGTATATATACTTAATGCATTATACTGGCCTCCAATGATATGCCAGTTTGTACTGCTCTCTAATATAGACGAAATAGACGTCACGTGGCCAGCCCTGTTTGGGAATAATCACTTTGTTTTAAAAATTCGCCTAAATGCGAAAATCTGTCAAGCCTCTAGTCACTATGCTGCTGAGGGCTGCACTCCACACCATTTACAATTAATAGAGGTATTGTAGTTATATTCGTATATTAGTATAATGAGTCACATCACAAAGATTTTGCTAAGAATTATCATGCAAAGAATGAGGAAGAAGATACAACCTGAAATAGGGGAAGAACAATGCGGGTTTGTAGAAGGAAAGGGTACAGTAAATGCTGTGTATATGCCGCGAACAGTTATTGAACGTGCTGTAGAAGTAAACAAGGATATACATCTTTGCTTTATTGACTATACAAAGGCTTTTGATAGCGTTAGACATGTCAGCATGGTGGATATGCTTGCAGATCTACAAATTGATGGGAAAGACATTAGACTTATAAAAAACATATATTGGAAACAACAAGCTGCCATAAGGATTGATAATGAAGTGGGACAGTATCAGCCAATTAAGAGAGGTGTTAGGCAGGGATGTGTGATGTCTCCAGATCTTTTTTCCCTGTACAGTGAAAATATTTTCAGAAATGTAGAAGATATAAATGGAATCAGCATTGTAGGACGAAACATCAATAACATTAGATATGCAGATGATACAGTATTAATTGCAGACAATGAGCAGGACCTGCAACAATTAGTAGATGCGGTTGTTGTACACAGTGAGCAACTGGGGTTAGAATTAAATTGTAAAAAGACTCATGTTATGGTCGTCAGTAGGAAGGAAGAAGTGCCACAATGTAATATACAAGTAAATGGAAATATTCTTCAACAAGTGAATCGGTACAATTATCTTGGAACAGTTATAACATCTGATGGGAGATGCCTTGAAGAGATTAGAACAAGAATCGCCATGGCGAAAGTAGCCTTTAGCAAGATGAAAAACATTCTGACCAATAAGAAGATGTCAATTGAAACGAGAAAAAGAGTGTTGAGGGGATACATAGAGCCTGTTCTTTTGTATGGATGTGAAACTTGGACAATGAGCAGTCAAGCTGAAAAGCATCTGATGGCTGCAGAAATGTGGTTTCTGAGGAAAATGCAAAGAATACCATGGACAGACAGAAAAACCAATGACCAAGTACTACAGGAGACAAATGAACATCGTAAACTGATTAGAGAAATTAGACGTAGACAGTCAAAATTTTTTGGACATGTTATGAGAAGAAATGGATTGGAGAACTTAGTGACAACTGGCAAGATCGAGGGTAACAGACCAAGAGGAAGACCGAGAGGAAAATACCTGGATGGCTTGGCCACATGGCATGGACGAGACAGGAACACTGAGCTGATCCACGACACTGGTGATCGAGTGAAATGGCGAGTCATGACCGCCCACGCTTTCCGGCATGGCACATGATTGATTGATTGTAGTTATCCACATGTAAAGTCAACAACATTTAATAATATTGCTACAGAAGATACAGGGTGCATTTTTAATGACTGTGGGTTTTTTGAAAATATTGCGGTTCCAAGATTTATTTACCTTTTAGGTTACATGAACTCCACAGAGGGTGAATACAAAACTTGGAACGGCAATTTTTTCAAACACCCCACAGTCATTAAAATACACGCTATACCATCTCATTGTGGCTTATCCAGAAATGAAGACTGATTGTGGCTTCCCCAAAAATAAAATCTGATTGTGGTTTACCCAGAAATGAAACCTGATTGTGGCTTACCCAGAAATGAAACCTGATTGTGGCTTACCCAGAAATGAAACCTGATTGTCGATTACCCAGAAATGAAGACTGACATTTTAGGTACCGACTGGGTACAACGAGATCAAAGAGAACAATGAACCAATGTCCACGAAAAGAAGATCCTTATTAAGTCTATTTGAAAACTCAACCAACAACGATACAGCTATTACTATTTTGACCTAGCAAGAAATCTGATCATGTTGCATATCACAACAGGACAGGACAGACTGAACTAACACACAGTCGGAGACAGATCCCTCCACGTATGCACGTGTGGACAGACAGACCGTCAGTCCAACATGAGAGTGTCGTTTGTTTCGTTAGTCGCGGTCTGTAAACGGGCCTACAAGGACAAATATCATCACATCGCTACGCCCTGGTCTCCGGGAGCTCTCGATTATAGACGTACCAATGAACACTGATAGTGAACGTATACAAGTGACACGATCTCGGTTGCTCATGATTCCACAGACAGTTTCATGCGGACCCTTTGAAAGAGTTAGCTATGATCTTACAAGCAGGAGCCCATGGTATAATTTTCTATATTCAGCAAGTAACTATATGTTCTGAGTAGACAGGCCATCACATATAAAGAGCCGCTGGTCAATATTTTCCGCAGAACATGTTGGTGTACTAGGAAACGAGCGGGCGGACAGACTGGCTGGGTCTGTACCGCTGAGTGGGTTATTGGTACATGACAGGGCTGATGTGGCCAGGGTGCTATGAGATCATGTGCACAATGTGGCAGAACATGTCAATCATCTTGACCTGAAGAGGGTGGTGCGGCAGGGCGGACGGATGGTTCTGACAACCACTTAATAGTGGGGGATAGGAACAACAAAATATCATAGGTTTTAATGGAAAGAGAAGCTGTAATAAAGATATACAGTAAAACCTTGGTTTGCGTTGCCTTCGGTTATCATCGGTTTCTGTTTTCGTCGATATTTTTTCCTCGTAAAATGTATCTTGGTTTTCATCGATAGCCTCGGATTTCGTCGCTGTGCCCATATGACCTCGCTGCTGATTTTGCGAAAGCAAAAGGACCCATGCGTTCTTATGCTCAGTAGGGCGTGTTTTTTGTTTCGTTTTTTGTTTTTTATTTTAAATTTCGTTGTGTGAGCATCATTTGCTAATAATAAAATACGAGAGTAGCATTAAGATTGCTGAAATCAGCCGCATGTACGAGAAGTCGAAATCCAAGATAAGTTCCATTGTGGTGAAAAATGAAGCAATAGAGGAGACTAATGTAGCGGAAAGGCGTGAATGTGCAAACGAAACAGAGATTACAAATAATTGAAGATGTCGAACGGTTATTATTAATTTGGATAAATCAAAACCAGTTAGTTGACAATTCTGTTTCGGGGGCAATCATATGTGAAAAGGCCAGACTGTTGTATGCCGATCTTATTAAGAAAATGCCAGGGACAAGTGCTAGTGTACTTAGTGATTTTAAGGCCACCAGAGGATGGTTTGAAAAATGCAAGAGATGCACGAGTTCGGACAAGTCTGGGGCCGAAAATTAGTATTAACCACTATATTTATTCTCTATAAAATGTGTTTTTGGAGTGTCTAGAAAGAATTAATTGGATCTACATTCATTCATATGGAAATAATTGCCTCGGTTTTCGTCGGTTTCTGATTTCGCCGATTGCTTTCGAACGGATTATCGAAAAAAACGAAGGTTTTTATAATGAATACGTAAGAGAGCTATCTGACGGGGAAAGCAGAATTGCCAGATGAAGGTCCACCTACTCTAAACGAATAAGTCACTAATGGTATCAGCATATCTTGGCTTGATGGAATCACGACAGAGGAATTAGACATACCGGAAGAATTTAGAATAAGATTATTAACTAAATTGCGATTTACAACCATGGATATATACCTAGTGATGTGATGGAATGTGTATTTAAAACTGTACCTTAGAGACGAGGAGGAATTGAATGCGAAGAATTTCCTACAATCAACTGTATAAATCATGCCACTAAACTTCTCAGAATTGTAACGGGGATATCACAAAAGAAAATAATGATGGCAGTTAATGAGAAACAGTATAGGATTGTGAAAAAAGAAAGTTACAAGCTAATGGCGAGATCACTTGAGACCCACAAACCACTTTTACTTGTGGTTTATTGATTATATGAGATTTGATCAAGTAAAACATGATGCAATTATCAAAATGTCGGAGGATATTAAAATTGATGCTAGAGATCTCAGAATAATAGAATATATTTACTGGAAACAGATAATAGCAATTAACAGGGGGTGCATTAAGTTGGAAAGAGCTATCAAATAAATCAAGGAGTAAGACAAGTATGCATTGAATAACCGATCTCTTGACCTTCTGTAGCAATAAATTAATGAGAGAGGTCAAAGATAAATCAGGAATAGAATTTGTGAATGTTAAAATATACGATTTGCGGATGATACATTATTCACAGCTGAAAACGCAGGATGTGCAACATTTGTAAAACATGGATGTGATACTCAGTTGTTCTCAACCAGTGGGGAATTCCCTACCCCACCCCAAGGGTGGATTTTAAGGGTTTCCGGGGTGGGGGTTGGGGGGGGGGGGGGTTAGATTAAGAGCACAGATTGGCAGACTGAAAATGGCTTCAGGCACAATATCCTGGTTTTCTATTGAGCGTTTTGTTTGAAGAAGCACAATTTTCTGGCATTTTGGTGTCGTGTAATAAGTGACAATTCTTTGACATTTTAATTGTTTGTTTATTGTAATATGATTAATTTGGTGTGTTAATAAAATATTGCGAATATAAAGATGCTTTTATTTAAGTTTTAATATTTTATTTTTTTTTTCGCGTTTCCATCCTGTTTCAGGATATTGCGGTCAACACCAGCATCTTTCAGCTGTATGTTGATTCCTAGGCTAGATTACGCTCATCAGCACGCCACGACTTTCTGAGCGACCGGCTCCATACTCTCATAAGTCACTTTTGCGATTCGAACCACTGCTAACTCTCGTCGCGTCACGTGACGAGAGTATTCGGGGTTAGCGGAGAAAGCTGCTAACTCCTCGGCCAGCTTTAATATCCAGTGGCACATTTATTTGCCATTAAATGTATAAACCTACAGTGTAAAATTTATCTGTGCATGCAAACGTTATGGACAAATATGGAAGCAAATCTGGATTTTCAGTATTCCATCCATCCATCCTGTGTCATGTCGATAAGCCTTGGCGGTCATGTTTTGCCATTTCGCTCGATCACCAGAGTCCTTGATCAGCTCCGTGTTTCTGTCTCGACCATGCCACGTGGTCAAGCCATGCAGGTATTTACTTCTCGGTCTTCCCCTTGGTCTCTTCCCTTCGATCTTGCCAGTTGTCACCAAGTTCTCCAAGTCATTTCTTCTCATAACCTGCTCAAAATATTTTGTCTGTCTACGTCTAAAGACTTTAATCAGTTTACGATCGTCATTTGTTTCTTGAAGGACTTGTTCAATAGTTTTTCTGTCTGTCCATGGTATTCTTTGTATTTTCCCCCAGAAACCACATTTCCGCAGCCATCAGATGTTTTTTCAGCTTGACTGCTCACTGTCCGCGCTTCACTTGCATACAAAAGTATAGGTTCTATGTAGCACTTCAACACTCTTTTCTGTTCTCGTTTCAATTGATATCTTTTTATTGGTCAGCATGTTTTTTATCTTGCAAAAGGCTATCTTTGCAATGGCAATTCTTGTTCTAATCTCTTCAGGGCATCTCCCATCAGATATTATGACTGTTCCGAGATAACTGTACCGATTCACTTGCTTAAGAGTATGCCCATTTACTCGTATATCAGATTGTGGTATTTCCTTCTTCCCATTGACGACCATAATCTGTGTCTTCTTACTATTCAGTTCTAACCCTTGTTGTTCATCTAGTTGTTTCAATATTATAGGAATGTTATGTTGAATGCATCTTTTGAGGCTGACAATTGCGTCTTCTTTCGTTCGCTGGAAAGGGGAAAATGACATTCTGACATACGGTGAAAGGGTGCATGGTCTAAAAAAAAGGGTTGAGTACCACTGCCAGATAGACAGAGATAAAAGGCCTCGTCTTTGCATTTTAAGAAAACGGTAAGAAGCGACCGTGTGAAAGGTCAAGGGGTTCAAGGCCAGCGCATCGACTTCACAATACCGTTTTCTATGTCATATGGCTCTGTATTTTTCCGCTCTGCTGCCTGTGGCAAGCGTCGCACAGTGCACCAACTTCGTAACTCCAGCGGCATGGCTTTTCTTACAAGAAGACAAATAGACGGCTGATGGTAGGTTGGTAAATAGGTGGGTGAGTAGGTAAGTAGGTAGGTGGGTAGAAAGGTGTGTAGATATGTAGGTAGATAGGCGGGTGGGTAGATAGGTGGGTAGGTAGGTAGGCAGATGGGTGGATAGTAACGCGGATAGTTTGTAACTTACGTATGTCGACAGAGACAGACAGACTTTGCAGTAGAATTTAATTGAGTCAAGAACTGTGGACAAACATCTGTAGCGTACAGTAATCCCATAGTTGAGTGTTTCTGGTGAGAAGCTGAGGGAGAGAAATTGCCTTTAACCGTCTGAGAGTGGTATTGTTCACCCCATCTCCCAATGCTGGCATTAGAGGGTATAATGAAATTAAAAGACCTGTGGGGAAGATTGTGTGAGCGAACTACCGTTGTACTACTTCCTGGAGGGTTTCCTGTTTCCGCTGGACTATTGGCCCGACTGACAGTTGGGATTGGCCAGCGGGTATGATTACAAGCTGGAGTTGTGGGACATGTTTGGCATACATCAGATCAGTCTCCGGCCTGTTGCGGTGTTCCGTTATTGTTGACTAAAATAGATGGTGGGTTGTAGGTTGTTAATGACTGAAATAGATGGTGCATTGTAGATTGTTGTTGATTGAAATAAATGGTGGTTTGTACCGTTGTTGTTGACTGAAATAGATGGCGCGTTGTACCTTTGTTGTTCACTGAAATAGATAGTGCGTTTTAGGTTGTTAATGACTGAAATAGATGGTGCATGTACGTTTTTGTTTGTGACTTAAATAGATTGTGCGTTGTACCGTTGTTGTTGTTGACTGCAATAGATGGTGCTTTGTTCCGTTGTTGATGTTTTTGACTGAAATAGATGGTGCGTTGTACGTTGTTATTGACTTAAATAAATGGTGCGTTGTTGTTGTTGACTGAAATAAAAGGTGCTTTACTTTGTTTTTGACTGAAATAGATGGTGAGGGTGAATCGCTTTCTTTTCTTTCCCATATTCACCCGCGAATAATAATTCATTCTTCTTTCTCGTGTTTGCATCCAGTGGAGTGTTACACCTATTGTATGTACTACAGAGGCCAGCATGTCCGACTTCGGCATGCATTTTGCGTAACGTTTGCTAGATAATCCAACCAAGAAAAGAAGACAAATCTACCCGTAGTTAAGTTTCCCCTACCAAGTTTGCCAGGGCAGTGACCTCACGACTGATCCCTAGCGATTTCCAACTGCCATAGGATGATTAACTTGTACAACTTGCAGACGATCCCTCCCATTTTTCTTCCTTATCTGAGAAGCCTCTTTGTCCAATATGACTACCCAGAAGATCAGAGCACGTGTGATATTATTGACACGAATGCTTAATATAACAATTTCTAGCCCCGAGACTAGAACCCGTCGTGTTCTGAGAAACCGTAATCTCTCAGTGATGTCTGCCCCATTCTGGTTCTTTCATTGAAAACAGTATTGCTGCTTGTTTCTATAACTGAGAGTTAAAATAGCATGCTTACTTATACAGCAGTCATTACTGTCGACATCATCGTCAAGAAATGCCTTGCAAGTTGGCAAGCCCTGTTGTGCTTTTCCGCACCTCCAGGTTTCCAGTGGAATGTGTCAAATAATGTACTGATATTTCCCTATGCCAGTGTCCAAAGCCTTGAAGAGCTACAAAGTAAGACACCATTGACTTGCAGTCAGATCTCTATTAACCATCTAGGTGTCCCACATATGCTTGGTCCACACGCCCAGACACCTGCCACACCCAGCAACACTGTGACTACTCTAGCTCCTGGCACAGCACCGGTCCACATGTTTTATTATCAGCATCTTGTGGTTCAGTCTGCTTTTAACTATTGGACTATGCATTTATAAACCACCGTTTGTAACACATGTCCGACAACGATTGATAACAGTAATGTGAAGCTTATTACGTCAGGTAAACCTATAACTGACAATTTCACCACATGTCAATATAGATGCACATACCGAAATGGAATATCTGGGTGTTTGTAAAGTCTCAATACACTTTGTATGTAGGTCAAATTTGAATTTGAAGTAAATGACGTCATCAAAACTGTACTTAAAAATTCATTAAATTAGTTACAATAGCTACTTCTATGGTCTAAAGCAGTTTTGGGGGAGCTGGAAAGTAATAATGAATTATTCATTATTACCGGTGTTGGAAATGTCCACTACGGCTTCAAGACATAACTGTGCACGTCTCTTCATATTGTCAAATACCTTCCGCACCGCATCTGTTGTTATTTCCGTTTGTGTCGATCGTCATTTCGAAACACTTGTTCAACCAAAACAAAACAAAAAATTTCTTCCGATGATAACACCATTCTGTTTGGAGTGCAACAAATTACTCCAGCAGGCGACAGCCATTCGCTACATAGTTCTTCACGATGGACTGAAAAGCACGGTTTTAATGACGTCACGTACTTCATTTTTCACATTTGTTCTACATACAAAGTGTAGTGAGACTTTACACACACCTGATATTACCACATGCGGACATGTTGAGTCTCAAATACTGGAGCCACTTTAAGTGGAATCTTATAATGTGATATTTCGAGTTTTCAGTGGCACAGAGTTACAATAAGAGAACATCGGCTACCAGCCTCGTGCCCTACTCTTTCATTCCCTGTACTCAGCATGGCTAGTCTCTATACGTCTAAACATACGGTGTTTACAGCTGGAGTCGACAGAGGGGACGCATCATGCGTGTGTAATGGTTGTGGAAGGTGATTGAAATTCCAGCAAACTGCCATACTTATATGTCGTTTTGATTAGGTTGTGACTGAATGGGCGAGCTATTCCCAATACGCACGGCGGATATTAAACAGCGACGAGTGTCACACGGGGTCCGTCTAGTCTGGTTTCAAATCATGGAATCATTTCTGCCTTGTCTGTACGCTGGATGTACAAGTCATCCAACTGCTCTTCAATCAATTTTCTCGGTTCTGTAGATTTAATAATGGCAAAGATGGCATGCGTTTGCGTGTAAGAATAAGTGTTTGCTGAGCTGGAAACAGCCTCCAGCACCGGTTTCATCCTCATTATATCGTTCAGATGATATATTATATTTTACACACGGATGGACAGATCTTGGTCTTCACATTTCATCAACATATAAGCTGCATGTGTACATGGCTGCCTGATGCTGTTTCCATCTAGCAGCTGAGCTGCGTGTGTACATGGTTGCCTGGTTCTGTTTCCATCTAGCAGCTGAGTTACGTGTGTACATGGTTCTCTGTTGCTGTGTCCATGTAGCTGATGAGCTGCATATGTACATGGTTGCCTGGTTCTGTTTCCATCTATCAGCTGAGTTACGTGTGTACATGGTTCTCTGTTGCTGTGTCCACGTAGCAGATGAGCTGCGTGTGTACATGGTTGCTTGTTCTGTGTCCGTGCAGAGACTGAGCTGCATGTGTACATGGTTCTCTGTTGCTGTGTCCATGTAACAGATGAGCTGCGTGTGTGCATGGTTGCTTGTTGCTGTGTCCATGTAACAGATGAGCTGCGTGTGTGCATGGTTGCTTGTTGCTGTGTCCATGAAGCAACTGAGCTGCGTGTGTACATGGTTGCTTGTTCTGTGTCCGTGCAGAGACTGAGCTGCATGTGTACATGGTTCTCTGTTGCTGTGTCCATATAGCAGATGAGATGCGTGTGTACATGGTTGCTTGTTCTGTGTCCGTGCAGAGACTGAGCTGCATGTGTACATGGCTGCTTGTTGCTGTGTCCATGTAGCAGCTGAGCTGCGTGTGTACATGGTTGCCTGGTTCTGTTTCCATCTATCAGCTGAGTTATGTGTGTACATGGTTCTCTGTTGCTGTGTCCACGTAGCAGATGAGCTGCGTGTGTACATGGTTGCTTGTTCAGTGTCTGTGCAGAGACTGAGCTGCACGTGTACATGGTTCTCTGTTGCTGTGTCCATGTAACAGATGAGCTGCGTGCTCATGGTTGCTTGTTGCTGTGTCCATGAAGCAACTGAGCTGCGTGTGTACATGGTTGCTTGTTCTGTGTCCGTGCAGAGACTGAGCTGCATGTGTACATGGCTGCTTGTTGCTGTGTCCATGTAGCAGCTGAGCTGCGTGTGTACATGGTTCTCTGTTGCTGTGTCCATGTAGCAGATGAGCTGCATGTGTACATGGTTGCCTGGTTATGTTTCCATCTATCAGCTGAGGTAGTGTGTACATGGTTCTCTGTTGCAGTGTCCATGTAACAGATGAGCTGCATGTGTACATAGTTGCCTGGTGCTGTTTCCATCTAGCAGCTGAGTTACGTGTGTACATGGTTCTCTGTTGCTGTGTCCATGTAGCAGATGAGCTGCGTGTGTACATGGTTGCTTGTTCTGTGTCCGTGCAGAGACTGAGCTGCATGTGTACATGGTTCTCTGTTGCTGTGTCCATATAGCAGATGAGATGCGTGTGTACATGGTTGCTTGTTCTGTGTCCGTGCAGAGACTGAGCTGCATGTGTGCATGGTTCTCTGATGCTGTGTCCATGTAACAGATTAGCTGCGTGTGTACATGGTTCTGTGTTGCTTTGTCAATATTGCCGCCTTGCCTTCTTAGTTTAGATAGCCATCGGTTAGTCTGTGTGGCCTGGTCATTCCAATAATTTACATTCATGTATTACATCACTTTAACAACTAAATAAGAAATGAAACTACCATAGCTGTGTGCATGGCTTTGCAATGAGGGTATTTCAGCTGAAGCAAAAATCCTGCTTGGCCATGCAGTCGTCACAAAGCGTACAAGCAGACATGCTAGCTTCTTTAACACGCTATCTACGGATTAGAAACGATATATATTAGACTTGTCCCAGGTGGATGCTACCTTATAGGTGTATGGTGACCAGTTCCCGTCCTTCTAATACAATTGTCAGAAACAATATGAGAATGTGTCAGTGCCATTCTGTGAGGCTGAGTCAACGCCAGAACCGTGCTGGTCGGTAGAAGTAATTATACCATACCTTGGTTTAGGTAAGCAAGGACACTTGTCACGAGGTGACACTGCTGCTGAGTTAGAAAGATAATATCATTCACGTTTGCTATTATACCTCACTGTTGGTAACCCGGGTACCAAAGTCTCCAGAGAAATAACTTTCTTGGAGACAGCTGTAGACAGCATTGTGTCATCATATGTCACTTTCTGGTAATGCATCTAGCTATCTTTATTCCAGTTAATCTGTTGATATTATTATTTTGCAATTAAACCGTTGCCTTTATCATGTTATCGTGTAAATTTGCCTTCCTAATTTCTCTCGACCGTTTTGTCATCAGGGTAGTTGCCATAACCCAAATTAGACTTCATCAGAGGTTATGGCAGTGTTCAGTAAATGTGAAAAGTGGATACTTTTCATGCAGCGTGGGAACGCTGGAACTCGCTTCGGGTCAGCACGAGGCTGGTTCATGAACCATAGTCAAGTGTGGACCTGCGTCTGATGTGTGCAGAGAATGATGGCTAAGATTACGCCGTTCTTTTAATCATCGTTTAGATTTGTGTTCAATTCTTTCGATGCAACTATGATGTTCAATACTTACAAGTGTAGCTGAATTGTACAATGTTCTTAGACGAATATAAATTGTGGAAAACGACGCTGGAATCGTGTTATCAATAGTTGCATTCTGCTCGTCATTGTTTGAATGAAGAGAAAATCATAAGGTAATAGCTAATGGTAACCAACTACAAGGGTGAGCCAGAAAAAGTTGTGAGCTCAACAGAAAGAAGAAGTAATCTATATATATATATATAAAACAGAGTGTATGTTTGTTTGTTTGTGGATTTGGATGCGTTCGATAACGGTACATCCGATTGAGATGAAATTTTCTACACGTCTTCCTTTCATTCCTGTGCAACCGACTATAATAATTTCTTAATGTAAAATCTTCGACTTATTTAATAACATTTACTTTTCCATTTTCATTATATAATGTCTATATAGCAGGGGGACTTCACTCTAGAAAAGTTATTTCAAGGGGCATAACTTTTAATAACATTTCTATATACTTTATAGTCATATTGTTGGACTTACCTGCACTATTGTTACACTCTTTGTCTATAGTTATTTTTAGGCATATGAGTTATATTAAATAATGATATAATCTTTAAGGTATTTTTTAAAGTTTGCATAAAAATAATGCATTATGCATAACATTTTAACCCATCTTTTTCTGCTTACAAAACTTATCAACTGTCATGTCGGTGATTAAAAACAGTTTTCATTAAAAATAATGAATGGTGTGTGGAAGGACATTCTTTTAAGTTTTGTCCTCAAAATGGCTCGTGTGCGAACCAAGACCGTGAAAAAGGCATCCCGTGTGATTATTGAGAAATACTACACGAGGCTAACAAACGACTTTCACACAAACAAACGTGTATGTGAGGAAATTGCAATAATTCCTAGCAAGAAGCTGAGGAATAAAATTGCAGGATTTGTTACACATCTGATGAGGAGAATTCAAAAGGGGCCAGTGAGAAATATTTCCATTAAGCTCCAGGAAGAGGAGAGAGAAAGGAGAGACAACTATGTGCCCGAGGTCTCCGCGCTCGAGATGGATATCATAGAAATTGATCCAGATACCAAGGAGATGTTGAAGGCATTGGACTTTGACAAGCTTCCTCACCTTCAGGTCACACAGCCCACTACCAGTTTTGTTGGTAGGGCTCCACCACCTGGCTTGAGAACATAACATGTTAATAACAAATGCAATGATACCGGATTACATTTGTGAATAAAATTTCTTTAACCAAGTGTCAAAAAAAAAAAAAGACATTCTTTTAAGTTACTGTGCGCCAGGAGCTGGGCGAAACCACGCCGGGTCAGATAGATAGACAGATAGTCGGGAACGGAAGCTTATTTGACTACTTATATGAATGAATTAAATGACATGCTCCCCACCAGGGACTGGGTGAAGCCGGGCCGGGACAGACAGACAGACAGACAGACAGACAGACAGACAGACAGTCGGTAACGGGAACGGGAGCTTATATGACTACTTATATGAATTAAATGAGATGCTCCACACCAGGAGCCAGGCGATGCCGGGCAGGGTCAGACAGACAGACAGACAGACAGACAGACAGACAGACAGACAGACAGATAGTAGGGAACGGGAGAGCTTATATGACTACTTATATTAATTAAATGAGATGCTCCCCACCAGGGACTGGGTGAAGCCGGGCCGGGTCAGCCAGACAGACAGACAGACAGACAAACAAGCAGACAGACAGACTGATAGATAGATAGATCCCCTTCCAGGGCCTGGGCGAAGCCGGGCCGGGTCAGCTAGTGATATATATTCCACACATAAAGTTCACGGAGTCAGAGGCGAAAGGAATCAATGAAAAAAAAATTCAATCAGCGTTCAGATAATAACATGTGTGTGGTAAGCACGAACTGACTGACGTGAGAAGAATTGTTATAATATAAGAATTACATGTTAATGGTACCATCCGTCAACCCGCTATCTAACTCTCTGGCAATAATTAGTTTGTTGAATATCCTTTACAGGACGTCACAGTCAACCCCAGCATTATTTGAGTGTTTGAGATTGCTTGGCAAGTTTACGGTCAATAAACGAATACCTTGAACCGCCAGAATAACTAACTGTTACCTGAAATAGGCTAATTAAAGACGATCGATAACACCAAGGATCACTATCAAAGATTGCTCATATGGCAAGACACACAATGATGATGATGGTAATTATGCTGAACCTTAATCCAGTCCTTGTGTCCTTTATCTTCGTCGTCGCCACCAGTCGTCGCCACCACTACCACCGTCATCATCATCATCATCATCATCATCATCATCATCATCATCATCATCATCATCATCATCATCATCATCATCATCATCATCATCATCATCATCATCATCATCATCAGCGTCTTGTTATTCATTTCCAAGACTGATATTAAAATCATCTTATATTGTCACTACCGGTCTCCGTGGCGAAGGCGTTATGGACGCGATTCGTAATCCCGTATGCCCGGGTTCGAAACACAGCGGTGCTGGTTTTTTAAATAAATGTATAGGTGCCGTTTGTTCAGAAAGCAATGGCAAACTATTGAACGTAAAACTTGCCCAGGAACCACGAACAGCCAAAATTCTGGGGTTGACTGCTACGTCCCGTGAAGGACAATGTAACTAATATTGTCACTGTACTGTTCTGAGATGTTCCACATTCTCTTTGTCAGAGATGTCGAGTCAGAACGCCGGGCTAGTAGCAAGATCGTGTCATGTAATTGTACCTTGAACATGTATTTTGTTCTATGGCGTACCAGACCTTCAGGTTTCTTAATGTGGCCAAGCAAAGAAAGCCTACTTGTAGAAAGCCCCCCCCCCCCCCTCTCTCTCTCTCTCTCTCTCTCTCTCTCTCTCTCTCTCTCTCTCTCTCTCTCTCTCTGCCTCTTCTCCCCCCCCCCCACCTCACCCCTCCCCAAATTGCCTAGTTCGTTAATGTCTTTATGAATGCGTTTATTTACTCTGATTTGTGTCTGGTCTATTCTTTCTTTACATGAATTTACAACACCACATCTTCAACCCTGATTATATGTTGAGGTAGTTTAGTGCGTTCAGGACGTCTGTATTGGTTATTTTGCCTGGTTGTAATATTCGACCCAGTGTGCTATATATCCGCATTAAAGCACATGCATATTCAAAGACGTCTCTATAGTGTTTGTAGTTCCCCAGAATTATAGCGTAATCGTTAAAACATTGCATTATTCCAGAAATATAACGTAGTCGTTAGTAGCTGGTATGTTCCAAGTTACAGCATAATCGTTAACAACTGGTATCTCCTCCCCCCCCCCTCCCCCCCCCCCCCCCCCCAGAAAAGGTTAATAACTGGTATTGCCCCAGTAACATAGTGTAAT
Organism: Cepaea nemoralis; assembly: GCA_014155875.1. Lineage (NCBI taxonomy): Eukaryota > Metazoa > Mollusca > Gastropoda > Stylommatophora > Helicidae > Cepaea > Cepaea nemoralis. Next base: position 127,392 of record JACEFZ010003924.1, read on the forward strand.
ATACAATACCTGATATTTTCCCAATAATATAGTACATTCGTTAATAGCTGTATTGAACATTAACTACAAACTATACAACGGCAATTGATGGTTACTTATGTCTTCTTAATTTCCCTCAATACGTTGTTTCATCAATTAACAAATTACATCTGGGAGCACCATGTTTTCTCATTAAATGTATATTATTAATAATGTCGTTTACCATTTCACAATGGCACAGTTTTAAGCAACACGTAATTTTATATAACGATATGAAGTAATGGGCATAAAAATGGATGATTCCAACTTTCACTTTAAAAGCCAAAAACAGTGGCACTGGAGAGCAAGCGACCAGTCTTAGAGAAGAGGTCTGTTAATTTCCCATCGTATTGCTTGGGGTGGAAAAATAATTGGCAATTCAGGGAAACTATTGGACTTTGAAGACGCCAGTGAGCTGATCACATTGAGCAATGGACGATCACGTTACAGTAATGTGATACATCGCCGGGGAAGCTAGTTTAGCTACCGCACGGCTAAGTGGAGGATATTCAACGACCGGTGTAAGCTAAGTGATGCAATAATAGTCAGTAGTTTATTGTCGTTAAAGACATGTGGAATATATATATATATATATATATATATATATATATATATATATATATATATATATATATATATATGTGTGTGTGTGTGTGTGTGTGTGTGCGTGTGTACGCGCGAGTGTGTGTGTGCGTACGCGCGCGTGTGTGTTTGTGTGTGTGTGTGAGAGAGAGGTGTGTGATCTAGAGACCATCAATCGTGAAAAAGGGTGGGTTGAAGTATCAGAAATCGGAAGACATGACGGACTGGGGCAATGTAATAGTAACACTGGGTCGTAAGTGCAGAGAATGGGCAGCGGGCCGCACTGAGTTTGAAGTACAACAACTGATCCAGAATAGCACACATCAAGGTGACAGTGATCTACGCCGCTGGCCGTTGAACGAGGGGACGGAGCGCGTATGGGAATATCCTGAGTGCAGTGATGTCAGTTCTTTCTTAGCTCAGCTCAGTTCCTGTTACCAGTGTCACTCGCCGTGAGGCGAACTTACTCCGACTTCTGAAGTGCTTGTAATTTAGGTTCCGAAGTCAAGGACGAGAAGTCAACATTTTAGTCCAAGTGTTGAACCCGTTCCCTCGGCATCAGCACACCGGATGATTAAGAACTCAAATTCGCTTAAAAGTCGACAGGGTCGACTTCATTGAGCCGGGTTTTTATCCCATGTGGCTGTATTTTTCCGCAGCGAACTGCCGAAAGCGTCGCACAAAACACGAATTCCGTAGCTCCAGCGACGACCCCCAGGAGTCTCCAAAATAAAAATGCACTCGTGAACCGAAGACGCCGCCCGGAACCGAATACACAAACTTCCGAACCCGAGTCAGACGGCATGACCACTTCGCCATGGAGACTTACCCATCTGGCCAAGCATTTACCGGGTCTCTGTCGAGTCTAGATACCCTAGGGTAAAACTTTTTACATGCGACCAGACCACATGTAAGCCGCTGTTAATGACGCTGTTCGTAGTCCCGTATACCCACATACGAAACACAGCTGCGCTAGATTCGGCAGCGGATCGCTTCGCGTTGGTTTCTTACGGAAAAGTATGTGAGCCGGTCGTTCAGAAAGCAATGACAAACTACTGAACTGTAAAACTTGCCAAGACATCAACAGCAGCTGAAAAATGCTGGTGTTGACTGCAATGTTTTGTAATTTGGATCCTGCAAAAAAATAGATCATTGTAATATTTGAATTGTCTGCTCAAGTGGATGAAGACGGGGACAGGGCACGCATGGGAATACCCAGAGTGCAGTAATCTTGATTCTTGATTTTATCTCTCATATCACGTTGCATTTATGAATGTTTGGATGAACATCGTTACTGATAGATATTCTTGCCTGGGCTCTGTCATGCGTACTGTGAGCTTGTGTGATGTGAGAGAAATAGCCTGCCAGCCAGAGTTGGGCCATGTCCTCGTACCTTACAGTGGTCGGACTCTGGTGCGAATATTCATGCACGTTACAGTGCTTTCAGGGTGTACAAGAACATCGGACACTTACAACTGATGCTTCTGGTATACGCTGTGCTGTTGCTGCTACTAGTACTACTACAACTGCTGTTTGCGTTACTGCTACTGTTATTACAAATACAGCTGCAAATGTCATAATCATAGCACATACTGCTGTACCCTTTTCACCTCTTAAAGGTGTTTATACATAGTTTTTATTGTTGTGTTTTTAGAAACACACACACACACACACACACATACACACACACACACAGAGAGAGAGAGAGAGAGAGAGAGAGAGAGAGAGAGAGAGAGAGAGAGAGAGAGAGAAATAGCCAAAAATTCTTTCAACGGCATGAAATCAGTATTAACATCTAGAGAGATTAATAACGCATTAAAAATGAGAATTGTCAAATGCTACGCATATTCAACGATACTGTATGGCGCGGAAGCCTGGACACTGAACAAGCAACTAGGAAGTCGCATATAAACCCTGGAGATGTGGATATACAGAAAAATATGTCGTATTTCATGGAAACAAAAACAATCAAATGCAGAGGTTCTAGAAAAACTGGGAATGAAGAGAGAGTTGAGGAAAGAAATAAAGGGGAGGCAAGTGAAATATTTCGGCCACGTTAAATGACATGATACTCTTATAAAAACCATACTTGAAGGCAAGGTTGAGGGCAAGCGAGCAAGAGGTAGACAACGATACAAGTGGGAAGATAACATCAAGAGATGGACGAACATCAGCCTGATAAGAATGTACTGTTAAGGCGAGAGACAGACAGTGTTGGAGATCCATTGCAGCCAACCTTCATTGTGGAGACGGCACCTGATTGATTGATTGTTTGAGAGAGAGAGAGAGAGAGAGAGAGAGAGAGAGAGAGAGAGAGAGAGAGAGAGAGAGAGTCCTGGTTCATTCATTGTGTTGTTAACAACAAGACTGACTCCTTGTAATACAGATAGTAGTTGTGAATATTTTACAAACATCCGTGAAGTATCAATATAAAGCGTGTGCGATCAAATGTCTCTCCATTGTTCTCTCGGTTTTGTTGGTTTGGCTTTTCAGTTAAAGGCAGAAGGTCGCACGTCATTGTTGGCAGTATCTGGTTACATGTCGACGTCAGCGGTGCATAATAAAACATTGCAGCTTCAGAAGTGTATGCCATGTCTCTCTCTCTCTCTTCTCTCTCTCTCTCTCTCTCTCTCTCTCTCTCTCTCTCTCTCTCTCTCTCTCTCTCTCTCCTCCCCCCCCCCTCTCAGGAGCCATGATCACTTGGAGGTCAAGCACGCCTTGCTATGATAACAATAGTAGGCATGCTTTGCTGTAGCCTGCATTCTTCTCCAGATCATTGACTTGTACTTCTGCGGCAAACTGTAGTGAACTTAGTGCAGTGTTATAGACCCAGCATTGTAGTCGCAATAACGACTACAATATGGCAACTGCAATAACGTTATGGGTAGCCACGTGCCTGTCGGCCTAGTGTCCATGTGTTACGAATCACCACCCAGGCCAGAATTATTTGTAAGAACGAACCTGGGCACCCGTTGAATGTCTGTGTAACGGTCATTGCAGCATCAGGTATGTGGTACTAACTTCAGGGTCGTGCTGTAGATTTTCTCAGTATGATGAGAGTCTTCGAAATGCCGCCCCTCCTCCGCTGCTTATGCCGCCACCTTACGGTTCCGCCTGATGCGGCCACCTCCCTGTATCATAGCTCTGCACGGCCCTGACTACCTTGACACTACCCCGGTACAGTTATTCTGTCAGTTCAAGCAAAGCACCCTTTTCACGTCTTGAGACGTATTGGGTGTGTGACAAGATCGCCTTGGGTAGTGAGAGTTAACAACACCCGAGGTGTCTCTAGCACTCCCGTGTATTCTAACCCCAGGGGTTGGACAGGTAGATACACTGTTTACTCTGCTGTTGACCTCGTATTAGTTAAATATGTCTACAAGCCACTCCAGATTCTAGACCCCCACTAACTACCTACTCCCTTGGAACAATGAACAATTAGGCATCGTCCGAGACCACACTCAATAATTGTACAAAGAGTAAGTCAACATACACAAAGTTTATTCTACCCTTGAGAATATAGAACTGAAATGAACATCCTGATAGAATAATCTATTTACACAAGTAGAGGATAGAGTAGAGACAGAATCAGAGAAATGGTTCCTTCATCATAAGGCTGAGAAGTAGATTGGATGCAGATGTCCCGTCCAGTCGGTCCGCCACTCACCTGGCTTCCTTCCAGTGAGATGACTAGAACCTTGGAGACCACTCCGTCCCCAGAGCTTGGATCAACAACAAGAGTGTTACTCCTGGACCTCACTCAACTGGAAGAACTGCAACTTCATCACTTCCTAATAAGTCACTGCTAAAGTTAATAAACAGTTCTCTGTAGACAGCCTGGCTGGGAGACTCTCCTCCTTGAGGTGACCCCAGTTACTCTTGACTATTAAATGTAGCCAATGACCAATCTAATGGTCCCTAAGTCGTAGCACAGACCCCTGGTTGGGTAATAAGCCAATGACCAATCTAATGGTCCCTAAGTAATAGTAAGTACCCCTGGTTGGGTAATCCGATAGTTCTGCTGATACTTCACTAGAGTCCTACGAGAAAACAGTTAACAGTTTCTAGACTCTATAAGTACACCATTTGGATCATGCACCTAGTTCATTCTGTGGCAACACTGTTCAGTTGGACAATAATTAGTTGTCCGCTATACCTGTTACCATTTGAAAGAGTCACTATACGTAAGCTGGTGTAGGTCCCATCATGACCTGCCACTATAGCTGCCGTAGGAACCGCACAAGTTTATATGTCAATCTTGCTTCAAGTTTCCGACGTTTAGGCGGAACCACAATAGACTTGGACTGGATGAGCTCCCAGAGCTGAGGATACCCCAACTTGATACACCTCACTGGGTTAACCTAGTCACATCAATGCGCATACAGTCTATTGTCTCTTATAATTGAGCGTGATTGCTCAGGTTGCTGAACATCTTGCTGAAATAGAGCATCTTCAAATTCAGAAAAACGACACAAACCATCACGTCCCACATGTGCAATTTCAGGGCACAGGAATCAACTCGGTGATAAACTTTCAGTCATGATGATTCACCCTTTCGCATGGTGTGGTTTAGTCAGGCGAGGTAAGTAAGTGATTCTACCCTTCGCTGTGGTACACGAAGTTGTTTCAGGCAAACAACAATTGTAGTAGACTGGTTCCTCAACAAGCAACTCCTGAAAGGAAGAGCGACCGGTGAGAGTATTTGGCCCAAACATTGGTCCACATGCATCCTATCACTGACTACTGAACCCTCAGTCATGCTAATTAGTTATGCAAATAACTAGAGCATTATCTCTATATTGGGAGTAGTAAAGCATGGGTTTCCGTCAATGTCAGATGGCCTCAAAAAACAGCCCGTCAAACAGATTAAGTAATCAGAATGACGAGTCTGATCGTATGTCTCACCTATCCCTAATCATCTACCAGTTGTCGCTAACGTCACTAGTTATAGTAATCAGTTATCCTAGTTCTAGAGTTAACAGAACTAAACATTAAGGTGAAGAGTCCCTGGACTCGTTCCTTACAATATATACATTCAATAGTAAATATAATATTGATCAATGTACCATCCCTCGGGATATAGGAATAATACATGATCACATCAAGTATTTACACTCTCCAGTTCGCTGGTGGGACATCCTGCCCACCCTGTAGCGAATCTCTTCTTATCAGACTCTTCCCTAGAGTCAAGAAGCCTTCTTTGTAAAAACATGTTCTCCACATGTTCCAAGGGTTATGTTCCAGTTCTGACCTTCCAAGTGGATTAGCCTTGGCTTGGACCGAACTTCCTGACTGGCCTGGTCTACCAGGTCTATACTTTCATAACTTGCTCTCAATCCCCATATCTCATATGTCCCCGGTTCTCAGGCAACCTCCTTTTATCCTTCCATACGTCTATCACACCAGCACTGACTCGCACTTGTGCACGCAGGAAAGGACAGGACAGTAAAGACAAGAATTACGAACGCATGTTGACATCGCGACAGTACGCCGTTTTACCCCGCGTCGAACCACTCGGCGTTAGGTATCGCTCCTAGAAGTATCACATAACATGACCCAATATATATACATCATGACACATCATATATATATATATATATATATATATATATATATATATATATATATATATATATATATATATATATATATATCATCAATGAAGACTTACCTTCACACAGAAATCCGCAGTTCCACACAATGAATTCACTATTACGTTATTACACAATAGTTACATCATTCCCTGTGGTTACGCACTAAGTTATCTCATTACTTAGTAGCTACGCAATCCCTGTCTGAATCTCCACCTAACAACTTACCTTGCTATCCAACTGTTCTTCTAGCTTCAGCAACTGACTGACATAAGTTTAGGTTCATATCATATACTATTAACAATGTCCTATTATAAAACAGCAACATATTATATGCAACGATTTGCCACACATGGTAAATACAAGTTGAACACAAATAGCCAATATCACAGGCCTACATTTCAAGCCGGTAACTCAACTACACACGCTTGTAAACAAACGCTACACACGTCCTAGTTTCTCAACCGGTGTATCAATCGGTTCCTCATTAGCAATGCAAAGACAACCGCATATTTAATGAGCTTAGAACGATTGCGTTTTGTGAACAATTACAAAGTTAAATTAATTAACCAAGTAGATACCTGAATGACTTGAACCAGACTCCAGTCAGCTACCAGAACTGTTCATTGGCCAAACATGCCGTATGTGATAACAGTCAGCTGCAACATGGTTGAGGTGAGACGCTATACAAATGGCTCAACATAGCCATGCGTCTTCTCTCCGTGAGAGTCAGAAAGTGAATGACTATTCTAGCAGCATTTCCCCAACGTGCGAACTCATGCGCACGATAAGTAAGTGCTCCTTCAGAAAAGTCAACTTCTCGGACAACATTCATTCCCCGCACTAGAATTTCTAGATCTTTCTGCACGGGAATTTGGTGAAGCACCCGGCAACCCGGGTCAGTCAAATCCCGGTATTTCGAGACTATTCTAGACGGAAAATTCCCATCGGCTTCCCTCAGTCTATTTATAACCGGGAAAGTCCCCGATGACACGCCAAAATAGTGCGGAATCCCGACGACAACTGACAGATAAAGCGCCGTTTCGTCACAGGGTGTATGTGGTTACGCATATATCGTTCTAGACCAATCAGATGTTCAGTGGATGATATGGTCAATATCACATCTTTACTTCCCACAACATTTCTCGGTACTCAGTTAAGGCTCAGTCAACCCGTGAAGCGAATTAAATTCAAAAGAAAACGTCTGCACCTGGATTTGAACACAATACCACTGAGCAGGCAGGCAGCGTATTAGCCACTGGTCTTCCACGGCTCTGTTCTGTGGCTGGTGTTTCCATGTGGTAGTCAAGTCATTGTGTGGACACAGGTTCGCGCCAGACAATGGATGGAGCTGTCGCGCTCTGCTGGCAATGTCAGGAGATATCAGAGGGAAACGTGCGGGATGGAAGAATAAATTCATGAAGTTCTAGAAGACAATTACACGATGGTGAGGAAACGAACTAGAACGATGATTAGATTATGTTTGAAATACTCACCAGCTCACTACCGTAACCTTTGGAATGCAAGCAGCCAGTGTGCTGAAATAATACATAAACTGGCTTATTTTTATGTTTACATTTTCCCTTTTAAAGAAATGTTTGAATCAGGCCCTTGTGCATCCAAACAATACTTGTCACTCAAAGCCTAGGGCTCAGGTAAACGATACCTGAGAATGGTAAGTTAGAGAAAGGCTCGGTCAAAGGTGTACAGGCACAGGCGTCATTCCTTAGAAACACCAGGTGCTGAACTATTTATGTGAACTCAGGTGTGGTGGATATTCAATGCATGTGCACTTATAGCCTCACTTTTATAAACTTTTAATTTTAAAGTTGTGGAACAAAGAGTATAATAATGAATAATGAAGTAGGTCAATATCAGCCTATTAAGAGAGTTGAGGTGAGTTGAGAACCACCATCACTGCACTCAGGACATTCCCATAGTGCTTCGTCCCCTCGTTCAACAGCCAGAGAGAGGTGTGCGACAGGGATGTGTAATGTCTCCAGATATTTTTTTCTCTGTACAGTGAAAATATTTTCAGAAATATAGAAGATATAGAAGGAATCAACATTGGGGGACGATACATCAATAACATTAGATATACAGATGATACAGTCTTGATTGCAGACAATGAACAGGACCTGCAAAATTTAGTAGATGCGATTGTTGCACACAGTGAACAACTAGGGTTAGAATTGAATTGTAAGAAGACACAGATTATGGTCGTAACTGGGATGAAGGAAATACAATGTAATATACAAGTTAATGGGCATATTCTTAAACAAGTGAATCGGTACAGTTATCTCGGAACAGTCATAAAATCTGATGGGAGATGCCTTAAAGAAATTAGAACAAGAATTGCCATTGCAAAGGTAGCCTATTGCAAGATGAAAAACATACTGATCAATACAAAGATATCAATTGAAACGAGAAAAAGAGTTTCGAGGTGCTACATAGAACGTTTACTTTTGTATGGATGTGAAGAGTGGACAATGAGCAGACAAGGTGAAAAACATCTGCTGGCTGTGGAAATGTGGTTTCTGAGAACAATGCAAAGAATACCATGAACCAACAGAAAAACCAATGAACAAGTCCTTCAAGAAAGAAATAAAGATCGTAAAGTGACTAGAGACAGTAGACGTAGACAGTCAAAAATGTTTGAGCATGTTATGAGAAGAAATGAATTGGAGAACTTGGTGACAACTGGCAAGATCGAAGGGAAGAGACCAAGGGGAAGACCGAGAAATAAATACCTGGATGGATTGGCCACCTGGCATGGTCTAGACAGAAACACGGAGCTGATCCAAGACTCTGTGCTGGTGATCGAGTGAGATGGCAGAACATGACCGCCCACGCTTATCGGCATGGCACATGATGAATGATGGGTGGATGGAACAAAGAGATGTATTAGTGCTGGCCATTTCTATTATTGATATGAAGCAACAGACAACTGTACGAACACATAGCAGTAATTAGTCTGGAAATAGTGACAGACGGACACACTGCTAGACTTGACTGCCAACTGTGAGACATATATAATGTCATTGTCAGACAGACAGACAGTATTAGACGTACACTATAGTAAGTGCTCATATGTCAAGTGTTGTATTCCACTAGATATGCAGATAATACAGTCTTGATTGCAGACAATGAACATGACCTACAACATTTAGTAGATGCGATTGTTGCACACAGTGAACAACTAGGGTTAGAATTCAATTGTAAGAAGACACAGATTATGGTCGTAACTGGGATGAAGGAAATACAATAATGTAATATACAAGTTAATGGGCATATTCTTAAAAATGTGAATCGGTACAGTTATCTCGGAACAGTCATAAAATCTGATGGGAGATGCCTTAAAGAAATTAGAACAAGAATTGCCATTGCAAAGGTAGCCTATTGCAAGATAAAAAAAAACATACTGATCAATAAAAAGATATCAATTGAAATAAGAAAAAGAGTTTCGAGGTGCTACATAGAACGTTTACTTTTGTATGGATGTGAAGCGTGGACAATGAGCAGACAAGCTGAAAAACATCTGCTGGCTGTGGAAATGTGGTTTCTGAGAACAATGCAAAGAATACCATGGACCAACAGAAAAACCAATGAACAAGTCCTTAAAGAAAGAAATAAAGATCTTAAAGTGATTAGAGACAGTAGACGTAGACAGTCAAAAATTTTTGAGCATGTTATGAGAAGAAATGAATTGGAGAACTTGGTGACAACTGGCAAGATCGAAAGGAAGAGACCAAGGGGAAGACCGAGAAATAAATCATCATCATCATCAAGTGCCGTGCCGGCTGGCGTAGGCGTTCATGGCTCTCCACAGATCTCGGTCTTTGGTGTTCTGGATCAACTCTGCTGATGATATTCCTCCATGCCACCGTCTCAGTCCGTCCAGCATCATTTCTCTTGGTCTGCCTCTGCCTCTCTTCCCCTCGATCTTTCCAGTTGTCACGATGTTCTCCAATGCCTCTCTTCTCATCACATGACCAAAGAAAGATGTTTGTCTCTTTCTTATTGTTGTATATAGTGTTCTAGTTTCATTAGCCTCTTTCAGGCAATCGTTGTTAGTTACTCTGGCAGTCCAAGGAATTCGCAACATTCGTCTTAAAAACCACATCTCTGTTGCTTCTAAGTTCTTCCTAATTTGTTCATTTACATTCCAAGATTCGCTGCCATACAGCAAAACTGGTTCTATATAGCATTTTAGTACTCTCTTTCTTACATTCATTGATAGCGACTTATTGCATAAGATACTCTTCATTTTCTGAAATGCTGTCTTTGCCTGCCCTATTCTGCTCTTAATCTCTTTTGTACATCTTCCATCTGATGTTATAAGTGCCCCTAGGTATTTAAAATTATCCACTTGGTTGAGAATTTCCCCTTCTATTTCTATGTCACATTTTGGCGTCCCCATTTTCTTTGATATCACCATTGTTACTGTTTTCTTGATATTCAAGGACAGTCCTTTCTGTGCACTCTCTGTTACTACACTGTCCAACAATTGTTGTAGGTCTGTTGCATTATCCGCTACCAATACTGTGTCATCTGCATAGCGTATATTGTTTATATTATATCCTCCGATTAGTATTCCTGGCTTCTCTTTGATCTCTCTCATTATTACTTCGCTATACAGGGAGAAGAGATCGGGTGACAAGACACACCCCTGTCGTACTCCTAGCTTTATCTGTTCGTAACTACCCTCTTTATTTCCCATTTTAATTGCTGCTACTTGGTTCCAGTATATATTCTTTATTATTCTTAAATCTTTCCCATCAATGTTGATATCTTCCAACATTTTAATCAGCTCATCATGTTTTACTTTATCAAATGCCTTAGTATAATCTATGAAGCATAAATATATGTCTCTTTGTTTCTCTATTGATCTTTCTATTAGTGTTCGTAATATATATATTGCATTGTTTGTACCCTTTCCTTCCATAAAACCATACTGTTCTTCACTAATTTCCATTTTTATTTTCTTTCTTGTTCTTCTCATTATAATTCTGAGTAGAAGCTTAGTGACATGGTTTATGAGATTAATTGTACGAAAATCGTCACAATCAATTGCTCCTGGTCTTTTTGGTATAGCTATAAATACAGATTTCAGCATTCACTGGGTAAATATCCACTACTGTAAATATCATTCAACATTTTGGTTAATATATCTACTCCAAATTCTCCCAACACTTCTAATTCTTCTATTGTGATTTCATCTGGCCCAGCTGTTTTTCCTTTCTTCATATGTTTCATAGCATCAGCGACTTCTTCTTTTAGAATAGGTGGGCCTTCTAAGTTACTTTCTTCTGTTAATTCTTCCCTTTCTCCATTATATAATTCTCTTATATACTCATTCCACCTCTTCATTATAGCACCTTCCTCCAATAAAGTCTGTCCTGTTTTGATTTCAAACACCCTGTATTTATTTTTATTTTTCTTCCTGTGAGCTCGCTGATTTGTCTGTACATACTTTTTTGATCTTTAATGGAATTTAATTCAATTTTTTCTGCATTGCTCATTTAACCAACTTTCTTTTGCCTTCACACATTTATCTCTTGTTTCTTTATTTATCTTAGCATACTCTTGTTTGTCATTTTTATTCTGTTTCCTTTTGTCCATCAACCTTAAGATTTCTTCATTCATCCATTTTTTCTTAGCTTTTTGGCTTCTCTCCGGTAATATTTCTTTGCTAGTTTGATGAATGGAGTCCCTTAACATTTCCCATTGTTCATCTATACTCTGTATTTTAGCTATTGCATTGTACCTATTTTTCACAGTCACTCTGTATTGTTCTTGAATTTCTTTATCTACTTTCAGAACCTCTTTATTAAGTCTCAAGTTTTTAACCATTTTTTCCCCTCTCTTTAATCTTACTTTTATTTGTCCACATAGTGGTACATGATCACTGTTACCGTCAGCACCAGGCATTGTCTTTACATTAATTAATGCATTTCTAAATCTTTTATTAATAAGTATGTAGTCAATTTGGTTGCGTATTTTCATATCAGGGCTTTTCCATGTGTATAGCCGTCTTTTATGGTGTTTAAACCATGTGTTTCCAATTATCATATCATTAATATTTGCCCATTCTATTAGTTTCTCTCCTCTTTCATTTCTTGTACCTAAACCGTAATTCCCCACTATATCCTCTATTTGTCCCTTTCCTACTTTTGCATTAAAATCCCCCAGTATTATTTTTATTTCTTGTGATCCAATTTGGGCTATTGCCATTTCAACTTCATCGTAAAAGTTTTGTATATCTTCATCACTACTGTTTGTTGTTGGTGCATATACTTGTATAATATTTATATCTATTGGTTTGCCTTTGATTTTGACCATTATAACTCTATCTGAAATGCACCAGTATCCAGTCATAGATTTGGCTGTATTTTCATCAAATATTATTCCTACACCTTTTTCATGTGTGTCCCCTCCAGAATAAATTATTGTGTGTTTGTCGGTTATAATTTTGCCAGATCCCTTCCATCTCATCTCACTTATGCCTAGTATATTCATTTTCATGTTTTCCATTTCTCTTAGAACATTGTTTAACTTTCCTAGCTCATTTAATGTCCTAACATTCCACGTTCCTACTCTAAATTTATTTAGTTTAGTTATTGTTTTAGTTTTGCCATCAGTAGCTGGATGACGGTCTGGTGTCACCTGTGGCTCATGACTGTCCCTACCGGACGAGGATGTCCTAAGACAGCCATTAACGTCGTTCACTATTTCTGAAATGTGTGTCGCCATGAAATCTTGGGAAGATAATGTGGTGGTTTCCCCTTGCCTTCCACATTCACACGGTGGTCTTTTAACTCTGCCTTTGAAATAAATACCTGGATGGATTGGCCACCTGGCATGGTCGAGACAGAAACACGGAGCTGATCCAAGACTCTGTGCTGGTGATCGAGTGAGATGGCAAAACATGACCGCCCACGCTTATCGGCATGGCACATGAGGAATGATGGGTGGATGGAACAAAGAGATGTATTAGTGCTGGCCATTTCTATTATTGATATGAAGCAACAGACAACTGTACGAACACGTAGCAGTAATTAGTCCGGAAATAGTGACAGACGGACACACTGCTAGACTTGACTGCCAACTGTGAGACATATATAATGTCATTGTCAGACAGACAGACAGTATTAGACGTACACTATAGTAAGTGCTCATATGCCAAGTGTTGTATTGCACTAGATAATGCAGAATCCCGACAGCGACAGCCTAAATCTACCCTCCGGTATCCCGGTGATAATCTCCACATCCTTCTCTTCTCTCCCCCCCCCCCCTCCCTCTCCCCCAGCACATCCCCACCCCTTCCTCAGTGAGATACTCTGCGCGGAAATAACCCCCGAACATTTATTGTCTAACCACCATGATGAGGTCTTTCTTCTTACTCTCGTCATTCCTTATTGGATCATAGGCCCTGAGCCAGCTCACTCCAAGCCGTCCCATCTCTTGCCTTCTCTTGCAGCTCCGCCCGTGTCCTCCCCAGTGTATCAATTCAATCTGTAGTTTTCTTCTCTGTGTGATTTTACACCTTCTATGTGGGTTACTCTGTGGTTTCCACACGAAAGTCTTTCTAGTTGTATAATACTCAGGTTGTCTCAATGTACGCCCCACCCAGCGCTAATGCTTTCTCCGCATCTCTTGATTCTCTGGTGTTTGTTTAATTCTCTACTTGAGTTCCATGTGTGTGATTTAGTTCTCTGCATGAGATCCATATGTGTGATTTAGTTCTCTACATGAGATCCATGAGTGTGATTTAGTTCTCTACATGAGATCCATATGAGTGATTTAGTTCTCTACATGAGATCCATATGAGTGATTTAGTTCTCTACATGAGATCCATGTGTGTGATTTAGTTCTCTGCATGAGATCCATATGTGTGATTTAGTTCTCTGCATGAGATCCATGTGTGTGATTTAGTTCTCTACATGAGATCCATATGAGTGATTTAGTTCTCTACATGAGATCCATATGAGTGATTTAGTTCTCTACATGAGATCCATGTGTGTGATTTAGTTCTCTACATGAGATCCATGTGTGTGATTTAGTTCTCTACATGAGATCCATGTGTGTGATTTAGTTCTCTACATGAGATCCATATGAGTGATTTAGTTCTCTACATGAGATCCATGTGTGTGATTTAGTTCTCTACATGAGATCCATATGAGTGATTTAGTTCTCTACATGAGATCCATATGAGTGATTTAGTTCTCTACATGAGATCCATGTGTGTGATTTAGTTCTCTGCATGAGATCCATATGAGTGATTTAGTTCTCTACATGAGATCCATGTGAGTGATTTAGTTCTCTACATGAGATCCATATGAGTGATTTAGTTCTCTACATGAGATCCATATGAGTGATTTAGTTCTCTACATGAGATCCATGTGTGTGATTTAGTTCTCTACATGAGATCCATATGAGTGATTTAGTTCTCTACATGAGATCCATGTGAGTGATTTAGTTCTCTACATGAGATCCATATGAGTGATTTAGTTCTCTACATGAGATCCATATGAGTGATTTAGTTCTCTACATGAGATCCATGTGTGTGATTTAGTTCTCTGCATGAGATCCATATGAGTGATTTAGTTCTCTACATGAGATCCATGTGAGTGATTTAGTTCTCTACATGAGATCCATATGAGTGATTTAGTTCTCTACATGAGATCCATATGAGTGATTTAGTTCTCTACATGAGATCCATGTGAGTGATTTAGTTCTCTACATGAGATCCATATGAGTGATTTAGTTCTCTACATGAGATCCATATGAGTGATTTAGTTCTCTACATGAGATCCATGTGTGTGATTTAGTTCTCTACATGAGATCCATATGAGTGATTTAGTTCTCTGCATGAGATCCATGTGTGTGATTTAGTTCTCTACATGAGATCCATATGAGTGATTTAGTTCTCTACATGAGATCCATGTGTGTGATTTAGTTCTCTACATGAGATCCATGTGTGTGATTTAGTTCTCTACATGAGATCCATGTGTGTGATTTAGTTCTCTACATGAGATCCATATGAGTGATTTAGTTCTCTACATGAGATCCATATGAGTGATTTAGTTCTCTACATGAGATCCATATGAGTGATTTAGTTCTCTACATGAGATCCATATGAGTGATTTAGTTCTCTACATGAGATCCATGTGTGTGATTTAGTTCTCTGCATGAGATCCATATGTGTGATTTAGTTCTCTGCATGAGATCCATGTGTGTGATTTAGTTCTCTACATGAGATCCATATGTGTGATTTAGTTCTCTACATGAGATCCAAATATATGATTTAGTTGTCTACATGAGATCCATATGTGTGATTTAGTTCTCTACATGAGATCCATATGTGTGATTTAGTTCTCTACATGAGATCCATATGTGTGATTTAGTTCTCTACATGAGATCCATAAGGGTGATTTCTCAAAGCTTGTTCTTGGTACCATCACCCCATCTGTTATGTGGTGATCGCCTTGCCATGCAGACGTTATATTTCTTCAATGTGGCTCTGTGTTATACGGTACCTGGGCATTCTTGTGAGGTGGCCACACCATTTAATCTGTTCTTCTTTAATGAAAGGCATGACTGGTTTCAGACCTAGTCGTCTTCTAATTACATCATTCCTAATTGACTGACCGTCAGTCGAGCGGATGGGTGGATGCATTTTTACAGACAGACAGACATGGATGGGAATGAGTAGATGGATAGATGGTTTAGTATATGAATGAATGGATAGTTATGTATGTATGACGTTTGGATTATTGCATGGACGGGATGTTATTTATGGTTCTTTGGGTTAAAGGATGAAATGGAAAATGTGAATTTACTAAATTGGGAGGATAGATGGGTGGGTATATGTTAGTATAAGTTTCCTGGTGTATGGATAGTTGTGTCAAAGTTGTGTTTGTATGATTAAACGTTACCCGGTGTACCTCTCGAGTATTTCATGGATTACAGTGTCCGTTTTTTTTTTTACTGTCCACATGACGGGTAAGTAGTCATTTTGGGAAACGGATTTCAATGCTACTAGGGCACGCAAGCGTATAATTTTCAGAAGTGAACGAGAATTCTTACAATAGAATATCATTTCAGCATTCCTGTTCAATTTACTGATAAAAATATGCAGAAGAGACATCATTTGCCTTGATAACTGCAATTTCATTACGCGTGTGCGTAGAAAAATGAACATTATCTCACAGAATGGCTAGCGTGCCTTCAAAGCTCGCTAATAGAATTTCGTGAGAGTGCAGGAAGAGGGGAAGGAAATATCTTTATCTCTTGCTGTCTTCTGGCTTTCGGCAATGTGGTTTATTCAGACAGACATTTTTTGATGTTGTTTTTTTCCGACTGCTGCTTCTCATTTCTACAATGGTTGGCTCTACATCCGGCGGATTACTACACGCGATTTTGTTTGCACTACTCTCTTTTCATGGCGAGTGCCGATTGGTCTTAAAATATGGGACCGGCACAATATACTCAATAGGCCTAATGATGTGACAGGGTTCTTTTAAGATGTTGTTTTCTGATTTATTGAACGTCTTTGTGGCACGGAGTAATGTGATTAATTAGTGGGTGTGCAGCTGCCCCGATTGAAATGGGAGAGTGTTGTTTCTAGTGGGAAAATTGTGTTTTACAAAACGGAATGTAATTACAACCATCTCTGATTACAATAGTCTCGCTGAAAAGACTGACATACACATGCCACAGCTTGAATCAGCCTGACTGAGATGGGATATGCTTACCTCGTCATGACAGGGTAGTGAAGCCACGGCTGCAGCAGGGGGCCATGCTTACCTCATTATAACAGACTAGTGAAGCCACGGCTGTAGCAGGGGGCCATGCTTACCTCATTGTAACAGACTAGTGAAGCCACGGCTGCAGCAGGGGGCCTTGCTTACCTCATTATAACAGACTAGTGAAGCCACGGCTGCAGCAGGGGGCCATGCTTACCTCATTATAACAGACTAGTGAAGCCACGGCTGTAGCAGGGGGCCATGCTTACCTCATTATAACAGACTAGTGAAGCCACGGCTGTAGCAGGGGGCCATGCTTACCTCATTATAACAGACTAGTGAAGCCGCAGCTGTAGCAGGGGGCCATGCTTGCCTCATTATAACAGACTAGTGAAGCCACGGCTGTAGCAGGGGGCCATGCTTACCTCATTATAACAGACTAGTGAAGCCACGGCTGCAGCAGGGGGGCCTTGCTTACCTCATTATAACAGACTAGTGAAGCCACGGCTGCAGCAGGGGGGCCATGCTTACCTCATTATAATAACAGACTAGTGAAGCCACGGCTGCAGCAGGGGGCCATGCTTACCTCATTATAACAGACTAGTGAAGCCACGGCTGCAGCAGGGGGGCCATGCTTACCTCATTATAACAGACTAGTGAAGCCACGGCTGCAGCAGGGGGGCCTTGCTTACCTCATTATAACAGACTAGTGAAGCCACGGCTGCAGCAGGGGGCCATGCTTACCTCATTATAACAGACTAGTGAAGCCACGGCTGCAGCAGGGGGCCATGCTTACCTCATTATAACAGACTAGTGAAGCCACGGCTGCAGCAGGGGGCCATGCTTACCTCATTATAACAGACTAATGAAGCCACGGCTGCAGCAGGGGGGCCTTGCTTACCTCATTATAACAGACTAGTGAAGCCACGGCTGCAGCAGGGGGCCATGCTTACCTCATTATAACAGACTAGTGAAGCCACGGCTGCAGCAGGATATATGATGTCCTTTACAGATAGTTGCAATCAACCCTAACATTTATTGACTGTTTTGATTTACTATGCAATTTTACTATAGATGGTGGTTGGAGTGTGAGAGCAGCCGACAGATTGTTGTTGGTTATGGTCTGCGCTCTGCGGCGATAGGTAGATGATCTCATCAGTAGAGACACAGTAGATAGGCTATGGCTACCGAATAGTACAGTCACTGTCCAAGAGGAAAGCAACGGCAAACTACCTCCTGCAAAACTTGCCAAGAAACCATAACAACCATGACAGAACGGGTTCTAAGAATATCTTGGAAACAGCAGGTCCGCATGGCCGAATGGGTAAGAACGCGTGTTCTTAAACATCCGTTGTTCTGATATCGAGGTTACCGGTTCAACCCCTACACCGGACAGCTGGACTAAAATGTTGACCTGTCGTCCTTGACTTGGGGACGTTAATTACAAGTACCTCTGAAGTTGGAGTGGGTTCGCCTGATGGCGAGGGATTCTGCTAATAGGGAAAGCTAATCCACACAGTCTATCACTATTACAAAGAGTGTGTATGGACTGCGCTTGAGTAAAGCGAGCGAGTGTACACACACACACACACACACACACACACACACACACACACACACACACACACACACACAAGAAATATCTTGGATACAGAAAAGAACAAATGCATCCATACGACAAGATCTGAATATTGAAGAGGTAGGCTACTAAAGACGATAAAACAAAGAAAATTGATATATTTTGGTCACTTGAAACGTCATGAAAGTTTGGAGAGAACACTAATAGAGTGGTATAAGCCCGGGAAGAGAGAAAGAGGAAAGCCAAAGAGAAGATGGGTGCAGGATGTTTCAGATGATCTTCAGATTGGTTTATCGTACAAGGGGCATCCTGCTTATGACCGAGAAGGTTTCCGGAAGGTTGTTGGAGCGAGGTTCTGCAAAGGACATGCTACTAAATGAACGGATGAATGAATATTCCCATGTCTTTCTAAATTGGCTGACGCTTCCAAATCACACGCGACTGATATCGAATACTTGTCTCCGTGTGCCGGAGAGTTGTGAAACTGTTTCCTAGTGCATCCAGCCGACATGACGGTGTCCTCGTCAAATATAACAAATAGCTGTGGGTGAATGTTGCTGGGGAAAGACAAGCACTGACACTTGTACATAACTTAGTATTCCTGTCCAGATGAGCAGAGATAACAGTGGCGAAAATGACTAGCAAACATAAAAATAATAAATTGATACTTAAAATGATACACTGCTTTACGTATTGATTTATTCACATTCTTTCTGTGACATATTGATTTACTGCGCAAGAATAGATGAATAATTTCCACTTCCATTCATTACACAAAGTGTGTCACGATCATTTTATATCCAAATGTTATCTTGGCACTCAGGTCACATTTGTGATATTACCATTTCTTTGATTAGTTTGGAAGTGCCCTTTGAAATTCCTTGAAACTGACTCTTCCTTAAAATCTATTCTTTAACACTGGACAGCATTACTTTTTAATTTTTGTGTTTGTGTATTGGTGGTTATAAATGTTGCTGTCATTATTCTAGAACTCACTTTGTCTTGTTCTCAGGCTCATTAAATAACGTAACGGCCATTCCTTCACTGTAAGAAAACAATTGCCTCAGTATGGCCTGAAATCAACTGTTCCAGCTGTATTTATCACCTTTGTTTATGCCCTCTGCTATCTTGTTTGTAATCCCAAAACCATAAACGTACACTATTTCATTTGCCCACCACTTGTCCGATCTATCCTAAGTCATACATAGTTCAAACCTTCTTCTTCGTCTTCTGTACTACTGCTTTTCCTTGAAGCGTCGCAGAGAGAAGGTAATGCAATGTTCTGTGTTTCGCTTGTCTTGTTGCTTGTACTAACGTCATGTTTGATTTCTTCGATGTCTTTGTGTTTTACTCCATCTACCAATTTTTGTTTTTCTGGGTCGTCTTCTCGCCTTGTATCCCGATGTTCTCACGCTGAACCCCACAGCCGCTGGTTGATCTTGTTCCATATTAACTACAAATTTCTAAACATTTATTTCTTTATTTTCTATAAAGTCAATTGTAGGTTTTATGCATACACTTATAATAACGAATAAATCATCTATCACATTCTTATGTGTATGTATGTTGATATCTGTCCAGATACTTGTACTCTCAATCTTGTTTTAATGATTTTTCATTTATATTTACATTATATTCCACTAGTGTTCTTCGAATTGCGCTATTTCTGTCATTTCGATGTTAATCATCAAAGCAAAATTTTGATAGGAATTGTCAAAGAAATTGTATGTGGTGCTTGGCATCCACATTGTTATCATACAGTAAGCTCCGGTCATCTCATCTGCAAACAGCAGCTCATTTAAACCCCCTGGATGTGGATTGCCTTCTTTAGTAATCCTATCCACACAGGCGATGAACAAAAGTGGTGATAAAACACACCCTTGTCTGACACCTGAAGTTACTCGGAAGCAGTTTTTCATAGCGACATTTGTTCTTACTGCACATTCACTGTGTTCTACATGTCCGTTATCCCACTGCTGCCTAGTTACCTTCGAACGAGTGGGGTGCACTTGAGAATGAGACTGCAATGTGGTCAAAACTCCGCCATGTTGCAGTTGCCGATATCAGTGTGTATCGGTCGACATCCAACCACCACTCAATGGTCGAGTTAATCGTCTTGCGAGGACCGCACTCCGCAGAAGATAAGGGATGAGGGCCGAGGAGTTCAAACCCGCAGTCAAGTAGCCCAGAAGAAGAGCTGGCTTCCTGAAGATGAGCGGCGTCCTGAAGGTGAGCCGCTTCCGGGAGTGGGCCATGAATAGGATTCGCAAGGCAACATGACAGCACAGACGTATACCGGTGCACATCGAACCGCCAGCGTGGAGGACCCAACAAAGGTGAACGGCCAGGGAAGAAGCTGGCTTCCCTTGGCCATAGGTGCTAGGATATGTTTGAAGGCACCGGATGTACGATGCTCTCCTCCATGAAGTACGGGTGGCTTGGGAACAGGACATTTCGCAGTTGTGGGACAAGCATGAAGACAACTCCACGTCTCGATACATGGTTCGAACAGACAGCAGGAAAAAGACACCCGGAGTCCTGTCTAGGGTGGACCCTCCCCCAGAGAGTGTCGGGAAGATAAAGGGCCGGAACATTCCGAAAAAGGGGACACTCTGACGATCAGATGCCTTCTGTCCTGCTTGCTCCGCTCCGGAGTCTTTATCATTCTTCAAGCGCTTTCCACAGAGTATTTCTGTTTACTCGGTTAAAGGCATTTACTTGATCAACGAAAGCCACACTTAGTTCAAACATTCCAGATGCGAATTCTTGAGATTCTCCAAGTGAGCAGAGCCAAGTAGGCGGCCCCTACTTTTTATGACCTTTTCTGCACCGCGCCATGCCTCTTCTATGAGCATAGGCACCTTTAATCGTGTATTAATGTTATATCTTTCTTTCCTTTTCTGTACATATGTCCATGATTGGTTGAATATCACAGTATCACGGAAACCTTCCTTAGCTGCATCTTCCGACACACCTGTAGTTTAGCGTTTATATTATATGTTTTCCTAAAAGGCCCGGTACCAAGTCAGCATCTTCTCCGTGAGCTGTGATCTTATTATGTGTAATGATTATGTATTTTTTGCCATGAGCTGTGATCTTAATGTGTGTAATGTTTAGATATCTCTTTCTCTCTCTCTCTCTCCCTACCCCTTTTCCGATCTTCTTCTTTTTCTGCTTTAATCCGGAATATGTTTTGGACGTAATTGCGTTGTGCCTGTTTACAGCAGTGCTGCGATACTTGCACCTTTTGACCGACACATCCAACTTCTGCGGGCATTTGTTAACGGGTTAATCTCCCTGGTACTGTGATCTTAAAACGTGTAATGATTAAATATATGTTTCACTCTCTCACCCCCTCTAACGTGTACTATGATCTTAAAAGTGTAATGTTTAAATATCTGTTTGTCCCTAACTTATATAAAACATGCTTAGCGTACACTGCCACTCAGTTGTGGAACAATCTTCCACAAGAAATCAAAGACATCACCAATCACTATACACACAGTCGCAACCTATTTGAAGATTATCTCAGTACAGACTACATCCCCCCCCCCCCCCCCTCCCAAAAAAAAGGAAAAAAAACTACAAAAAAATAAAAATTATCTCAAAGAACAACTAGTATAATAAACATTCTCATATGTACGGTACGTAACACTTTCCTTAGGTATTTATAATGGCCATGTTAAAAACTGCCTTGGTGAGTCATGTACAATTGATTATTTTCCATGCGTTTTAATGCATATTGTTCTTCTGTTGTCTAAGATTGGCTTCATAAGTGATGTATGAATGAAATAACATATGAGAGGAAAGAGAGAAGAAGGGCAGAATGTCAGACTGGCCTGCGTGTCCAATTCTTAACCCTTTGAAAATAAAATGTGTTCGTTCGTTCGTTAACCCCTCCCCCGTGTACTGTGATCTTAAAACGTGTAATGGTTAGATATCTGATCTCTCTCTCTCTCTCTCTCTCTCTCTCTCTCTCTCTCTCTCTCTCTCTCTCTCTCTCTCTCTCTCTCTCTCTCTCTCTCTCTCTCAGAATGTCAGACGGGCCTGCGTTCCCAATTCTTAACCATTTGAAAATAAAGATTTTCGTTCGTTCGTTCGTTCGTTCTCTCTCTCTCTCTCTCTCTCTCTCTCTCTCTCTCTCTCTCTCTCTCTCTCTCTCTCTCTCTCTCTCTCTCTCTCTCACACACACACACACACAACCCCTACTCCGTGTACTGTGATCTTAATGCGTGTAAATTATTCCTTCCCATGGGCTGTGGTGTTAATATTTATATATTGCCAATGTGTAATGTTTATACATTTCGCCTATACACACATAGTGGTCACATCATATACCCAATACGCATCTAGTCACCGAAAAGGATCTTTTTCTGGATTGTGTATTTTAATGTGATCTAAATATATGTCACAATGATATATACCTTCCATAGAGCTGTTATCTTAACAATGCATGTGAATATAGCAACTATTTGTAGTAATGTTGATCTTCTACGTCTTCTCCACCTTCAGCTGTTAATATGAATAAACGCGAAGACATCAGCAGTCAACGTTAGCTGGTTGATATCCCAATAGAGTTTGTCCTCAAGTGGAACGGGTGTAGGCCAACATTCGCCGGCCTACAACATTCTCTTGCAGATACTCACTGAGCAAGTGTTCAGCTATCATTTTACAAGCCGCGCAGTGACATTCATCAGTATGATCAGATTGCTGGTATAGATTACGCAGTGCTGCCCATAGGTCTGTACTTACTGTTTCTACTCATCAGTACTGAAACAACTAACTTCGCATCTGTAAAGAAAAGTATTAGTTTCTCCTTATTTTTCTCTCTCAACGGCATTTCTGTCTCAGTTTTTAAATCCCTGTGTCCGCTGTGAAGTTACTTGAGAACTTTCCAGTAGCTATTGACTGCGTCTTCTTTGCTCCATTCTTTATTGTTGTTTCTTCTTTCTAATTCTAATGACATGCTGTCCTGTGATCGCAGCAACTGTCATGTCAACATACATTAATCACATCTCTCACACGTGACATGCTGTCCTGTCATCGTAGTATGTATGATGTCAACGTGCGTGAAGCACTTCTATCACACGTGACATGTTGTTCTGTCATCGTAGTATGTGTCATGTCAACATACTTTAACCACTTCTCTCACACGTGACATGCTGTCCTGTCATCGTAGTATCTGTCATGTCAACATACATGAAGCACTTCTCTCACACGTGACATGCTGTCCTGTCATCGTAGTATCTGTCATGTCAACATACATGAAGCACTTCTCTCACACGTGACATGCTGTCCTGTCATCGTAGTATCTGTCAGCATACATTAAACACTTCTATCACACGTGACGTGCTGTCCATGTGATGGTTCTGACATTGCCTGACGAAATTTATCACGTGACAATTCAACGTGGCTGTCAGCTCACTTAAACACGCCCCAAGCCATCAGTTGTATGTCTGTCATTATCACATTATCACATTATCACATTATCGCGTCTTTCTGAACATTTTGTCCAGTGTTGTTTAACGCATGTTCAAACATTTAGCGCAACATCGTAACTTCATAATGCACAAATGCACACCTTTGGGGATTACATATTGACCTAACCGTTTGCCGCTCTCCGGGAGCTCTTTCGTGTCAGCTGCTGCTTGGAGAGTGATTAGTGCTGACTTTTGTATATTCCTGACATGACCTAAGTGTTACAGAGTTGTCTTATTGTCGCCACTTTTCTCTTCCATTATACGTTGGTAACACGTGAACAAATTTGACTTAAGTTCACACACACACACACACACACAAACACACACACACACACACACACACACACACCACACACACACACACACACACACACAGATTCTCTCTCTCTCTCTCTCTTTTTTTTTCTCTTTCTCTTTCTCTCCCTTTCTCACGTACACATACATACATACAATCACAGTGCAACATGCGCACAGAAGATATAGTCAGTTAGAGTAGTGAATGACTCTTTAACAAGCCTGACAACTTATTGGTCATATGGTTCTAGACAATCCAGGAAATGCTCTCAATTTTGATAGTTGAATTGAAACCTGCCACTCTGCTCGAAAAATATCGGTGAAGTTTAAGTATATAAAGCTTGTTTTATTAGCACACTACTCTATGGGTCTGAATCACGGACCTTGTAATTACGGCAGGAAAGAATCTGAGACATAACCAGGGCATTTCATGGAAAGGCCATATAAGAAACAAACACGTGCTTGAAAGAGCGGATATTACAACAGTGCACTCTCTCCTCAAGCAGAGACGCCTCCGGTGGCTGGGCCACGAATCTCGAATGGAGGATGAACGTATTCTCAAAGATCTCCTATACGGAGAACTAGCCACAGGGAAGAGGCCAACCGGAAGACCCCAAATGTGATATAGGGATGTGTGTAAACAAGATATGAAAATCCTTGGCATAGATCCAGACACGTGGGAAAGAGTTGCAGCAGACAGGTGTTCCTTGAAAAGAGACGTGTGAAACTGACTGGTGCTCTTTGAGCGCAATCTGATCAAACAAACTGAGGATAAGAGGCACAAGCATACAGATACGTTTAATTATGGAGATTGTCACTCTCGCATTGGACTACACAGTCACCAGCGACGCTGTCATGTGCCTTCTCAGCGACACAACTCTATAATCCTATAGGACTGCAAGAGGCCTACTACTACTACTACTACTACTACTGCTGCTGCTGCTGCTGCTGCTGCTGCTGCTGCTACTACTACTACTACTACTACTACTACTACTGCTGCTGCTACTACTACTACTACTACTACTACTACTACTACTACTACTACTACTACTACTACTGCTGCTGCTGCTGCTGCTGCTGCTGCTGCTGCTGCTACTACTACTACTACTACTACTACTACTACTTCTATAGTCAGTAGATATGTAAACAGACAACTGTATAATAGCTGGATGTAGTATATGTCATTATTTGTGCAGTCCCAGATAGGTGTATACGCCTTAGAATATAGATTTGTAATCCCCTGGGTATGTGATGGCTATATATGCAATCGATATATGTACAACTAAGATATTTACGTCCGCTCACATCACAAGATGTAGATAAAACATAGACATATATCAATAATTCAGATATTAATGTCACATCCACGACATATGTCAGAATACAACATCACCAGGACATTCAGTAAACGAGAAATAAGAAACATAGCGCACTTTAAATTATTCAAACTCAAGAAGATGCTTGGCGACTGTATGAACAAGTTAATGTTCTCTTGTTGTGTAGTCGGTCTTAAACAATGCATAGTTGTGTTTTAAAGCAGTCATTCATTGATATTGTTGCTGCTGTATATTTGATGGTGACAGGGTATTTTAAGTTTTAGCATATGTTCTGTTGCCAGGTTGAGCGTTCCGTATATGCTGTTTGTTCCGGTTGGCGAGGAAGGACGCGTTTGTGGGTTCTCCCCTTTATTGTATTATTTTTTTTCCTTCTGTTTATCTTCATTCCTACGCAATGGATTTTACACGGTTGTGATCACAATGATGCTGTTTAACTGTTGAACTTGTTTTAAAGTAAGTTGCTATATGTGTGTCATCGTCTTGCTCATGTCTAGGTATCTGAGCTCGGGTTCACACAGGCAACAATAACTCCGTTCAATATGATATCGAACATTTATTGTATTTCAATATACAGTGCGTTGGCGCAGTGGGTTAACAATCCCGCGCTGTATTACATATCACAGATAGTTAACATCATCACACATAGTTATCATACAACAGTCTAGCAAACTATCTAGCCTATGTCTATATATCTATTGATATCTATTGAGTCCCTCTAAGGCAGGCCCTGTTGTCTCTCTGAAGTCCGTCTGTCCTCTGCCGGTCCACACGTGTCCCAATCCGACACGGGTGGTAACTCTGTCCGAGTTCCTCGTGGACCCCGCAATAGGCGGGCCACATCAGTGTCCACGGGACCCTGGACTCAATGACCAGTCCTTCGAGAAGGCTCTAGATTACTCGGGCCTCGAGTGACTCACTTCTATCCCTTGGGCGGGAGTTGCAGCCCTTTAATTAATATCTATAAAGGTGAGGCGGTGACAGGATTCCCCCCTCTCCCCTGATATGATGGTTTGTTATAGGGTAATTAGATCTGTTCTAATTCTGTCACCGAATCACCTATAGTCGGTGTTTGTAGTTTGGTGGACAGTAACCTGGTAACCTACATACTGGCATCAAAACTCATGTATTCTCCCATACACCACTTCTCTGATTTGGTGAAGAGATCACTCTCTCTCCTGTGTCCTTAAAAATGCTTATCTGACCGAAGTTACGTAACGTTTTAGTAGTTGTATTTACAACCCGTCCTTCTCATAGTACCCCACTGATACCAAGACAATTAACCTCTGTATTAAAGAGGATTAACAAGACCGAAGTCCTGGCTAATTAAGTACACCTTCAAATCTTGATCTGTGTGTGCATTTCAATACATTTTTACTCTCGTATGTTGTATAATGCTAAATATGTAGTTACGTTGTTATTTTATCCCCTCAGACTACATGTTTCCCTGTTGGCTTGTTAGTGTGTTTACTAATAAGTGGCTGTTTCTAATAAAGTGACTGTATTTTAAATTGATAGTGTTGAGTTTTAAGGTTTGTGTAACGTGTGTGCTGAATGTGTGGCTTATTTCCAAGCGTCACGAGTTGGGATAACCTCAATCATGAATTACTCCAATGTGTGCAATACATGATCAGGGATTCCAAGCAGTGGTGCTTAGATGTAGTATCCTAACTCCTAAACTAAGACTATTAAACTAACTACTAAACTAAGTATATTAAACTAACTACTAAACATGTATCAACAATTCAGACAAGTCATGTAATTTTACATGAAAGACGCAGACAAATTAAAATAAATACGTTTTGCGTACAATTTATCCGCTCAGTATATCGTTCTCTCATTTAATTCATTCACGCTGTCATTCACTCACCTTTCATTCAAAATAGTATTTGGTTAAAATATATACTTAAAGTTGAGGTAAGTGTTATTGCCCTTAGAACAAATGGAATAGGCGATATTTGCCCTGTAAGAAAATACGTACTTTTTGTACGATGACTCAAAAATGGGTTATAATTTACACAGAGACAATTGTATAGGACGGTCCTTTAGCCTATGAATGGAACCGCCTGTAATATTATAGTAGAATATGTACAACTTATAGGTTAACACATTTTATATACATAATTAATGCAAATATAATACATATTTAATACTAAAGTAATTAATTAATTAAGTAACTAAATCCAACGATGATGTGCGCGTTGTCGTCCTGTTGTTAGCGTGTTATGCCAAGAATGTTAAAGTTAGTATGGCTGTCTCTTGAGTGTTGTAGTCGACGTCGTTCTGTTTCGACTGTTTGCAAAATTTCGTAGCAACAGCAAGTATGGAATTTTCTCAATGTTGCGTATAAAGTGTTCTTACAGTATTCAGAGTCAGTTCACTGGTTGATATTATTGGTTGAAACACAGTTAACGTTTCTTGCTGGGATCGTTCTAGAGCTTGGGCACTTGATAGTATAGCTCTTAAAGTATAGCTCTTAAAGTTTCATGTTCGTGGGTGTCACAAGTAACTTATTTAATGAGGTGTTATTACTATTCACTGGGAGTTCTCTAGCAGGTGTAGAGTTACACTGTTGTAGTCAAGTAGTAAAAGAGAAAGGGAGACAATCATAAAGACTGATGCTTCCTTCACTACGGTGCTAAGAGGTAAAGAGTAGTTCTGACTTCGTTACGGCCAAAGAAGAAAAATAGTGAAAAGAGAGAGAACCTCACACCGCCTCAACCGACAAAAAAAGAGGATAGTAATTAGATAAGGTATACGAGATCTCAGGCAGGGGCCTCAACTCTGGACTGACTGTCATATTTGAGACCCAGACATTGGATTAAGGTGTTAGATTGTGGTAGAAATAGTGACTGTAAAAAGTAAAAACTAAAAGATACTAAACAAACAAATCAAGGACAAATAAACAAGCTCTTTATTTATTTCTTCTAACAGCACATTGCGTGTCAATAACAGATACAATAGACAACTGTATATATCAAATCACCACAGTGGGTAACCCCTAACCAATCAACAGCACTTAAGACAACAGGGTACACCAAGTACCACAACACAGGTGCTCCAAGCAATAGCTGGTTAGACTGACACAATAAAGAACCTTGACACAAGCAACACTGCACAGACAATAAGGCACTACAAAAACATAGGTTACACAACATAAACCCCAAGACGCGACATAAACAAGAGTTGTGACACAATTTACTATCCCACCAAGAACCCAGGCTTGCTGACACTAACTAGTCAGCTGCTCCTGTAACAATGGAAAACACAATCTATGATTATCATTATAAAGAAGACATATTAAGCACATGAAGCAATGAGCACATACAATATAACACATGAATTAACCCATAGGTCATAAATGTCTTCCATCAAATTATCCACCTTGCCCCTCTAGTTGTACTACTGCTATTCTGAGGTAACCCTTGGTGACTGGCATGATCATTCTTGTGTTGCCTCATTATTCTTAAAGGTGACTACATATCTAATTGTTAAATACAATAATCA
The DNA here is from genome assembly GCA_014155875.1 of Cepaea nemoralis. Taxonomy (NCBI): domain Eukaryota; kingdom Metazoa; phylum Mollusca; class Gastropoda; order Stylommatophora; family Helicidae; genus Cepaea; species Cepaea nemoralis. Next base: position 156,525 of record JACEFZ010003924.1, read on the forward strand.
ATGTTGCATCATCAGATCACCCACTTTATTATCTTCTCCAGTTGTGCCACTGCTATCATGAGATCACACTTGATATTGCTAGAATGGACCACCTAATGCAACAATGTCAATCTGCTCCACCTTCTCAATTCAATGTAACTACACCACACAGCTCCTACACACACAAGCAGTGGAAGATTGATCTCATTTGTCCAGCTGTAAACACATAGCTACATATAACAGAGTACATACATCAGCCACTGCAAACTGCCACAACATCACAACACATTTGGTTAACACACATCAGACCCTGCAAACAAACAACATCCCAGCATTGATTCAGTTAACAGGTATCAGAATGACATCTTTGTTCTGGTAAATTAGGCTGTCATTCCTACCTACCAAAGTGGCTACATTTGCCAAGGAACCCATAATCAGTTCCCTGTCTACACCTTCTAGAATATTTTATACATTACTTTGTACCAAGTTACCGGTAACACCAGACAACACAATATTCCCTATAAACCACAAGTTCATGGGACACTATCAATGTTCAACCCAAGATATTGTCACAACCAAACACTACCTACTATATTCTCAGCCTAATGCTCAACAATTCCCTATCCACTGTTACGCACATCGGCAACTGTTTTGCTAACACACCGTACTCTTTTCCCTAATATAAAACATATATTGACAGGTTGAACTTCTGTGCTCCACATCTGATAGTACACTTTACTCCTATGCAACAATACACAACATTATGAACTCTGCCACCATCAGACCCTAAGTTACCTCAACATAGGGACTTCACTGGACAACTACCTCAACAATGTCCCAGTTTGCATGAAGAGTACCAGCACTAATATGATACTGTGCAAGTTACAGCATCTGATTAGCATTACAAACTAACAACCAGCAAGCAAAACATGTCTAACTATGAAAAGCAATAGACATACATACAATGTGGAAACACCATATCTGTAGAATGTGACAATGTAACCTTACACATAGAAGAATCACAACATTCACAGAAAGTTAAAGATAAAGATAAACATTTATTACACAGGAACTCATTTAGGGCCTCTCTGATGCCCCTAAGATAGCTCATAAAATAAACACACAATATTACTAAGTGAAAGTACACCAAATAGTGGCCACAGTGCCTCATTCATATGACGCAGGATCCAAGAACAACAATGTCCATGGCAGGATACAGAACATTAGTTCTAATATAATAAACAGTGTACTATATATATTATGTCACTATTACACACTAATGACCAATAAGTGTTATTCAAGGCCCAACACAATCAGTGTAATATTATTTGTGAGTGGACAGCAAATGTACAGTTGTGCGCTCTGTTCCCCATCATTCTTCCTATGATACCCTGGTTATAAACTTTGCTATCTTACGCTTCATGTCACATGACAACTACATATTAATATCTCTGCGAAGGGTGGTACGCAGCACTAAATCACATTCTTCCCCTGGTAAAACAATCACCCTGTTTTACTACACATAAAACTCCCAGTTTGATACACTAGCACAAACACTACTGCATTCTGGTAACAGATGTGACACCAGACTTCAATGCTAAATGAGAAACCCCTTTACCAATATCAGTTCCAGATGCACCTGCCTGTTTTCCCTCAGTAAAGCCACACTTCATCCGCAGTTACGATTACACAATGATTGCTGATACGCACCCCGCGTATTAAGATGCATTATTTCCTACGCCTAGTGGCTATCAATCTGCATGGCATCCCTACAATTCAACACATTATGTCCTACACTTCTATTTATTACCTACAAGTTCTAACTGCTTAGCTTAACCATTAACCCATCATTGCCACATATAACATGTAAGTACCTTCCCTGCTTTACACATGTTATAAATATTACACATATATTATGGTTATTTTCCCCTACTCATGTTGCTTTGGAGTGTTCATACCCAACAATTGACCAAACATCCAATGTGATGATCACCATAATCACAGAATAATCCTGTAAACATATCTTGCTGCTGTATACACATACACATATTATTCTCACCACTCTGTTGTTAAGTAACCTTCATTTCTAGCAACCTCACAAGCACTTACTCCCTTCCATGCCAACATGGCCTGCATGGCACCATGTGGCATTATTTCAGTCTTTACTATATACTAATTTATGACCCCACACATTGTATATTTTGGTGAATCTCCCACATATCTATTTAGCCAGTAACACATTAATGCCATAGGATAACCATGTAAAATAATTCCCAACAAAATAATCTTGTGCCAGCATGGCTGGCATGACATGACATCAGTCTCTATGATACTTAACCACCATCAATGACCTATTCTACATATTTCACATCACCATTGTCTGATTGCTGACATCTCTATGAATTAAATGTTATATTCCTAAAACCTCAGGGACGTTACATTGATCTGTAGAACAGCTCACTTTAGTAATACTCATCTACATTATCTATTTATATTTCTTTGTTCCTACCACTCTGCCTAACAGCTTTGTTCACACACATCGGTTTTCCCACGCAAACGCTTTTCAAGCCTGTAACATGGCGTGTGCTGCGATTTAACAAATATTTATTAAATTAAACATTTTAAACTTAATCAGTTAAAACTTACAGTTTTGTCACAACATTAGTTGACACAGATCAACTCAGGGAATTGTTCCCACACTACACACAGAACAGCACTGAACTGAAGGCCATGCTGCCCGCATCTCTCATCAGCACAAAGGACTGCTAAAACAAAACTGACTTCCGATTCCTTTGTTAAGCCGAGTTCCGGTGGTGGCCAGGACAAAAACGGCTTTGATAGACCAAACTAAGGTGCATCGGTTTATTGTAGACACCAAGGTGCATCGGTTTGGCGCTATCACATTATCCAACCCCCTACTTTTTTGACGTCCCGCCAAAAGGAATGGACTATCGTATCCCCTTACCCCAACTATCTCTTTACAAGTTAACATCTACACATAAACCATCATCAAAATTACCAACGCCCAAAAAAAAATAAAGCCACCTGTGACCTCATCCAAAAATAATCATCAATGAAACAAGGATTCATTTAAATTTACACACAAACCGCCATCAAAATGACATAGGCATAACAAATCTATGTCACATGTTACCACATCCAAAAACATAATCATCAATCAGTCAAGACACCAATGGCAGTTATACGTAACCAGCCATCAAAATGACATCAGACTTCTATGCCCTAACAATTCCCTGGTCATAGAGCACAACCATCAACAACAACAAAAACTTGTCAACTTTGGAGACCTTGCCCCCAAAACCTAAACTGCTGGTTATATCCCTGAAGAGTACCACTTAACAAAATAGTCTTTTTCTATTCATACATCACTTACAATGTGAAACAGTGTAGATTACATCACCAAGCATCAGTCTTTTCCAAATACCAATAATCTCAACACAAAAGTATAAACCATACTAGCTCAGTTGTTGGTACTAATGACTAAAATAACATCAGTGAGGAAAAATAGCTCTTCTGCTATAAGAGCACCAATTGTAACAAAATGAATACAACCCTCACTTCTTACATAAAAATAATTAAACAAACATAAACATTAAACCAGTAACCTTTATATTGGTTACTATTTCCCTTAACTCTGGAAATTCAAAACAAAATGTATTTAAAAATAATACCATTTGTCTCTTCTAATCAATTATAAGCTTCCTGCAGCTAATGGAGTACCCGGGTGGTTTGTGCTTCTAACACTCTGTACCCATACACTAAAAAGGAACATTTCATCCTGTGTCACCTATAACCTGGATATAAACACAAAGGGACACCCCATACAGGGTCAACAAAACATTGTTATCTCAATATCCCACCTCAGCATCCAGTCAGTTGAGATTTCCTGTAAATACCTACCCTAAAATCAAATATGTTTACACCATACATGAAACCTGCAGTTTGATTCCCAAATGGATATGATGTAATGGCAGCACCACATCACCTAAAGAGCCACCCATTTCTTGCACTCTAAAAGAAAAACATGTCATCACATGACACCATCTACCTGCAATTATAATATATAAATACAGCAAAACATGACTGCTAATTAACTAACTACACTAAGGCTGTCAATCCAAAAGACTGGAATTCCTAAACAGATGAAAACAGTCTCTATCTTTCACAACCATGTCTAACAGGCAAAAGTTCTTGCTGGTTGTCCTCCACAATCCCCTTTTGCACAAAGTCACGAGTTGACATGTCGGTACGCAGAAAATTTTGCCTCACACCAGTCACAATACACGGTCCACCTGTCACATTTCTAACACCTAACTGGTCGACCACACTGACACCAGGAGACACTCCTCGTCCCCTCCTCCTCCGCCTCTTCCTGCGAAAGAAATTTCTCTGGTTGCCACACATAACCATCCGGCTATCAGAAGTTGACACTGCACCCACCTGGACTGCTGGGGCTGATCCTTTAGAAGGATCAACCTGGGGCGGACTCTGTTGTCGCTTAAGGCCTTGCTGGTCTCGGTGGCTTACGTTGGCAAATGCTTTGCTACAATTGACTCCAGAGGGGTTCTGAATAACACCAACCCCTCTCTTCGGACACCTGTTTTGGAGGTGTGTGTGGCTTCGACAAACATTGCACCTCTTGCGTTGTACCTTGGGCTGCAGCAACGAATCAGCTAAGGCTCTCATCCGACCTAGCTTAGCTCGAAGTTCCTCCACCACCACATCATCATGCTGGACCCCTTGACACTGACCACTGGCATTAGGCCACCTCTCCGAACTGTAATCTTGACGTTCTACATATTGGTATGTACAGACTTCTGGAGCTAACGACACACCAGCCCATCGCATGGCCAAGTCTCTAACACAAAGGAAAGTCACTGACGGGTCATGCGATATCCTCTCCTCTGCCATTCTCCTGCTGAGAACATTATGTAGTTTTGCAATAAACCAGTCTCTTAGGATCACTGGATCCCAAGCAACCATGCCCCTCTTTCTCTGAGCTTCCAGCACCAAACGAAAGGCTTTGTGGACCCGATGAGAGAAATCCATGATGGATTCCTCTGCATCTTGTGTTACTTGAAAGAAAGCCGCAGCCAGTTCCACCATGCTGCGCTGCTCTCCATATACCTGCTGAATGGTCTGCAGCATCTCCTCAGGGTCATTACAAGCTGACCTAAGTTCAAGTTCCGCCCACACACTGGGAGCAACACTTTCACAAATAATGTCCACTTTATCTTCATCGCACACCGCACCAGCCCTCCAGGCAGATCTCACCTTCCTCACCTACTTCTCAACAGCTGGCCCACCTTGCCGGCCAAAACAAGGTACTTCTATCTTCACAGGTGCCACTATGTACCTGACTTCACCAGTGGGCCCTGTGATGTCAGGGGCACCAACTGGGAGGGGAGCTACGGTCCCTAACGTTGAAGACAGAGCCATCTTTGCTCTGGATACGATACAGTGAAGGTGTACTAGGAGGCAATTTATCTGAGCCCACTCACCATACAGGGGACTCCTCTCTTGTGCAGGAATGCCCGGGGGATCTCAGCAGCAAACCTGGGTTCTAATGTCACAACTCAAAGGCAGTGGACACCACAAACATAAACACTGACCTATCACACAAAACAATCACTAGATACTAAAACAATTCTAACAGAACAATTCAAAGGCTGCCACAATATCTCGTCGGGGTCGCCATTTTGTAGTCAAGTGGTAAAAGAGAAAGGGAGACAATCATAAAGACTGATGCTTCCTTCACTACGGTGCTAAGAGGTAAAGAGTAGTTCTGACTTCGTTACGGCCAAAGAAGAAAAATAGTGAAAAGTGAGAGAACCTCACACCGCCTCAACCGACAAAAAAAGAGGATAGTAATTAGATAAGATATACGAGATCTCAGGCAGGGGCCTCAACTCTGGACTGACTGTCATATTTGAGACCCAGACATTGGATTAAGGTGTTAGATTGTGGTAGAAATAGTGACTGTAAAAAGTAAAAACTAAAAGATACTAAACAAACAAATCAAGGACAAATAAACAAGCTCTTTATTTATTTCTTCTAACAGCACATTGCGTGTCAATAACAGATACAATAGACAACTGTATATATCAAATCACCACAGTGGGTAACCCCTAACCAATCAACAGCACTTAAGACAACAGGGTACACAAGTACCACAACACAGGTGCTCCAAGCAATAGCTGGTTAGACTGACACAATAAAGAACCTTGACACAAGCAACACTGCACAGACAATAAGGCACTACAAAAACATAGGTTACACAACATAAACCCCAAGACGCGACATAAACAAGAGTTGTGACACAATTTACTATCCCACCAAGAACCCAGGCTTGCTGACACTAACTAGTCAGCTGCTCCTGTAACAATGGAAAACACAATCTATGATTATCATTATAAAGAAGACATATTAAGCACATGAAGCAATGAGCACATACAATATAACACATGAATTAACCCATAGGTCATAAATGTCTTCCATCAAATTATCCACCTTGCCCCTCTAGTTGTACTACTGCTATTCTGAGGTAACCCTTGGTGGACTGGCATGATCATTCTTGTGTTGCCTCATTATTCTTAAAGGTGACTACATATCTACTTGTTAAATACAATAATCAATGTTGCATCATCAGATCACCCACTTTATTATCCTCTCCAGTTGTGCCACTGCTATCATGAGATCACACTTGATATTGCTAGAATGGACCACCTAATGCAACAATGTCAATCTGCTCCACCTTCTCAATTCAATGTAACTACACCACACAGCTCCTACACACACAAGCAGTGGAAGATTGATCTCATTTGTCCAGCTGTAAACACATAGCTACATATAACAGAGTACATACATCAGCCACTGCAAACTGCCACAACATCACAACACATTTGGTTAACACACATCAGACCCTGCAAACAAACAACATCCCAGCATTGATTCAGTTAACAGGTATCAGAATGACATCTTTGTTCTGGTAAATTAGGCTGTCATTCCTACCTACCAAAGTGGCTACATTTGCCAAGGAACCCATAATCAGTTCCCTGTCTACACCTTCTAGAATATTTTATACATTACTTTGTACCAAGTCACCGGTAACACCAGACAACACAATATTCCCTATAAACCACAAGTTCATGGGACACTATCAATGTTCAACCCAAGATATTGTCACAACCAAACACTACCTACTATATTCTCAGCCTAATGCTCAACAATTCCCTATCCACTGTTACGCACACCGGCAACTGTTTTGCTAACACACCGTACTCTTTTCCCTAATATAAAACATATTTTGACAGGTTGAACTTCTGTGCTCCACATCTGATAGTACACTTTACTCCTATGCAACAATACACAACATTATGAACTCTGCCACCATCAGACCCTAAGTTACCTCAACATAGGGACTTCACTGGACAACTACCTCAACAATGTCCCAGTTTGCATGAAGAGTACCAGCACTAATATGATACTGTGCAAGTTACAGCATCTGATTAGCATTACAAACTAACAACCAGCAAGCAAAACATGTCTAACTATGAAAAGCAACAGACATACATACAATGTGGAAACACCATATCTGTAGAATGTGACAATGTAACCTTACACATAGAAGAATCACAACATTCACAGAAAGTTAAAGATAAAGATAAACATTTATTACACAGGAACTCATTTAGGGCCTCTCTGATGCCCCTAAGATAGCTCATAAAATAAACACACAATATTACTAAGTGAAAGTACACCAAATAGTGGCCACAGTGCCTCATTCATATGAGGCAGGATCCAAGAACAACAATGTCCATGGCAGGATACAGAACATTAGATCTAATATAATAAACAGTGTACTATATATATTATGTCACTATTACACACTAATGACCAATAAGTGTTATTCAAGGCCCAACACAATCAGTGTAATATTATTTGTGAGTGGACAGCAAATGTACAGTTGTGCGCTCTGTTCCCCATCATTCTTCCTATGATACCCCGGTTATAAACTTTGCTATCTTACGCTTCATGTCACATGACAACTACATATTAATATCTCTGCGAAGGGTGGTACGCAGCACTAAATCACATTCTTCCCCTGGTAAAACAATCACCCTGTTTTACTACACATAAAACTCCCAGTTTGATACACTAGCACAAACACTACTGCATTCTGGTAACAGATGTGACACCAGACTTCAATGCTAAATGAGAAACCCCTTTACCAACATCAGTTCCAGATGCACCTGCCTGTTCTCCCTCAGTAAAACCACACTTCATCCGCAGTTACGATTACACAATGATTGCTGATACGCACCCCGCGTATTAAGATGCATTATTTCCTACGCCTAGTGGCTATCAATCTGCATGGCATCCCTACAATTCAACACATTATGTCCTACACTTCTATTTATTACCTACATGTTCTAACTGCTTAGCTTAACCATTAACCCATCATTGCCGCATATAACATGTAAGTACCCTTCCCTGCTTTACACATGTTATAAATATTACACATATATTATGGTTATTTTCCCCTACTCATGTTGCTTTGGAGTGTTCATACCCAACACTTGACCAAACATCCAATGTGATGCTCACCATAATCACAGAATAATCCTGTAAACATATCTTGCTGCTGTATACACATACACATATTATTCTCACCACTCTGTTGTTAAGTAACCTTCATTTCTAGCAACCTCACAAGCACTTACTCCCTTCCATGCCAACATGGCCTGCATGGCACCATGTGGCATTATTTCAGTCTTTACTATATACTAATTTATGACCCCACACATTGTATATTTTGGTGAATCTCCCACATATCTATTTAGCCAGTAACACATTAATGCCATAGGATAACCATGTAAAATAATTCCCAACAAAATAATCTTGTGCCAGCATGGCTGGCATGACATGACATCAGTCTCTATGATACTTAACCACCATCAATGACCTATTCTACATATTTCACATCACCATTGTCTGATTGCTGACATCTCTATGAATTAAATGTTATATTCCTAAAACCTCAGGGACGTTACATTGATCTGTAGAACAGCTCACTTTAGTAATACTCATCTACATTATCTATTTATATTTCTTTGTTCCTACCACTCTGCCTAACAGCTTTGTTCACACACATCGGTTTTCCCACGCAAACGCTTTTCAAGCCTGTAACATGGCGTGTGCTGCGATTTAACAAATATTTATTAAATTAAACATTTTAAACTTAATCAGTTAAAACTTACAGTTTTGTCACAACATTAGTTGACACAGATCAACTCAGGGAATTGTTCCCACACCAGAACAGCCCTGAACTGAAGGCCATGCTGCCCGCCTCTCTCATCAGCACAAAAGACTGCTAAAACAAAACTGACTTCCGATTCCTTTGTTAAGCCGAGTTCCGGTGGTGGCCAGGACAAAAACGGCTTTGATAGACCAAACTAAGGTGCATCGGTTTATTGTAGACACCAAGGTGCATCGGTTTGCCGCTATCACACTGTTATATGCCACAGACTAAGAGTATCACAGTTTCTAGTATGGCGAATGGTCGATGTGCTAAAAGTCATTCTACTGGCGCATTCGTTTGCCGTGATAATAGGTCAGTCATAATGTTGTCCCTGCCTCTGATATGGCGGATGTCGAAGTCGAAATCTTGAAGAAGAAGACACCATCTTTTTAAACGATGGTTTTTAGGTGACCCTTGGTTAAGGACCAACAATGGCGAATTGTCAGTGAGCACAACAAAGTGACTACCCAAGAGGAACTTAGATAATCTCAATACACAAAACAGTAGGCTTAAAGCCTCCAATTCCACTGTAGCATACCGGGTCTCTGCCTTCTTTAGTTTACGGCTTACATAGAGAATCGGGTGTCTCACTCCATCCACTTCCTGCATTAAACATCCTCCTATTGCGATAGCACTCGCATCTGTGGTCAAAATAAAGGGTAAATTTATGTTGGGTAATCGTAAGACTGGTGGATTAGAAAAAATACGTTTCAATCTACACATTGCATCGTCTAAGCTGGTACTTTTACAAATTTTTGATGGATGATCTTTAGTTAACATATCAGAAAAGACTGAGGTAAGTTCTGCCCAATGTGGAATAAATTTAGAATAATAGTTAATAAGACCTAGTAAACTTCTAATTTGTGTCTTTGTGGTAGGAACTTCTAGATTAAGAATCTTGGAAACAATTTTATCATCTGTCAACAATTTGCCTTCAGAAATTCTATGACCAAGGAAGTCTATTTGTTTGTAGCCTAATTCAACCTTGGAAGGTTTGATAGTAAGTCCAAAAAGAGAGATTTGGCTGAAGACTTGTTTGAGTGTAAGTAAGTGAGAAGTCATATTAGAAGAATGGATGCATATATCATCAATATAGGCTTCAACATCTTTAATTCCGTGTAATAACAATCTAGTTAATCTAACAAATGTGGCTGGCGCGTTCTTGAGACCAAATGGAAGATATAGCCATTCGTACAAACCGAGGGGTGTTGCGAATGCTGTTATATGTCTAGAAGAAGGGTGTAGTGGCACTTGCCAATATCCTTTCGCTAAATCAGTCTTGGAAAATAAGGATGATTGAGCCATATTTAAATGAGATCTTCACAACTGTTCATTGGCTCTGCATCCGTTGTTGTTCTTGTATTTAATACCCTATAGTCGATGCACAAACGGATTGTCTGGTCCTTCTTTTTCACCAGGACAATCGGTGAAGAATATTGAGACATCGATTTTTGAATTATTCCATTTTTCTCTAAATCTAAAATTTCTTTGTCTAAATTTGCTCTGTAATGGAGAGGAATAGAATATGGTCTACATTTGACCGGTGTCAGATCTGTCAGCACAATTGAATGTGTTATTTTGTCAGTGCGTCCAGGTTTGTTAGAAAAGATAGATTTATACTCGTCAAGGAGAGTCAAAATGTCTTGTCGCTGTTGTTGTGTCAAAGTGTCAGAGATATGTATGTCATTTATACTCCCGTCGTCAGTCATAATAGGTACTGGGATTTCAGTATTGTCTACGTCTGTCTGATTTATCACAGATGCTACTGTTTGTAAATTGTCCTCATTGTCATTGTCGTCGTCGTCGAGATCAATCGTTGTCAATATGTCGTCGACTTGGTCGTCGTTGTCGTTATCACATATTGTCGGTAAAGTCCATATGTCTTCGTCGTCTTTGTCGTCATAAGAATGCGTCGTTAACGATGCTTCATTTGTCGAGGTGTCATTCCGTTGGGAACTTGTCGTTTCGTTTCTGTCACCAGTTAGGTGCGTCTGCTCAATGTCCTGTCTAGCATAGTATGGTTTCAACATATTTACATGGAATATTTTCAACTTTCCATTTAAAGAGATTTCGTAATCAACTTCCGAAATTCTTCTAATAATCTTAAAAGGTCCCTGCCAAGAGGTTGATAGTAAATCTCTTTTGTCAGGTAGCAGTAGTAAAATATCCTGACCTGGATTTAGTACAATTGTTTTTGCACCTCTGTTGGCGTACTGCCTGTATTTAAAACCTTTCTCCTGTAGTGATGTTCTGGCCAGTATACAGGAACGTATGATTTTGTCTCTGGTGTCAGTGACTAAATCATAGGTAGAAATGGGTAGTTGGATATTTACAGGTTGTGATATGATATCTTTGTAAATAGTGAGAGGTCCTCTTGGGTTCGCTCCATACATCAATTCGAAGGGAGAGAACCCTGTACTTGATTGCGGGACTTCTCTATATGCGAACAGCACCGTTGGGAGGAGTATGTCCCAATCGGCTGGATTTTCAGCTGTCACTTTAGATAGCATATGTTTCAGGTCCCCATTTAGTTTCTCGCAGATACCATTTGCGGCCGGTCGATAGGGACTGGTGAAACATTGCTTGATGCCTAGTAACTTAGTTACTGATTGGGTGGCATTCGATATGAACTGGGTTCCTCTATCAGAAATTATTTTCTCCGGGAAGCCAAAACGGGAGAAAATATTTAATAATATGTCCGTCACATCCTTAGAGGAGATAGATCTTAATGGAAGCATTTCTGGCCATCTCGTACATACATCAACAAGAGTAAAAATATATCTATTCCCTTTACTTGAAATGTGATTCAACGGACCTACTAGGTCAACTGCCACGATTTGGAAAGGCCTCGAGGCAGTTGTCGTTGATTGGACTTCTGCTGTAGGGTTTTTCCCCTTTTTCACCAGTTTCTGACATATATCACACGATCTACAAAAGGTTTTTATATCTTGGCAAAACTTTGGCCAATAAAACTGGGTCAGGACCCTAGCCCTGGTCTTTTCGTACCCCATATGACCTCCAAAAGGTGAGTCATGGGCTATCTTTAGAACTTTGTCTCGATGTGCTTGTGGTAACACTACTTGTTGTATCGTGGTTGCTTTGTTGTGTAAAATCTAGTTAAGATATTGTTCTGTAGCCTAAATGTCCACGATGCGTTCTTAGATAATTTTGGTTTAAGTCCTACTAACTTAAAATATGGTGAAAGTGTAGGATCTGCTTTCTGTTCATTTCCAAAATTAGTATTGGTAGAGTTTGGTGCTATAATTTCTAGTGACTCCTGCAGTTGGTCGGTGTTGGTTTTATGGGTTGTCTGTCGTGTTATTGCATTTGTGTGTTGTGTGTGTTGTTGCACATCTACAGACTTGGTACTTGGTAGATCGGTAGCATCCTCAATTCGAGGTTTTAATTTGGTCGTATCACTCACAGATTCGACCGCCCCTGCATTGTACACCTCGGTGAATTCTTTCTCAATTACCTCAGTGGTTGTCTCCCTTGGTCTTTTGGCAGATTGAGACAAGCATGAATGGTGTTTCTCTGTAGCATCGCTGTTTGGGTGGTGGATACCGTTTCTATGCTCCCAGTCTCTGATTTCCTGTTCAGAGCACGGTTGTATGTTGGGCAGGTTCCCAAGTATAATATCAGCGACCGGATTTTCAAGGACAGCGCACAATACTCGTCCTGATATGAACGGGGTTCGAATTTCGACAAGAGCAAGGGGGTATTTTTCTATAGTGCCTGAGAATGTGCGACAAGTCACATGTTTGTCTGTGTAGTCTTTAGTGTCTATTAATGTTTTCTTAATCCAACAGAGCGTTGCGCCGGAATCCCGAATTAATGTGCACTTTTTGTTATTTACAAACCCTGTTGAAAAAACTAGCTTGCCTGTAGATGACAAGGCAGCGTTGGCTGTTTCATTTGAAATAGGGATAGTGTGGCCACATAGTAATGTTGTGTCAAGTTGGAACTTTGTACAGCTGTTACACTTACTGTCTGTAATGGTGTCAATAATTTGTACAGCATTTCCAAGCTCACTTACATTATCGTTTTTATTGTCACAATCATTCAGTGATTCAATCTCTTCGTCTGACGACGTTTCCACTAGTGCAGCATTGGCCTGTTTCAATAACTTTCGGCCCTCACAGGAGCGACTATAGTGGCCAAAGCTACTGCAAAAAAAACATTTGACCGCTCTCTGGTAAGCATTTCGCTTAGTCTTCTGCTTCTCCACCATCATTTTGAGGTGGTGAGGATAGGTAGGCGATTTATCGCACATCGCGTATTGGTCGTGATTCAAACTGCAATATTGGCATTTAACTAGTTTATTGCCATTTGAGCGTGGTTTAAATTTACTTTCCTTTTGTTTCGAATATCTAGTATTTACTACTGCTGCTGCTGTGTCGTTTTGACTTGAGTTTAAATGAAAAATGTCTCTGTTTGCTGTGAAAAATGCATTCCCCTTGGACTCGATTTCCTGAATACTTTTACAGTCCATTTGTTTTAAAAACTTAGCAAAAGGTGTAGGGATTGTACTAACTATCTTATCTATAATAATGAGCTCTTTAAGTTTGTCATGGCTGTTGTTAGTTTTAGCCGAGTTAATCCACTTTGTACACACGTCTTGGACTGTACTGATATAATCTATAAAGGTTTGATTTGGTTGTGGAGATAATTTGGCAAACTGTTGTTGGTAACCTGCAGTATTTAAAGAAAAATGTTGGAGAATGCGTTGCTTTAAATAGTCATAGTCTTTTCGCATTTCCTGTGGCACTGTCTCTATTACTTTTAAAGGTTCAAGAGCTAAATTTCTCATTAAAATAAATGCCCAATCGGATTTTATGATCTTATGGTAGGACATTAGACACTCAAAATTTTCCAAGTAGGCACTGATGGAATCTCCTGAGCAGAATGCCTTCACGAGGCCTTTATACTTGTTATATTTTTGTTCTTCCTCTTTGCTTCTTAGTTTATTCACAGATATTTCTACGTTGGACTCAATCTCCATCTTTTTTAGTTTTATTTGTGTATCGGCATTCAATTGGGCTTGTTTGGCCGCCGCCTCGAGCTCCATCTGTTTCTCCTGAGCCTGCAATTGCATTTTCTTCTCTTCAATTTGCATTTGCATCTTTTTCTCTTCTGCCTCAATTTGTCTTTTCTTTTCTTCTGCCTCAATTTTCAATTTTTTTTCTTCTGCCTGCATTTGCCTTTGTTTTTCTTCTCGTTCTATCGCTCTATCTTCACGGGCAATGTTTTCTGCGTGCGTTTTCTGTGCCCATTCTGACAGTTTCTCTTCTTTATAACCTAATTTGATTCCTTGCTCAATGCATTTATCTAAGCTAGACATCTTGTTTTTTACTTGTTGGTACTGTTTATAAAGTTAAATCCCTTAGAAAAAATGTTGGAGAGTAGAAAATTTAGTTATCTCCCTTACTTATTAAATGTGTAAATCCAAATGCAAGGTTATGTTGGTTACAAGGTCATGAATATACAAACAAATCAATGCAAAGCAAAATGATACATTGATGAATGGTGAGAAGTACCGCTTAGGGTTGCAATGGGTATGATATGAAACTTAGCTTTTAATCCCAGAACTTGCGGATGTTGTCTTGTACTCTCGCCACTGTTGGAAAGGTTACATAGGTTGCACGCGCCACTATTCGCGGAACAATCTGCTCGTAGAGTGAGAAAACATTAGTAACAGTCAAAAAATGTCACAGTCATGTCA
This sequence comes from Cepaea nemoralis, assembly GCA_014155875.1. Lineage (NCBI taxonomy): Eukaryota > Metazoa > Mollusca > Gastropoda > Stylommatophora > Helicidae > Cepaea > Cepaea nemoralis. Next base: position 171,548 of record JACEFZ010003924.1, read on the forward strand.
AAAAAAGTTTATAGTAATCACAATAATGAGGGACACACTGCTGAGGCACTGCTGAGACACTGCTGAGGGACTCAGATTAATTCTACTTTATCGCTAGATAGCTGCCAATATTTTAAACTTGTAAAGTTATCAATTTGTGGTACAAAAATCAATTTGATATAATTAATTTAGTGATTTTACTTGGCAATCAATAGCTCTGTAACATTAGATCTTATGCCAAAACCGGAGAATAAGCCCCCAAAAAGCCTGTCATCGTCTTGCTCATGTCTAGGTATCTGAGCTCGGGTTCACACAGGCAACAATAACTCCGTTCAATATGATATCGAACATTTATTGTATTTCAATATACGTGCGTTGGCGCAGTGGGTTAACAATCCCGCGCTGTATTACATATCACAGATAGTTAACATCATCACACATAGTTATCATACAACAGTCTAGCAAACTATCTAGCCTATGTCTATATATCTATTGATATCTATTGAGTCCCTCTAAGGCAGGCCCTGTTGTCTCTCTGAAGTCCGTCTGTCCTCTGCCGGTCCACACGTGTCCCAATCCGACACGGGTGGTAACTCTGTCCGAGTTCCTCGTGGACCCCGCAATAGGCGGGCCACATCAGTGTCCACGGGACCCTGGACTCAATGACCAGTCCTTCGAGAAGGCTCTAGATTACTCGGGCCTCGAGTGACTCACTTCTATCCCTTGGGCGGGAGTTGCAGCCCTTTAATTAATATCTATAAAGGTGAGGCGGTGACAATGTGCAATGTTAGATATAAATGCTAATAATATTGCATTCAATGACACTATGGGTATATTATTCATGGATCAGTGAAGCGTCAGTGCTATCTTGAACTAGCCAATCACATCACTAGAATTTAAATCGTGTGTGGGCGCTACAATGTGTCAGTGCATTTGGAAACGTAATATCATGTAACTATGTCTGTCGAGGAGGAAAGTTCTGTTCTGTAGTTAGCGGGAGAAAGGGGCCGAAGTAGATCTGAGGGGCAAAGTGGTTTACGATCTGCAGTAACTAGGAACTACGCACACAACAAAGAGAGCGCAGTGAGAAGCAAACTAAAGAATTGTTTTGGCTATCCAACACTGTCTTTTAAATATATTAACGACGGTAAATGCATCTCTATTACATTCAATAATACAATACATTACGGGGCATTTCGAACATGTCTGATCTATTATTACCATAAGGCCAAAATCGATTATAGAAAAGACCGACAATGAGCGGAGGTGGAAGTCAAAATATCATCTCCCCTACACACGTCACATTTGTACCACACCCAGAATAAAGTTTTAGCCCAAGGAGCAACCGCCGTCATGTCTGAGTGGCTCGCGACACAATTCGTTAAAATTCAGCAGACAGCACTGAAACTGACAAGTGACTCGCTAAACACACCTGCCGATCTCAGCACGCTAGTGTCTGCCATAACACCAACACAGTCTACAGCGGTCACGGTAATATCTGGCCATAGAATCAACACAGTCTGCAGCGGCAGTTGTCACAGCATCAGGCCATGCTAGCAACATACTCGAACATCCTACGACTCAACATAATAGCAACTTGAACGCAACTTCGTCTCACCGACCAGTGTTGCTAACCATTGAATACCCGATGGGGTGCCTTGTGGACAGTATACAACCAAATGAAATCAATTCAAAACAAATAGAGGTGCACCGCCAGTACTAGATGAAAGCCCAGTTACAAATCAACACTCGTGCGGTTGTCAGCAGCACATTGAAAAGTTAGAGTCAGGTTTGAAAGTACTTCTAGACGCCACTTCTGACAACACAGACAATTCGCCAGGATCATTAGTGACTATATCAACCTCACGTCAGAGGTCACTCTCCTGAGAGAGGAAAATGGTGTACTGAAACATACCATTGAGACTTTACAAAGCGCACCCATTATTGATCAGGCAGCACAGACCGACAGTTTTGAAACAACACAGCCATCCCTAGGAGCGCCAACTATACATCCAACAAAAACACATCAAAAATAGACAACGTCATTCAACAGTAATCAACATATCCCATCGAAGTAAAAGTCAGCAATCCATTTGAAGTAACAAAATAGCAATTGGTTAAAAAAGAAACACAACCAGTACGACGAGATCATTGCTGACAGACAACCCGCCTATTCAAGAAACATCTGGTAACCTGCAAGAAGACAGTCCACAGCCGGATAATTATCAATGGCAGAAACAACGTGCAAGACGTTCCAGAAACCAGTACTTACAGAGACCACCAACTGACTGCACCCACGTGATAATTGGCGACTCCTTTATGAAAGGCATATACAGTGACCGTTATGTCTTCATCACACACCGATATAGCTACAACAAATTCCGCTTCCAGGTGCAGGAGTAGACAGTCAAACAGACAGTATACGTCGAATGGAAATTAATGCAAACGTTAAAAAGATTACAATAGACATAGAGGATAAACGACACTATGAGAAACCAAAATATCAGAATTTCTCAGTTACGAAAACTATTAGACTTATTACGCTTTACTTTTTCCAACTCTAAAGTTTTTTTCTCCTCCATCATACCACAAAGGTATGGCTCCCAGCGTCGACTAGCAGACATAAACAACAAAACCCTAGATAAATTATGTAATCAGTATAATGTACACTTCATCAACAAAACACCATTCTTCACATCGCAGACAGGCGCACCAAAGAAAAGACTGTACACAGACCAAATCCACACATCAACATTAGAAGGTAGTTTGCTGGATAAAAATATCAAATGCTCAAAAATGGCAAAAAAACACGACAACACACACACACACACACACACACACACACACACACACACACACACACACACACACACACACGCGCGCGCGCGCGCGACGGAAATTGATTACTGAAGAACGAGACTCCCAGGCCAGCCGAAATACCCCCATCTCGCCATGTAAAAGGTAAACGTCTGCTGGCGTCTGACCCCCGAACTCCTACCACTGAAGTTGCACACATGCCACTAAGAATAAATCAACTTCTCCTTCCTACCCTCATCTTCTCACAAGAAGGAAAACACGATCAGGAAAACTTCCCACCCCTCATTTGCAATTAACCCTCGTTGCAAACACCGGCACACATGCGCTGCAGTAATACCACTGTGGCACATCATGCTCATGGGAGCAATGGGCCCATAGCAGACAACAACAGATTCCGCATCATTGGAGTCCAGAACTTCTCTACCTGATGCAATTTAGTCCTGCCGCACTCAATCAAGTCCTTATGATGTCCCTTCAATACATACCTGTGAGATAGGATATGGATATGTATTAAAAACTGAAAACTATATGTATTAATACCAGAAACAGAGCTTCCTTCTTGAACCTTAATTGCTTACTGTTTAAAGTTTTATTTCCCTTGTGGGAAACCCAGTTTTAAACAGAAACATTGAATTGTGTAGTTATTTGTTCACTCTTTTTGATAACAGCTGACTACTTAGCTTGTGAAGTAGTTCTTGCAAGTTAGTTAGTTGTTGTATGTTCATACGTTTTAATTCCTTTTGTTCTGTGTTTGCACTATCACTAAGAAAGCACTTTACAACACAATCTTCCTACCAACTCTATATTACTAATGCCAAACCTGGACAATGACAGAAAAAGAGAAAAGAAAAATCACAACAACAAAAATGAGATTCCTGAGAAGAATACTCAATGTATCAAGACGAGATAAGATCAGAAATGAAGAAATCAGGACTAAAGTGGGGGTTATAGCTGCACTAGATTTTATTAGAAGGCAGCAAGTCAAATGGTTTGGCCATGCAAGTAGGTTACCAACTAACAGTATACCACAACAAGTAATGATGTACATATCAGAGGAAAGCAAAGGAAGCTGCCGACCACGTGAACGATGGACACAGAGAATAACAGAGTCCATGATAATATCGATATATGAAGCCCATAGGCGGGCACTCTCCCGCTAAGTATACTTCACCTCTACACCGCTAGGTACAAGAAGAACATGATGAGATGAGATACGTTGAATCGTTATATTATTGCTATTTGCATATCGATTTATATTACTTGGATTTTGTAAATTAATGTAATTGTGAATTTTTTTAAAATGATCTTGTACGTTTGCTTAAGTTTGACTAATTTACACTCACTCCATGGGTGAAATGCCTGAGAAATGGAAACACTGGTTCAGTAAGTCAGTAATACGCATTGGAAACTTAAACATATGCCACTTATTTAATAAGCTGCCAGAGTTATCTTTTATTCTTAATCAAAATTTTCATTTATTCGGCCTTACTGCAGGTAGTCTAAGTGAAAACATTTCAGATGAGGACATCTCTATTAAGTGTATAAAGTGTTTAGAAGAGATCCCAGTCGGCAACAAGAGACAGGCATAGCAGCCTATGTTTCTAATTTACTAAATGTTCACCGTAGGCTATACCTTAAACTTGCGAAATAGAATGTATTTGGGTGGAATTACAACTTCAAAACCGCACACTTCTGATAATTGGCTACCTCTTTCGAAATCCCAGCGCTGGATACGTCAGGTACGAAAGCTTCACTACCATGATGGATGTGGTTTTCGCTTCCGGGAAGGAAATTATACTACCCGGAGAATTTAACATTAACATCAACAAATCCAACATAATATGAGGAAATATAATTGCATCATACAATTTCCAACAAATAGTACAACAAGCTACTGGAGTAACACAGTCATCTTCAACACTCATAGATCATATTTATGCATCTTACTCAGACAACATCATAGAATACACCGTACCAAATTGTGCAATATGCTTCACGTGGTCTAAAAGGGAATTAAAACTCCTAAAAATAAACACTACCGGGCTGGGTTTAGACATAACAGATCAACAATAGATCATATATTTATCTGACAACAAATAGTCGAGAAAAATTGAGAATATAAAAGAGATTTCCTTACCATTTTGTGGATTTTAAACAGGCTTATGATAGTCTCCATAGGAATAGTCTATGGAATGCTATGCAGGAATTTGGAATACCAAGGAAGTTAATCAACATGACCAGACTATGCATGGAAGATACTTATAATATAGTAACATATAAAGGCAGGAAATCAGACCCTTTTCAAATAACATCTGGCTCGAAACAGGGTGATGCACTATCGCCGCTACTCTTCAGTCTGGCTCTAGAGAAAGTTTTAAGGAGGGTAAAGGAGGAATGTGATATTGGAGGAACATCCAAGCTGCTTGGTTATGCAGATGATATAGATATTATAGGGGAAAATGAACAAAAGACATTGGAAAGATTGACTCACTTAAAGGAAAAAGCCCAACAGATGGGGCTGGTTAACAACCAAGATAAGACAGAATATATGGTAATTTCAAGAGAAGGCATGGCTAAAAACTCTGGCCACATACAAATAGATAATATGACCATTAAAAGAACGGAAACATACAAATACCTGGGTACAATCTTCAACTGCTCCAACATCATAAGGGAAGAAATACAAACTAGAATCAATTCTGGAAATAAGATATACTATGCACTACAACATCTACTAAAATCAAATGCGCTATCTCGTAACACCAAAATCACAGTATACAAAACACTGATCAGACCAGTTGTGCTGTATGGCTCTGAAACCTGGAGTACAACGAAGGGAGACGAAGCCTTGTTACACACCTTTGAGAACAAAGTTTTAAGACGCATCTTTGGACCCATTAGGGATACACAAAGTGGAGAGTGGAAAAGAAGAAGTAACACAGACATTTATGCACTGTTTAAGTCCCCGCTAATCACTGGTATCATGAAGGCTAATAGACTACAATGGCTGGGGCTTATAGAAAGAATGGAAGATAATAGGGAAACAAAACTTGCTTACACTCAGGAAATAAATGGCCGTAGATACCGAGGTATACCAAGATGACGGTGGAGAGATAATATATATACAGACCTACAAGCACTTGGAATCAACGACTGGCAAGAGAGGATCAACCAGAGAGACGAATGGAGACGGATTGTATCTGCAGCAAAGAACCTCAATGGCTCGGAACGCTGAAGAAGAAGAGAAGAAAAATAAACACATACGTGTAAAATACAGAAGTTACAAAAATGTCAACCAAAACGCATTTTTCAAAGACTTGCTCAGTTCACCTCTAGACAAGGTTTATCAACTTCCTTACCCGGATGATGCTTTGGAATTATGGATGGAAATCTTTATGAATGTGTTTGATAGACATGTGCCAATCAAGGAAGTTCGAGTAAAATATTGCATCAAACCATCTTGGATCACCCAGCAAATACTTGAGATTATGAGAGACAGATAAAGCACATAAAAAGTGGGATCTCAGAGTTCAGTATACCATACGGAGGGAAAAGAAAAATGTATAAATGGATAAAACAAATAGTAAGGATATAAGGAAGACAACTGACAAACAACAAGTCTAACTTCTCAAATTCCTTACCATCAAATCATAGCGACAAATTCAGTATTTTTTTTTTTTCAAACTGACATAGACCAGTTGAAGGCTTTAATACCTAATTCTCTTCTCACATACAGACACATTTTTACTACTGCTCTACAATCCCGGACGATTGTTCCAATTCAAGCACCAAGCGACTTTATTTACTCTAGAAAAGGACCATGAGTATAATTAATAGCAAACATTTATCTGACAATCCTACCCTGCATAAACGCCTTCAGATACTACCAATCCGCAAACGCCTGCTTTTCAATACGGCCAAACTAATTCACAAAATCCTACATCGGAATGCCCCAACTTACCTTTGGCCATTGTTTACATATAATGCTAGACACAGTAAACGATTAAATATACTACACATAGTTTGTAGTTTAGTTTTAGTCGTTGGATCAACATCACGGCACACGGTTTAACCCATAAGTGCTCCGTTTTCCTCCTAACTCAAACCTGAGTCTGGAGAAACTCAGCTCAATGCACGAACTCCGTTGCATCGGCGAGGATCCTGAAATACTTTGGGTAGATTTTTAACTCGAAATTTTGCCCGGGCAGCGCCGTTAGGCTACTCTTTTTCGATTTCCAATTGCCAAGGGATATTTTACGTGCGCAACAATACACACGGGCGTCCGATCTCACTACCCAGAGACCAGGGGAAATTTTATTACTGGAAGACCAGGTGGATTTTTTAAATAAATCCCGGTCTTTACAGGGGCCTGAACCCGGGACCTCCAGCACTCGAGGCGGACACCATACCTCGAGACCACTCAGCCCCCCAAATATTATATATATATATATATATATATATATATATATATATATATATATATATATATATATATATATATATATATATATATATATATATATATATATATATATATATATATATATATATACACACTACACATTCCGCAGCCTAAGATTGACTTATACAAGACAAGCTTAACGTACTATGCAGCTCAGCTGTGGAACAATCTTCCACAAGAAATCAAAGACATCACCAATCCCTATACATATAATCGTAAATTATTCGAACACTATCGCAGTACGGATTACCTTCCCCCTTAATAATAGAAATAATAATAATAAAATCCTAGTATAACAGCCAGTCCCCTTTTGGTAGACCAGTATATTCCATACAGCTAATAACAAGTGTCACACCATTATTTAATATTACGGAGTCGTGTAGTATTGATATTTGCATTTTTCTCATGCCTTTATAATGCATATCTTTTATATTGTTGCTGTTCTTTGTTAGCCTTGAATGATGTGTGAATGAAATAATGTACGAAAGAGAGTGATAGAAGGGCAGAATGTTAGACGGGTCTGCGTGCCCAATTCTTGAACCTTTGAAAATAAAGTATGTTCGTTCGTTTCTCTCTCTCTCTCTCTCTCTCTCTCTCTCTCTCTCTCTCTCTCTCTCTCTCTCTCTCTCTCTCTCTCTCTCTCTCTCTCTCTCTCTCTCTCTCTCTCACACACGCATAAATACTCACACATATACTCACACTCACACACATAGAGAGACACATGGGTATGTCTGCGAATAATGTACAGAGGAACATGACAAGAGGAGAATCTAGACAGCCATACGACAAGAGGAGAATCTAGACAGCCACACGACAAGAGGAGCATCTAGACAGCCTTGTGTCATGTTTCGGAAATGGACGTCAAAGCATGAATTAATACAAGCTGTTGATAAATATCATTCTAGATTATGCATTGCTGTGCTTCTTTTAAAATGCTGCTTATTATTGTTCTCCTTATTCGAGCCCACCTTCTTCCACTCCTATTCTACAGCATCTTCGTCATCGTGGTGGTTGTCTTGAGCACACACGAAGTGGCTTTCTGATCGACGTGGGCCGTCATACTTTCTTGCCGCTCTTGTAACAAATAATTGTTATCGATGCATATCGCTTCATGTCGTAATCTCATCTCTCAACTATTTCTTCTCTCTGCCATTCTGCGTGTGTTTTCCAGATAATTATACCGACCTTGTGGCAACGTTGTCATGTTTTTCCCTCTTCCTATCACGAATGTCAACTCTTTGCTTGTGCCATCTTTGATTACTTTCTCTCTATCTGAAGCTCATCTGTAGTATTGCCATTGTGTCTGGCCATGCTTTTCAGAACATTGTTCTCTAATAGCACGTTCCTGAGCCTTCAGTAGATGTGTCCTTGTCTGTCAGTGACTGAGGACTTCTGCAAGCAATCGGAAATTACCATCATCATCACCCCTCCCCATCCATCTCTATCATCTCTTTTCTCGCTTCTCTTTTCTCTCTTCTCTCTTCTCTCTTGTCTCCTTTCTCTCCTCTTCACTTCTCTTCTCTTTTCTCTCCCTTCTCTTTTCTCTCCCTTCTCTATCTCTCTTCTCTTCTCTCTCTGTCCTCTCCACTCTGCCTCTTTTCTTCTCTCTCTCTTATCTCTCTCTCTCTCAATCTCTCTCTCTCTCTCTCTCTTCTCTTAGCTGTCTTTCATCATATGTCTTTCTCTCTTCGCGGTTTATTATCTCGTCTTTCTTCAGTTCTGCGTCTCTTCTATTTTTTTTTCTCCCCCCCCCCCCTTCCCCCGACATTGACAATAATGACTCTCCAATCCTCTATATCTGACAGTTTAATGAATTTGATGTTGTTTATATTATTAATTATAGTCCGTAATCTATGTTTTCTATATTCATCTTTATTTGCCTCGCTTACGTTACTCTGTAGTTGTCTTGCAAAGCTATTCCATTCAAAACTATTCCATACAAAGCTATTCCAAACAAAAATATATTTCAACTCGTATTTTTGTCCTCATGACTTTAATTAGTGACCTAGTAACACTAATACCGATAGATTGCTGTTTACCCTGCCAATGATAATCTAAACATTTCTCTACCAACCACATCTACATTATCTCCACGTCCCTATATATTGTCCACCATTCGCAGCCCTAGTGACTACAATTAGGTGACATATGTCCCGTAATATTATGAAAGAGGATAATGGAGGAACACTATACGTGAGATATGTCTCATGATATTATGAGGGAGGATGAAGGGAGAAACAAGATATGTGATATTATTAGGGAGGATGAAGGGAGAAACAAGATATGTGATATTATGAGGGAGGATGAAAGGAGAAACAAGATATGTGATATTATGAGGAAGGATGAAGGGAGAAACAAGATATGTGATATTATGAGGGAGGATCAATGGAGAAACAAGATATGTGATATTATGAGGGAGGATCAATGGAGAAACAAGATATGTGATATTATGAGGGAGGATGAAGGAAGAAACAAGAAGAAGCGATATGCCACATAGTGATGCTGCACATTGGCACTGACATAACAGCACACACTGTTCAGTCAGAATGGGGCATCTGGAGCATGGAAGTGCTACGTGCATACATTTAGGTGTGGGTTTATAAAAATACTAAGAGAATCCTTCACAAGAATAAATGCTTGACAGAAGTTATCGAGTGATAACCACTTCCATGTGGACAAACAACAATGCCAGATTAAAACAAACATACCTATAATGATGTTAACAGATGTAGAAAGTGCCGACAAATCCAGAAGACATTCAGAAAAGGAGATTGTCCGAGTTTGTCCAAGACAGTAGTGACGTCACCGACGAACATATACCATAGCATGAGTCCAGCTCCATGAGATCGTCCGCGAGCGCAGTCATACAGACAGTCGTGTGTGTCAAGAAACGTCAAATGTGGGGCTGATACAAATATGACTGAATACAAGTTAGCGCACTGGCGCTTGCCATAGCACTCACAGGAAATCAGGTATCAGCGATTAACTACTAGTCGATAAACTAATTCAACATGGCGCTGGCATCATGTAACCAAGACACTCCTTTGCATGTAAACACGGACACTTTATTGTTTTAAAAAAAGAAGAAAAAAAAACTGTTACTAGAGAGGCAACTGGTTCTTTAATGAAATGATCGTCCAGAGACGATACAATTACAAGGCCTCTTACACGTGTTCCTGCTTTGTGTTGGAACACAAAGAGGCCAGAAGAGAGCCTTTGTTGAAGAGGAAGTTCTGTCACGTGATGTATCTGTCTGCCATGACGTCACACGCAATTGCCATGTCTTGGCCTGATGTGTGATCCAAGGCATTGTTGTAGGCATGTACGCTACCGTTGTGTCTGTACAAGTAACGTCACCTGTAGCTAAAGTTGGTGACAGAGAACAGAGCACTTATAATGTTATATACAAGGTAAAGCTACAAATACAAATACACTTTTTTTAGCATCAGTATAACTTTATAAGAGACTGGCATATGCGTGTGTGAGGCTCTTTGTGTCAGTATATGCGATTGAGATATATGTGTATGTGTGCGGCTCTGTGGATCAGTGTATGCGACTGAGATATGGGTGTGTGATGCACTGCATCAGTGTAAACGACTGAGATATATGTGTGTGTGAGGATCTGTGGATCAGTGTATACGACTGAGATATGGGTGTGTGATGTACTGCATCAGTGTAAACGACTGAGATATGGGTCTGTAGCCCTGTGTATCAGTATATGCGACTAGTATATATGCGTGTGTGAGGCTCTTGTGTATCAATGTATGTGACTGAGATATGCATGTGTGTCAGTGTGTGCGTGTGTGTGTGTGTATATATATATATATATATATATATATATATATATATATATATATATATATATATATATATATATATATATATATATATTTGTGTGTATCCATTTATATAAATCATACAATTCCACGTTTAAAAAATGTCTCAACGAATAAATCTGCCTCCTGCCTGCCTGCTTGCCTGCCTGCCTGCCTGCCTGTCTGTCTGTCTGTCTGTCTGTCTGTCTGTCTGTCTGTCTGTCTGTCTGTCTGTCTGTCTGTCTGTCTGTCTGTCTGTCTGTCTGTCTGTTGAAAACCTGCCTAAGCTGTAACGAAAGTCTTGGTCTACTTATGTTGTGTACAGATAAGCCGTGAACTCGATTCGAGTCACACTTGTTTGTGCCTGCAATGAGATGAGAAAAAACAGAATATTCTGTATGATCAGTGCAGTTGAGTTCCCCCAAATGATACCTATCAGTGTCTGATTGGCAGAGATTTCAGGGCTGGAGGCGGAGTAATCTTTCATCAATTTTCCATTTCTATACACTACAGAGGGAGAAAGAGAAAAGCAAAAGCACATTGGACCGTGATCAATCAAGTGCCGAGATTTCCCGGTAACTACAAGTGGGTGCTTTCACGGGACACGCACAGTGGAAGCACGGCTTGTCTGCCCTGTGGAAATACAGGGGCCGCGGGCGTCCGGGCGGGCAAGCGCGCACGCACACAAGCGCGCGTTTTTTATGTCTATCTGTACAATTGCCTAGAAAATCAACTTCTGGTTGGGGTTGATTGTAACGTCCTGCAAAGGACATGGCAGTTTAAATGTCTGTCTGTCTGTCTGTCTGTCTGTCTGTCTGTCTGTCTGTCTGTCTGTCTGATATTATTTGTATCAGTTATTCGTGTCTAGTCATATAGAGAGGTACCGACAATTTATACATTTGCAGGAATTGATTTGCACATAGAAGGCAATGAACAACTGTTTATTTTATATAGCATGCCGGAAAACAGAGCCATGGAACACATACCGAGATTTGACGGTCATCATCATGTAGCATGTCACCTGCAGCACGTCGCTCTCATCACGACACTCTCATCACGACACTCTCGTCACGACACTCTCAACACCACACTCTCATCACGACACTCTCATCACGACACTCTCATCACGGCACTCTAATCAAGGTGTTCTCATCATGTCGCTCTCATCACGGCACTCTGATCAAGGTGCTCTCATCACGTCGCTCTCATCATGATACTCTCATTACGGCCTGTCATCACGACACTCTCATCATGGCGCTGACATCACCGCGCTTTAATCACGGCGATCTCATAACGGCATTCTAATCAAGGCGCTCTCATCACGGCACTCTAATCAAGGCGCTCTCATCACGGCACTCTAATCAAGGCGCTCTCATCACGGCACTCTAATCAAGGCGCTCTCATCACGGCACTCTAATCAAGGCGCTCTCATAACGGCATTCTAATCAAGGCGCTCTCATCACGGCACTCTAATCAAGGCGCTCTCATCACGGCACTCTAATCAAGGCGCTGATATCACGACACTCTAATCAAGGCGCTCTCATAAAGGCATTCTAATAAAGTCGCTCTCATCACGGCACTCTAATCAAGGTGCTCTCATCACGACACTCTCATAATGACACTCATGACTTCGCAGCGAAAAGCCTCTCGATCTCTGGCCATTTCTCCCGCCTCATGCACGCTCATGCCCATGTTATACCATGTCACGTGTCCATCGTTGTGCTGATCGACCCCCGCCGCTTCTCCCAGGAGCCTTGACTTCCATCTCCGTTCTGTCCCAGCCACCGTGTTGTTTAATGAGGCCAATGTATGTCAGTCTCGGAGGTAGACATTTTGATCTAAACAATTTGAATTAGGATTTGAACATATTGCCGTCAGATGACAACAGGGCCTGGCTGGGGAGGAGACGCGAAACGGTTTGCTCAAAAATGTCGACGACGTTATCAACATTTATGATAAATGGACAATTGTGGAGACTTAAAATGCAAATGATGGAACCGAAATCTATCCAAGGATAACTTTACAGGCCGTTTGGTCAAATGGTGCTAGCCTCAAATTTATAGACCAATCGGTATTGGATGAGTAATGTGGTCAATATAGCCTTGACTTTCCATGACATTTCTGGGTAAACATTTTGGCTGGATCGACCTGGGAGTAAAGGTAATTAAAACACAAGTTTGCTGATTCGAACTCTTGACTGCTGGGATACTGTACGAGTACTACCGCAACTGTCTAATTGATAGAAAGGTGTGTTCTCACTTGACAGAATTAAGACATCACGCGATGTATACTTTGTTACGGTGAGTCGCAAACATTTCCAAAGGGTATATTTTGACTAAAATATGTACTTAACTTTTAAAACAATAGTAACCAGCAGCCATTGAACGTGGCATGTCTACTGCCCCATTAAATTAAACATTGTGTCCTACCACAATGGAACACTATGGACAAAGGGAAAGTAGAAGCTTTTCTGAAGAGGTTTATAAGGCAGACAACTCACAACAATGGAGACAGCAGAGAGGCTGTTAGAGAGCAACTAGCAGTTTTCATCAAGGACGACGGCTTTTGTGACGTCATACAGGTAGAAGACATAACGTATATATTTAAAACATCAAAGGACATCAATGCCGGGACCGGACGGAGTCAAGTAATCCCATATGTAAGATATGAGAGATTGAGATTTGAAAGAGATGACTACTTGTTTTTAATTAAGCAGTAATACAGCATCAGTGACACAGAAGTCGGCGCACAGCTATTTAATCCCCCTCCCAAGCCAGTCTTGGACCATTCAAGACCTAATGGCTATGGGATTAACACGTTGCAGAACACATTGTTAAAGTATTGGAAAATAATCTTGCTGTTAAAGCTGCAGAAATTCTTGGAAATGGAAAGGCTACTCCCAAGAGAGTTGGAGAGTTATTGGCCAAGGACAGAAACATGTTCAAACGCAGCGACATTGTTGTTTATTGCTCTTTATGAAATGCCAGTCTAAAATCCAATCGACATAATGTCTGCTGGTGCTAGTTATAGTTTGTAGAGCATTCAATCAGTTAGCACCGGAGTACCCTCGCTGCACTAAGGACAATTCCGCAGGGCTTTGATCCCCACCAAAAGAAATCCGTAAGTTCAGAGTGGCAGATTGTACCAATCTTTGTGGATATCTCGTTGTGCTTTGAACGCCTTGTTCTATCCGGTCGGTGCCATCCCCATCTCCAGTGTCAGTATTCTAGACACTGTTGTTGATAAGTCATTTCCTGCGATCTGGCTGATGGCTTTAAGCCACATTTACGTTTATAGTCATGAGGCGTTTCAGAATAAACAGGAAACAGTGGCAGCAGCACTGGATCTTGAGGATGCATAAGACATTAAGATATGATCTCTTACTGCACACTATTATGGAGATAGGTTTAAGTATCTGGGTGGTGAATTTGATAGCGGCTACCCTGAGTTGCTCTCAGCCCAGGTCCATAGACCTAGGAGATGTGCATTATTAACCCGGGATTACCACAAGGATCTGCAATATTGCTTGTGCTATTCGATGCATACACAAGCAAGATTGCAAGCAATGAAGCAACATGGATACTGACATTTACAGATAATGCCCTTGTGTATAGGCAGAGGGGAGACACGATGTAAATAGTGGAAGGGTTACAGTAGACAGTTGCCACATAGCGTTTGAGATCTTGTTGTCGTTACGCACTGACGAGTTAACTGCTTCGTTGTAGATCTTCATTTGTTATTATTGTTCAGAAGAACGAGATTTACGACAAGGCAACAGTAAACAAAGTGATGGACTGCTGCGTAGAGATAGGTAGTGTCATTAACCAAGAAAAAGCTTATGTGTTATGGTGCTCTTTGGACAAAAGTATTATAAAGGCTGGTGACACAAGTCTTACATTAAATGGTAGAAATATTAACAGAGAGAGTACACCGAGGTACCCGGGAATCACTTTCGACGGAGCGTTTTATTCAGGGAACATGTGGAAGAAACAGCTATAAGATCTAGGAAGGGACTCGGTGCTCTGAAGATCATGGCAACAATGGGCATGAAGCAAATAATGCTGTTTATACTCTGTCACTTATTAATTCTGTCAATAACTGAGTATGGATTCGGACTTGTCACTGTGTCAAAGAGCCGGCTGGTGAAACTAGAGCACATACAGAATGAAGCTATGCAGGTGATACTGGATGCACGAGTTACACGCAATTAGTGTAGATGCCATACACACTACCCTCACCCACGATTGAAGACAGGTTCAGTCAAAATGTTCAGTCAATTGCAACCTATATATATATACTATCTCAGTACAGACTACATTCCCCTATAAAGACTTTTTTTTAAATTTATCATCATTTCAAAGGACAACTAATATAATAAACATTATCCCAACTATGGTAAGTTACATCTACTTAACCAACAACTGCCATGCCAACATTAGTTTTAGTGAGTCATGTATAATTGATTATTGCACACTTTCCATGCGTTTTAATTCATAGTGTCTCTGTTGTTGTCGTTGTTGTCTAAGATTAACTTCATAAGTGATGTGTGAGTGAGATAATGTATTAGAGCAGAGAGATATGAAGGGCAGAATGTCAGATGGGCCTGCGTTCCCAATTTCTTAACCTGATGAAAATAAAGTGTATTCGTCTGTTTGTGCTTCGTCCGTGTGCCTGTGTATACATGCATCAACGTAAATAGACAAGCAGGCACGATTCTCTGTGTCTCCTCTGTACCTCACATGTCAGTGTGCCCGACTTCAGCATCAACTTGTCAGGTTTACTTCTTCTAGTATTCCACCCGAGGTCATTGACTCTTCTCGCGGGTAGATTTTCTCCCGTCTTGACATAGGTCTGTACGATCATCGACTGCCGTGCCGGGTTGATCGCGCGCGACTGCACCTTCTCTTTCTCGTCCTTATTGAGAAGACTAGGTTCTAGATCTCAATGCCCAAGGAATTCTGCAGAAAGCAAGGGCGCGAATAAGTCATGTCAGTAGACATCATTGGTGCTTGTCAATTGTATATTCAGCCACTCTGGCCCTGTAAAAGGCATATAGTTCTATGCATTCATGTATGCACTCATGTGCGTACCATTGTGGACCTGCACAAGGCTTGGGCGAACACATCCATAATTCATTATGAGGTATCGTCTTTCTGGAATGTTCTGTATAACCTTGATGTCAGACATTTGAAAATTCTTATCGCCGTGAAATACAGCAACACGTTTGCGTATTTGTAAGTTTAGTGTTAACTTTACTGGTGCTTTTCTGTTGTCTGCTGTCTGTCTGTCTGTCTGTCTGTCTGTCTGTCTGTCTGTCTGTCTGTCTGTCTGTCTGTCTGTCTGTCTGTCCTCCCCCATACCCTTGCACCCTCCTTCTGCCGCTCTGTTGTCTCCAACTTGACGTTGTATAGGGGCTTGCGTGTTTCACTAACCGGCGGTAGCGTAGAATCTGGTAGGGTCACCTATGTAGTAGGTCAGGTCTAGTACAGGGACTTAGGTTAAGGAAGACACACATCTTCTGCCTGATAGGTTGACTGGGAACAGTTAAGGGCTGGGGACAGCAAACCTGGACTATTGCTGGCCGCACTCGGCTGTACTAAGCTACAATAGTCTCCTTGGCGAAGTAGTTACGACGCCTGCCTCGCGTTCTAAAGGTCGTGGGTTTGATTCTTAGCTGCTTTGTTCAATTCATGAGTGCAATTTTCTAGGTTTGTCCTGTGGGTCGTCCTGAGGCTTCGGAGTTTGTGCTTTATGCGACTCTGTCGGTAGGCCGCTGTGCGGCAAGAAATCGAACCATATGGGATAAAACCAGGTGCAAGAAGTAGAGCCTCCTGTCTGGTACAACTTGTATTAGTTAGGATTGATAAAACAGTACCAGGTAATTCGCTTTCCGATGACGTATTACAAGACAGCTGAATAGTGCTATTCTTATTGAGTTCCGCCGCACGGTGATAGTGAAATCTCTCTCTCTCTCTCTCTCTCTCTCTCTCTCTCTCTCTCTCTCTCTCTCTCTCTCTCTCTCTCTCTCTCTCTCTCTCTCTCTCTCTCTCTCTCTCTCTCTCTCATGGTGTCCATCAAATGCAAGTAGTTGTTACTTTTCTCCTGTCCGGTGGATTCAAGGCACAGAGATAGGATAAAAGCTACTGACAAAACATCCCAGACACTCAGCATACTAAAGTGGAAAATCGAAGGAGTGTGTCGTTTAAAACAAACGCCCGGAAACAAATCGCCTTTATGACAACACAATTAATGGCAATGCATCCACGTAACACCTCAGCGCCCATAAGCTTTTTATTATCAGTCATAGGATATCAGGCCACACGTTTCGGCCGCGAAAGACATATGCGTTCTTTATCAATGAAAAGAAAACAAAATGTTCTCCTCTAGATAAAACACATCACTCTAAGCTGGTGTTGCATCATGGGCAAGAGGCTGCAGCATGAAGAACATCCAAGCTATTTAGATGTCACCTATTATCGCTTCATGACAAGGGAGAAACAGATTGAGACAAATCGAGCAAGAGCTCTGTAAATAATGGCAATCATAAAAGATCTTGATGTTAAAACATGGATAGCAGATGAGAAAGTTGTCAAGAACCTGTATTAATTGTCAAGTGAGGCCATTGAATGAATACTCTATCTATTGTATCCAGGGACGGTAGCTGAGTCAAACTTTGAAAATGTATACAGTACAAACTTAAGGAGTGTGTATCATAACTGAAGCCATTATGGCTTCCCATATTAATAAACTAGAACAGACTGTGTCAGATATCCAAAAGGAATCTTCTCACATTTCAAGATGAAGAAGTGTATACATTGCAAAGGAAGGTGGATGACAACCTCAGCCTGATATAAACATAACCTATAATGTGGCCGAACAGTTTATGAGAACCACACATAGAAGTAAGCGGGAATCATAGCATCCAGGCCATCAAAAAGATACCAACTCGACCGAAGTGAACAAGTAACAATCTTCAGACTACACACATAATATACAAGGTTGAAGTATAACTTATTCAATAAACTAAAACTAGGGGATAATTGGGAAGTTAACTGTAATATTGTTAACATAACGGCTAAACATTGCTGTATGCCTGTCCAGGATATGCAGAAAATAGGAAGTTACTTCTGACTACTCCGCTCCGTTGGGTGACACACAATATGACGAGGTCAATAACACCAAGTTGCCTGCTTCTTTCTTTAAATATATCCACATTGGCATGGTTATGTAGGATGCGGGAGGAGGAGTATTAATAAGAAACGATCCAAGTCAATTTTTAAAAACCTGCCCGTTTGTGTTAACCTTTTTGTTATTGGTGTTTCGGCCCAATGCCATACAGTGATAGCTGCAAGCATTTGTCAGCTGTAGTGTTTTATTGTCTTCCTTGTTATGGTTCAAGTGCATATTTTTTTTTCCTCTACTGTTCCACCTTGTCCTCTTCCTCCCCCTCGTTGTTCTTCTTTCCAAAACACACTCGCACACAGATGGAATAGAAGAACCAAATGTGTATATGCAAACATATAATTGCAAGACTGTAAGTTAACCACATATAATCACATAGTATGATTGAAGGACTGCCATGTTTCACCTGTGCTAACGTGCAAACTCAATCATCTTGTGCAGTTAATTGTAAATGCAATTCTGTCCCACCCGTCTCCCTCCTTCTCGTCCCTCCCCGGTGTGGACATGTCCACTTTCTGTCTTTGACAAGCTGACAATCAAGGTCTGCAGATGTCGCTCAGCCTCCCATTACTGTCTTAATGTGATTGGACATTTCCAAGCTCATTCTCGCCGAGTTCATCGTCTGTGGCTAAACATAGATCGCTGGGACTGTTCCTCGTGTTGTGAAGATCGTGTGGTAAATTTAAAAGTGTTAGTGCGGCCTGTCTATCCCTTACCTACGCCAACCGAAAGTAGAAGAAGACGAATGATGAAGGGGGGAAAGTGGCGACAGTAGAAAAACACTTTGTACAAATGGATAACTTTCAGTCATGTAAAGAAAACCCCTGTATGATATTAAACATTTAACATATACTTGAAGGAAGCCCATGAATAATATCAATAACTAAACAATAAAGATTGGACACATATACGCGAGTGCGCGCTTGTAGTTCAACTGTTATATAGGAAAATATAGACGTTATACGATATCAGAGTTCAGTACAATTTTATGAAAGCGAATGTTAGGTTTTGTGTGTTGGTGTCTTCATGACATAGCTGACGGTGCTACCTTGAAATATTTCCAGATGCTAACGATATAGCAATATAATGTGTGTGTAGATGCGTAGTCTAACGATATAGCAATATGATGTGTGTGTAGATGCGTAGTCTAACGATATAGCAATATGATGTGTGTGTAGATGCGTAGTCTAACGATATAGCAACATGATGTGTGTGTAGATGCGTAGTCTAATGATATCGCAATATGATGTGTGTGTAGATGCGTAGTCTAATGATATCGCAATATGATGTGTGCATAGATGCATAGTCAAACGATAAAGCAACATGATGTGTGCATAGATGCATAGTCAAACGATAAAGCAACATGATGTATACATAGATGCCTAGTGACGTGACAGTCACAGATATTTCCGGCGGCGAAACAGTCGTCGTCATCCAAACGACATGCACTCGGCGTTTGTGGGTGTTCTAAACGTGATTAATTTCCGTAACACTGGTAAAGGCTTAGGTAGCTGCAGAGATCAATGAAGTCCCTCTATCAGATAATACTTTGATAACATGCATTTAGGTGGGGGGGGACGCACGTGAAAATACTTCATTAGTATCATCCATCCATCCATCATGTGCCATGCCGGTAAGCGTGGGTGGTCATGTTCTGCCATCTCCCTCGATCACCAGAGTCGTGGATCAGCTCCGCGTTTCTGTCTCGAACATGTCACAAGGCCAAGCCATCCAAGTACTTGCTTCTAGGTCTTCCCCTTGGTCTGTTCCACTCGATTTTACCAGTTGTCACCAAGTTCTCCAAATCATTTCTTCTCATAACATGCCCAAAAAATTGTGACTGTCTACGTCTAATGTCTCTAATCAGTTTACGATCTTCATTTGTTTCTTGAAGGACCTGTTCATTGGTCTTTCTGGCTGTCCATTGTATTCTTTGCATTTTCCTCAGAAACCACATCTCTACAGCCAACAGATGTTTTTCAGCCTGACTGCTCATTGTCCACGCTTCACATCCATATAGCAGTATAGGTTCTATGTAGCATCTCAACACTCTTTTTCTCGTTTCAATTGACATCTGTTTATTGGTCAGTATGTTTTTCATCTTGCTAAAGGCTACTTTTGCCATGGAGATTCTTGTTCTAATCTCTTCAAGGCATCTTCCATCAGATGTTATTACTGTTCCGAAATAATTGTACCTATTCACTTGTTGAAGAATATTCCCATTTACTTGTATATTACATTGTGGTATTTCGTTCTTCCTAGTGACGACCATAATCTGTGTCTTTTTACAATTTAATTCTAACCCTAGTTGTTCACTGTGTGTAACAACCGCCTCTACTAAAATTTGCAGGTCCTGTTCATTGTCTGCAATCAAGACTGTATCATCTGTATATCTAATGTTATTGATGCATCGTCCCCCAATGTTGATTCCTTCCATATCTTCAATATTTCTGAAAATACTTTCACTGTACAGGGAAAACAGACCTGGAGACATTACACACCCCTGTCTCACACCTCTCTTAATAGGCTGATATTGGCTTACTTCATTATCAACTCTTATGGCAGCTTGTGTTTCCAATATATGTTTTTTACAAGTCTAAGGTCTTTTCCATCACTTTGTAGATCTTCAAGCATCCTTATCATGTTGACATGTCTCACTTTATCAAAAGCCTTTGTGTAGTCAATAAAGCAAAGGTGTAGATCTTTGTTTACTTCTATAGAACGTTCGATTACGGTTCTCAGTATATACATAGCATTTACTGTACCCTTGCCTTCCACAAACCCACATTGTTCTTCTCCTATTTCAGGTTGTATTTTCCTCCTAACTCTTTGCTTGATAATTCTTAGCAAAATCTTCGTGATGTGACTCATTATACTAATTGTTCGATGTTGATCACATTCCAAGGCTCCTGATTTCTTTGGGATTGCAATAAATACAGAACTACATAACTCCTGAGGTATATTTTCAGTATCATATATTGTATTAAGCAGACTGGTAACTTTATCTATTCCATATTCTTCTAAAGCATTAATCATTTATGTTGTGACGCTGTCTGAACCGGGGGTCTTGCCAGATTTCATATGGTTAAGAGCATTCTGAACCTCTATCTTCAAAATTGCTGGTCCTTCATTATTATTTTGAACATCATACTGTTCGTCTCTGTTATCGTCATGAAGGTTTTTCACGTAATCTGACCATACATGTACGATCTGATCTTTTTCTATGACTCCTCCATCATTTGTCTTTAGGCAGCCTGCTGATGTACGTGTTCTTTGATTAGTAAGCTCCTGAATTCTTTTGTGCATTAGTTTCGCATTGTTACTGTTGTGTTGTTTTTCAATTTCACTGCAATTTTTCTCAAGCCATATTTCTTTTGCCTCCTTACATAAGGTTCTGACTTTTCTGTGAATGTCTTCATATTTGGCAGGATTATTTTTGTTCTGTCTTCTTGTTTCCATTAGTTGTAATATTTCTTCAGTCATCCATGTCTTACGGCCCACTTTCTTTACTTTTGGAATAGTTTTTCTGCTGCACAACTGATTGAATTCTTCAGCATTTCCCATTGATCATCTACATCTTGAAATAGGAATCTCTAGATCAGACATAAATCAAATTTGTTCTTTACTTCTATGTTAAAATTATCTTGTATTTCTTTGTCAGTTTCAATTTGCACAAGTCATATTTAGGGTTTCCTGCTGTATACTTGACTTTCTTAACTTTACCCTCAATGTGCCTGTAATTAATCTGTGATCACTGTAACAGTCTGCATTTGGAACTGTTTTACGACTGTTAACGCATTTCGAAACCTTTTGCTAATCAGGATGTAATCTATCTGGTTTTTACTCCTGCTGTCTGGACTCCTCCATGTCCATAATCTTCTAGGATGCTGTTTAAACCAGGTGTTTCCTACAACCATTTCTTGTTCTTTTGCCCATTCTACAAGTCTGTATCCTCTTTCATTTGTCTCTCCCAAACCATGGCTGCCTACACTGCATCCATCACTTTGCTTTCCTATTTTTGCTTTGAAATCACCCATTATGATATTTATTTCTGATATTTTACAGTTCTTCAAAGCAGACTCCATGTCATTATAAAATTCCTCTATACTTTCTTCACTGCATTCACTGTTGGGGGCATATACTTGAATGACATTTATTTAAAAAGTCTTCCGTTTAATTTTACTAATAGAACTCTGTCTGACACAGCCTGATATCCTTTGACGGAATTTGATGTTTGCTTTTCTAATATAACGGCTACACCTCTTTGCTGTTCTTCTCCCCCAGAGTAAATAATCTTACAATCCTCTCCTGTCCTTATCCCTGCTCCTTTCCATCTCGTCTCCGATATTCCTAATATGCTAGTCTTCTCTCTCTGCATTTCTTTTTTGATGTTTTCTAATTTTCCATCTGTATTCATTCTGACCAATAAAAAGATGTCAATTGAAACGAGAAAAAGAGTGTTGAGGGGATGCATAGAGCCTGTTCTTTTGTATGGATGTGAAACTTGGACAATGAGCAGTCAAGCTGAAAAGCATCTGATGGCTGCAGAAATGTGGTTTCTGAGAAAAATGCAAAGAATACCATGGACAGACAGAACAACCAATGACCAAGTACTACAGGAGACAAATGAACATCGTTAACTGATTAGAGAAATTAGACGTAGACAGTCACAATTTTTTGGACATGTTATGAGAAGAAATGGATTGGAGAACTTAGTGACAACTGGCAAGATCGAGGGGAACAGACCAAGAGGAAGATCGAGAGGAAAATACCTGGATGGCTTGGCCACATGGCATGGAAGAGACAGGAACACTGAGCTGATCCACGACACTGATGATCGAGTGAAATTGCGAGTCATGACCGCCCACGCTTTCCGGCATGGCACATGATTGATTGATTGATTCATTCATTGTTCTAACATTCCAAGTTCCTACTTTCAATTATATTAATCTGTTGCACCTCCATGGACAGACAGAAAAACCAATGACCAAGTACTACAGGAGACAAATGAACATCGTAAACTGATTAGAGAAATTAGACGTAGACAGTCTGTTGACGGTATTAGTATCATAGAAGTTAATATTCTTCAACGGCACTGCTCCATGCCAATTTATGCAAAAATCAAATTGGGGTCAGTTTATGTCTGTTTTCATTATTGAATGTCGTGTTCATTGATCCCACGAAATGGACGGCTGCCTTATGATTATAATTCCGCTTTCTATCCACAGATTTCAGGGGTTTTGTTTTCATTTACGGTTTGATGTTGGCAAATCTCTCAAAAACGGCACAACGTGATGTCACTATAATATGTGTGCCTGACTGTGGTTACCTCAATGTCTCCGACACATGCGATGCCGTACACAATCCCCAGCGCCTGACTGTGGTTACCTCAATGTCTCCGACACATACGATGTGATGCCGCCCACAAATCCCTATCAGCCGGACTGTGGTTACCTCAATGTCTCCGACACATACGATGTGATGCCGCCCACAAATCCCTAGCGCCGGACTGTGGTTACCTCAATGTCTCCGACACATACGATGCGATGCCGTACACAATCCCCAGCGCCGGACTGTGGTTACCTCAATGTCTCCGACACATGCGATGCCGTACACAATCCCCAGCGCCGGACTGTGGTTACCTCAATGTCTCCGACACATGCGATGCGATGCCGTACACAATCCCTAGCGCATGACTGTAGTGCCTGGGGGTCATGGTAGAGTGGCTTCCTGCCGCACCGGCGGTCTTGGGTTCGTTACGTTATAGTGCGGTTTCGAATTCTACAGGTTGACATGTGCTGCCGGGTCGGCTCACTCTAAATGAGTACCGGGTCATGCCTTGAGAAGTAACGGCGGCTGGGGTGACACGGACCACATCAACCACTGAGTTTTGTTTGATCTACAGACGGACGGGTTTTCCTCCAGGTGCCCAATATCACATGCCCAGTATGCCTTAGGCGTGTACAAGGAACTTTTACTTGTATACTGTGGTGGTTTGTTTGCAGTGTTTTGCCCTGGTTTTAGGATCTGTTTAAATGAGGTAGCCCTGGTTATACGATCTGATTAAATGAGGTATGTCTGAGTATAGGATCTGTTTAAATGAGGTAGCCCTGATTAATAGGATCTGTTTAAATGAGGTAGCCCTGGTTATAGGATCTGTTTAAATGAGGTAGCCCTGGTTATACGATCTGATTAAATGAGGTATCTCTGAGTATAGGATCTGTTTAAATGAGGTAGCCCTGGGTATAGATCTGTTTAAGGGAGGTAGCCCTGGATATAGGATCTGTTTAAATGAGGCAGCCCAGGGTATATGATCTGTTTAAATGAGGTAGCCCTGGGTACAGGATCTGTTTAAATGAGGTAGCCCTGGGTAATTTTTTGTTTTGTTCGCATTTTCTTTACAGTACATCGCTGTCATCATCAGCATCTTTCAGCTGATTGTTGATTTCTTGGCAAGATTACGCTCAGTAGTTTGCATTGCTTTCTGAGCGACCGGCTCACATACCCGGTAAGTTACTGACGCGGAGAGAACCACTACCGATTATCGCGCACGTCACGTTGCTCACGAGAGTATACGGGATTACGGAGAAAGTCGTGTAACACCTAGACTATGGAGACCGGCAGCCCTGGGTATAGGATCTGTTTAAATGAGGTAGCCGTGATGAGAGGTTGTGGTGTTCACGTCAGGCTCAAAAGGGGTCAGGTTCGATCCCGGTTTAAGGCTGTGACTTGTCCCAACAATCATCGGTGTATAATGATACCGCAAGCTGCCCGATCTCTGTGGTTGTGAGATGATTTACTTTGGCATCTCTTAAGGTTTAAACAGGTGTAAAGACGAGAGACTCGGCTTAATTACACTGGCTTTTATCCCATATGACTCGGCCTCTTTCCGCAGAGCAGCCTGACTAAAGCTAGCACGGAGCATGAACTTCGTGAACAGCGCAACAGAGTCCAGAACCCAACCCCCAACCTTGGGAGTACGAGACAGGCGTCTCAACCACTTCGCTACAGAGACTCCCAGACCTAGCCTTCTTACATACGGACGAAACAATTGAAGTTCCGTGAGGAAGTTGTTCCCGTTAAACACATAGCGACAAGTACAAATCACAAAGAGTAGACCGTAGTACTGCATTCCTGGCCAAAATGTTACGAATAAACCTACCCACGGGTGGAACGATAATTTATTAACCCTTTCCTAACTAACTTTCTTACTTCACATTCTCAACCCTTTTAAAATAAAATTTGTTCGTTCGTAGATAGATCCTGTTATCTTGGATGCAATCTCTCTAGTGGAAGCAAACCTTGCATATTCGTGTGGAAGTCGGACACGCCTATATTTGAGACGCGTAACTCAATGTGACACACTGCCCTTTAAAAAAAAAAAAAGGAACGAAGACGACAAAGAAGAGCAATATAATTAAGATTCGTTGTATGAGGGGTTAGAGTGGCGGGGTAAGAGAACCTTGTTGTATTTGTGTATACGTTTGTTTTGTGATTCATTCATTTCAAACTAATCAATCAATCAATCATTTCAACTGTGTTCCAGAGTGTTATCATTTGCCTGGCTGTGAATGAAGATATGTTTGCCATCGCTGTCTGGTGTTGGGATGAGTTTCGCTAGAAGTTGTATCTGTTCTGTGTGTTTCTTAATTTCTTCATAATCGGGTTGCTGTCTAGACATTACGTCTGAAAATAAATATAATATTCCTGGCGTCAACATATTCTTATAAACATATCCTTACATTCTTATAGTTTCACACGTTGATGTCACTGCAGGGACTTGTCAGTGCACATCATGTAATAGTCGCAAAGAGAAATGGAGACATCAGCTATACCTATGCACGTTGGTACCGTTGCTTTGTTCCACTGAACATTCTTTAGACGATGTGCTTGCTCGTGTCTTTACTTCTTTACTGTGATAATTGTCTCACAACCACCAATGACCGGAGCTCTTCTGTATATAAATACTGAACAAACGTTTCCATATTGTGTATTTATGTCAAGTAAACTTGACACGTACATTTAGTGCACAGTTTGCCTCTTGTGTGGAACTTTCAATCTAATCTCATCTCATCTCATCATGTTCCTCTTGTACCTTGCGGTGTCGAGGTGAAGTATAAACATTGTTAGAGTGCCCGATTACGGGCTTATGTATCGATATTCCCATGGACTCTGCTATTCCCTCAGTCCAACGTTTACGTGGTCGGCCTGTCCTGTTAAATTCCCGAGAGGAGACTGGACTCAACAAGCACATCTTTAAACTTATTATCTGTTGGGATTATTGACTGACTTTGGTCTACACTCCTCTCTTCTGTCTTCCCTTCCATATATCTATTTCTTTCACTCTCTCTCTCTATTATTCCCTCAACACATACTCCGACAACAGTTCCTTTCAACGATAAGATAAAAGATTTATTAATAAAAACTATGTCTGGTGTATGTATGGATATTGTCTATGTAGTTGGTATGTTCTTCTAGTGTGGCTGCCAGATAAGATGTTGATAGATAGTCTCCGTGTCTTCTCTCGTCTCTTCTCTCAGCTAGAGTACAGGACATGACATAGATATAACAGAACGGTCTCACCCTGACAGCTCCGTCTGCTTGAGTCTGTAGATATATCCGTTTTTTGTAATGAAAAATGTTCACCACTGTATGAATGTATTTAACCCGATCACCATATGCTGTCAGCTTAACCTGAATGGTCTTTATTATCTTATAGCGTTCTTAATTCCATCTTGGAAAACACATCGAGTTTCTAGTATTCTCTATTTTTGTCCTGTAAAAGTTCTACACTGGATAGTTCTTAATTGGTATAGGCACTTTGTATGCACCTTGCAACTCTTTGATACTGAGTAATTTGAGTCTTTTTTCTTTAGTTTGTATGATCTCTATTTTCCATTCTCTGTCCTCCTGACTTATTAAGATGCCACTTCTTTTCCTTCCTTTCTTATGCACAAGTGTCGTGCTTTATTACTTTAAAGTGCTTTCTTGTGGGTTATCAACACTGAGTGATCTTGACCACAGCCATCTGTTTTATCTCTTAGTTGATAAGTCCCGCACTGGTATGGAAACCTGTGTGATATACATTTAATAATGAGATTTGTGTCTGCTTCCTCTTCCCTCCTATGTGAGTGTCTTTTCCTCCAGCCGAAATGAAAAGGCTTCCGAAAAAACCCACTCTGACATAGGATAGAAGATTCACCTAACGTCTATACTATTCCTACTAATAGAAAGCAATGTTAAATGCTATTCACTCACATCTATATTCCTATGCTAAACTATACTCTAATATACCTTATTTAGGCATCTATGTTCCTGGAATCGAAAAACACTTAGCGAATAACACACTAGTATCCCCTCTTTCCATCATTAGGGACGTGTATTTCTATTCCCACTCAAGAACATATCTCCTTCAGTTCAGTTTGGAACACACACTAAACTTACACAAAGAGTTGCCACTCTTTTATCGGTCATTTTTGCCGCATAGTCCTTGACATTGCTGGACACCTCACATCCAGACTGCATTATCATCGTTAGTGGAAATTACAGCTCTGAACCGTTTCACATCCATACCGCAATATGCTGTCCAATAATCTCTCTGCTTTAGTCGCAAACCAATTTTTCCACTCGACAGTTTACCTGTGCGGTTAGCCGGCCCCTTCTGTGTCTTGACCTATAAACACATGCGCCTGGTCACTCCTTTGTTTGTTACCATTACTGCTTCGCTTGTTAACCCTTCCTCCACCTGGTCAGTCGGTGTATACAGTCGTCCATCTGGGAATCATTAACTCTCAGTATTTCACGACATAGGCCCCCTCTTAAGAGATTAGACCGCGTCGAATCTTTCTCACTGTAGGTTTGATTCCCATGATCCACAACCCTAGTCTTCTTCCTCCGGATCTGAATGTCTGGATATCAAATCCGCTCCTACATTCTCCTTACAAAGGATGTATTCCATTGTGAATTCCAGTTGCAGCAACAACGTCCATCACATCCACCGTGCGTTGAGCTTCTGCGAAGTAGCTATTAACATCACGTGTTGATGATATGATTGGATCCTCACATGGCTCACCTCATTATCCAGTAGGCGCTCTAATTGACACCCTACTATACTACTCACGACTGAAACTAGTGTTGGCTCCTCGCTCCTGTACGTTCAGTCGACCTACTTTCGACTTGCGTCAGCGACGGCTCACAATACAGACGGATTGTCCCATCCTGATTGTAACACTGCTTCCATGTCCTCTTGGTTTCCCCCGGCTTTGCCTCTGGGGATGTTCCACCTCGTCCTCGATGGACCGAGTCGTCTTTCCCAAATCTCCTGGACGTTTGCTTCCAGGACCATCTTGGGCGATATTGTATCTGGTCAGCCAATCTTCGGTTGGAGTCCTGGGTAATTCTCGCTTTTCCCGACGTTACCCACCCCTTCTGAACTTGGTTACCGGTGAAACTTTCACTCTTGTCCTTTCCCTGACTTGTGATTTCCCTCCTCCTGTCGTTGGGTAAATCTGAGCTATCACGTACTGTCCCATAGGCCCTCCTATGTTGTACTGGCGATCTCTGGTCTTCGTCTGGACTGGTAACCTTTGTCCCAATGGCTGCCATCACCATAAAGTGCGAAGCTTTGCTCCCGGATCTCTCTTCATATTTCCTAATGTGATGTCTAGGGAGATTTTTCTTCTCTTCCCCGATCCGTATTTTGTAGATGATCTTGGACACCACCTTTTCCACAGGATAAGGTCCTTTCCATCCTACTTGGAGTATATTGGTCTCTGCTGGACTCCACACTTCCACTTTGTCTTCCACTTTAAGAGCTAGTTTCCTCTTAATTCGCTTGTTGGGTGGTGCTTTCTGGCACTCCGAACAAGACTTCAACCACCGGCGTACATCTCCGGTCATTCCTGGCCAGCAATAATGGCCGGATATTTGCTGCAAGGTCTCTCTGACACCCATATGTCGATTCTCGCCTATGATGTGTCCACTCTGAAGAATGTGAGGACGGTGGGTCTCTGGAACCATCCACTGCTCATGCAGGTTATCTCCCCTCCCAGCTCTCCGATAGAGTAGTTGATTCTTCAGAAAGTACTGTCCCCGTTCTGGTGGCTCAGCACTTCTTTGCAGCTTCCTGTAGCAAGGATGCAACGTAGTATCCTTCCTCTGGGCAGTATGCAATTCTCCTATCTCCGAGTTGTCGCATAGAGTCTCTGCCTCTTTTTCCTTCCCTTGAGATCCACTGACTACTGTTCCCTTGTGGGCTTGCTGTTTGGGCATCCCCCAAAAAGACATATTTCGTGCCAATGATCATTGGAAATAAGGAGTCAGATAATACAGCAGCTGGAATAATGCCCGTGACGTACCTGGATTTAATCTCCACCTTGGCGATTGGCAGCGTCATGGTAACAGCACTCCTCATTGCCGGCTGTATTTCTATGGTCTCCCCTGTAAATTGGTCTGGGCTTACCAAGCTGGCGTCCACCACCGCTTCCCCATCCAAACCGGTATCGTAGAGACAAGCAACCTGTTGGCCATTTACTTCAATCAGTTCAACCACAGGTGGTCTCTCTTGGTCCTGAGTGCCTTTCATCTCCTTGACCGTTTCCTTGCCTTCCTCTTTTAATTCCTCGAGGTTGGTTATGCAATTGGCGTCGTTTGCCTTGCATCTGCAGTCCACAGTATTATGTGTTATCGACTGGCAGTGTGTGCACCCTGTTCCCTTCCTAGGTTTCCGTGTGTTCTTTTTGTTTCTTTCTCCTTCGCCGACCTCAGCCTTGTCTGTGATCACCGATGTAGGAATCACTTTGCATGCTGCGAAGTAAGAACTTTTAGGTTTCGATCTGCAGTCTTTGGTGTTGTGAGAGGCCGCCTTGCAAAATGAACACCACTTCTCAGACCACTGTCGTTTCGCTTGAGAATTCGAGGTGCTCTGGTTTCCTACCTTCACCTTCTCTGAACTCTCCTCTGTGTGCTTTATATAAGGTTCCACTTCTTCTCCTTCCCAGTTTTTAGGTTTCTTTTTCTCTGGTTTCTCCTGACCTTTGGTTTGTGTACTTAGTTCCTCAGTTTCACCATGTACTTCCACGAATCGTTCCGCCAGCTTATTCACAACATCAATCCGTTCCGCCCCTTGTTCTCCTAAGAAGGTTCTGAGAGGTTTCGACATTTGCTTTCGCATTTGGTCTACCACCATCATCTCTTCGAGACTCTCATAATACCTCTTGAATTCTGCCAAGTCCATCCATTTCTGGAGATAGGATTTCAGCCTCAGACTGTAGGCGGCGAATAGTTCTCCCGGCTCTCGTCTAGACGATCTAAACTTCTTCCTATACGTTTGTGCGGTTATGTCAAAATGTTTCATCAAAGCGGCTTTTAATTCCTGGTAATTATTTTCCTGTCCTGGTGGTAAGTGTGTGTACACGTCAAATCCCGAACCGATTAATCCCTGGGATAATTTAAGAGCCCATCTGCTCCGATCCAGCCCCATAGCGACTGACATTGCTTCGAAACGAGATGCGTACTGGTCAAAGCGTTCCTTAGACTGATCGTAGACAGCTAAGGGAAACTTCATGGCATGGTAACCATGTCCACTCATGTGGGTTGCACCAGGTGACGAAGAACTTCCTTCCACTCCATCTATTTCTCCCTTAGTTTGTGTCTTGAGCTCCAGTTCTCGCATGCGGTATTCATGTTCCCTTATCTTGTGGGCTTCTTCTGCTTCCAACTGGGTCTTCCGCTCCTTCCTTTCCGCTTCCAACTGGGCCTTACGCACCTCCCTTTCCGCTTGACGATACTCTCGCTCTCTTTCTTGTATGTAATCCGTTAGCTCGGAACCAGCTAAACCAATTGCCTCCCCGTTGGCCCTCAGTTCGGCTGTAGTTACTTTAGGAGTTGCCATAGTTACAGCAGATAAGTCAGCACGTTGAGTAAAGACACCTCAAGGCAGTAAAGAATACTCACTATAAACCGATAATCTACCTAGAACCTATATCATTTATCTATGTCTATTAAATATTATTAATCTACCACACCACACAGTACATCACAACCACTCTCTCATCCACAAGAGGAGATATAGGATAAAGACTTATGTAGACGTGTGACCTTGTGACTAGGTATGTAATGTGTCTTACCACCTATCCACATTCACTCTGTCTGGAACTCTCTCACTGTAAAGTCACCAGCGTTAATGACATGTTTCCACCATAAATGTAATGGCACCATATATCCAATGGACGTCCTTCCATTAAAAGTCATCAATGTATACTTCTATTTATTCCAATCAGTATCTCCCAACATGCATGTACTCCGCTATGCCTGTGCCAATATGCAGGTCATATGGGTATAATGTATGTACGTATCCCGCTCGCTCCACCAATTATGTCCTGTTAAATTCCCGAGAGGAGACTGGACTCAACAAGCACATCTTTAAACTTATTATCTGTTGGGATTATTGACTGACTTTGGTCTACACTCCTCTCTTCTGTCTTCCCTTCCATATATCTATTTCTTTTACTCTCTCTCTATTATTCCCTCAACACATACTCCGACAACAGTTCCTTTCAACGATAAGATAAAAGATTTATTAATAAAACTATGTCTGGTGTATGTATGGATATTGTCTATGTAGTTGGTATGTTCTTCTAGTGTGGCTGCCAGATAAGATGTTGATAGATAGTCTCCGTGTCTTCTCTCGTCTCTTCTCTCAGCTAGAGTACAGGACATGACATAGATATAACAGAACGGTCTCACCCTGACAGCTCCGTCTGCTTGAGTCTGTAGATATATCCGTTTTTTGTAATGAAAAAATGTTCACCACTGTATGAATGTATTTAACCCGATCACCATATGCTGTCAGCTTAACCTGAATGGTCTTTATTATCTTATAGCGTTCTTAATTCCATCTGGAAACACATCGAGTTTCTAGTATTCTCTATTTTTGTCCTGTAAAAGTTCTACACTGGATAGTTCTTAATTGGTATAGGAACTTTGTATGCACCTTGCAACTCTTTGATACTGAGTAATTTGAGTCTTTTTTCTTTAGTTTGTATGATCTCTATTTTCCATTCTCTGTCCTCCTGACTTATTAAGATGCCACTTCTTTTCCTTCCTTTCTTATGCACAAGTGTCGTGCTTTATTACTTTAAAGTGCTTTCTTGTGGGTTATCAACACTGAGTGATCTTGACCACAGCCATCTGTTTTATCTCTTAGTTGATAAGTCCCGCACTGGTATGGAAACCTGTGTGATATACATTTAATAATGAGATCTGTGTCTGCTTCCTCTTCCCTCCTATGTGAGTGTCTTTTCCTCCAGCCGAAATGAAAAGGCTTCCGAAAAAACCCACTCTGACATAGGATAGAAGATTCACCTAACGTCTATACTATTCCTACTAATAGAAAGCAATGTTAAATGCTATTCACTCACATCTATATTCCTATGCTAAACTATACTCTAATATACCTTATTTAGGCATCTATGTTCCTGGAATCGAAAAACACTTAGCGAATAACACACTAGTATCCCCTCTTTCCATCATTAGGGACGTGTATTTCTATTCCCACTCAAGAACATATCTCCTTCAGTTCAGTTTGGAACACACACTAAACTTACACAAAGAGTTGCCACTCTTTTATCGGTCATTTTTGCCGCATAGTCCTTGACATTGCTGGACACCTCACATCCAGACTGCATTATCATCGTTAGTGGAAAATTACAGCTCTGAACCGTTTCACATCCATACCGCAATATGCTGTCCAATAATCTCTCTGCTTTAGTCGCAAACCAATTTTTCCACTCGACAGTTTACCTGTGCGGTTAGCCGGCCCCTTCTGTGTCTTGACCTATAAACACATGCGCCTGGTCACTCCTTTGTTTGTTACCATTACTGCTTCGCTTGTTAACCCTTCCTCCACCTGGTCAGTCGGTGTATACAGTCGTCCATCTGGGAATCATTAACTCTCAGTATTTCACGACACGGCCTCTTCCTCTGTTTCCATCTGGTCTGTACATCATTGCTTGTTGTGGTATGCTGTTGACTGGTAGCCTACTTGCATGACCAAACCATTTGACTTGCTGCTTTCTAGTAAAATCTAGCCCTGATTTCTTCATTTCTGATCTTATCTCTTCTTGATACCTTGAGTATTCTTCTCAGGAACCTCATTTCTGTTGTTGTGATTTTTCTTTTCTCTTTTTCTGTCATTGTCCAGGTTTGGCATTGGTTGTATAGAGCTGGTAGGAAGACTGTGTTGTAAAGTGCTTTATTAGTAGTTATTGATACGCCATTATTAGTATTGGTGCCATTTGTCCAATGAGTTGATTTGCCTTATTGCATATATTTTCGATCTCGTCTTCTGATTTGCCATTTGATGATATTATACTTCCTAGGTACTTGAAACTCTTTACTTGCTTCAAGGGATGTTCGTTTAGGTGAATTGTTGTTGTTTGTTCTTCTTTAGTTATAGTCATTACCTCTGTTTTGCTTGTGCTAATTTTCATGTTATGTTCCCTACACATTTCGTTTAGACTGTTCATGTGGTCTTGTAATTCAGCTTCTGATATTGCTATTAGTGCTTGGTCGTCCGCAAACAGGAGTTCTCTAATGGTTAGATGTGCAGATGGTTCTGATTCTGTGTTCTCGTCATGCGGTATTCTTGCGGTCTCTGTTTGGCTGGTTTCTTTACATATGTTGTCTATATGTTATATTTCAGTGATGTGACTTAATGTCAGGGGACCTCTCCTCGTGCACACAGGACAGACAACGTTGCTATTTCATCAAGGGTTTGAACTAATGTTTGCAGCCAATTCGCAGTCAAGAGCCACTTGGAGTGACGAGGAATGCTAGGTTAGCTTCAACAGTTTTGTGTCGGTTCTACCTTGGCCAAGATGATCAATTGCACAGCAGAAGTAACTAATTCTTTGGCTGTCATACCCTCAGGATATATTGCCTACACATGCTTCCCATCTGGTTGTTTACAATGGCTATATGTACACTATATATACTCAAAATTCTAAATCTTTGCGGGTATAGCATCAGATCGAGAACAATTGCTGAGTATGCCTCGGCAGCGTATGGAGTTAAGCTTCGTAGTTTATAATGCTGTCTCACGGCTGACGACATCACGATTTATCTAGGTTTCTCTCTATTTATATTTAATCCTCAGCTGTGCTGTAGTCGGTTCTTTCTGTACATCTGTAGCAAACGTCTGCTATTCCATCTGTGCTGGCAATTCTAGTATCAGTTGTCTGGTCTCGATCTATGCTTGGTGGAGTTTCTTGTCACTTTCAGTTCCGACAGATAACTCTGTCTTGCTCAAAGCACCTGTTAATTTTATTACTGTGCATCCAACTCATTTATTTTTATAGGTATAAATCTGAGGCGGTCTTCTCTTTGCTGATTCGTTTACTTCAAGTATTTAGCCTCGTTCATGTATTTACCAACCAAAATATTTCTTTTTCAGCAAGTCTTAGTTCTTCTCCTACTGCGATTAATTCTGACAATGAAGAGGTTTTCACAAATTTAAACCGGATTCTAGTAAATTGGTTATTGACAAAGAGTCAATTAATAGTAGTTTAATGCTATGTATAAATAGTTGAAGGACATAAATCCACTGGTAGATAATCCCAGGCACAATTTACAAATATAAATCCTTAACCTCTCCCCCGATGGTGTTTTCCACCTTGTCGTGGTGGGGGATTTGAGTTTCTCAATGACCCTGAGAGCTATGCCGGCGGTAGCGTAGCTACCAGCAGGGCCTCCCAAGCCGGACAGGTCAAAGGGTAGAGAACAGACAAAGAGAAACACCCTGGTCCTCCAGGCTGGGGGTTGAAGCGTGGGTTAACATCCCCACCTTTGTAAAAACTATTTTGTTACGAAACAGATACATGAGCCTCGAATTCGACTGACTTATTTGGACATCGACCTTGGAACGTTAAAGGACTTTTGAGATTTGGAACATGGAATGTACGGACACCATATCGAGCTGGAGCGGCCAAAGAACTAACCCTGGAGCTGGTTGAGTATAAAATGGATATAACAGCAATTCAAAAAATAAGGTGGCCAGGAGAGGGTACTTTAGAGCAAAATGGAATGATTATAATATATGGAGGAAACACCCAAAATAAACATGAATTAAGAAAAGGATTTGTCATTTTAAAAAAAAGAGTTATGGGGGGGGGGGGGGGGATGTTCTAAACTTTAAAGCTGTTAATGACAGGATTAGTAAATTACGAATAAAAGGTAAATGGAAAATATAACGATGATTAATGTACATGCACCTACTGAAGAGAAAGAAAATGATATTAAAGAAGACTTTTATAATGATCTGGAAGATGTCATAGAAGAAACCCCCAAACAGGACATCCTGATTGTGCTGGGAGACTTCAACGCAAAAATAGGTAGAGAGCAAACTCATAAAAAAGTGGCCGGTATGGAAAGCCTACATACAACTTCAAATGATAATAGATGGAGAGTCATCAACCTAGCAGAAGCCAAAGGACTGCAGATCAGCAGTACCAGACTGCAAAGAAAGAATATACATAAACAAACTTGGAAATCATGTGAACAGAGAACCTATAATCAAATAGATCACATTTCAATTAACAACAAAAATGCATCAAACATACAACAAGTTAGAAGCTATAGAGGAGCTGAGTGCCACAGCGACCACTTCCTCGTTGGGGCAAAATTTAAATAAAAACTTAAGAGAGCTTTCTATGCTAAACTACAAAGGTTACACCCAACATATAACAGAGAAAAACTACAAGAAATTACAGTCAAAGAGAAATTTGCAGATGAAATAAAATGTAAACTTGAAATTCTACAAAACCCGTTGGAGGAAAGCGTTGACCAAACTTGGTTGAACATCAAGAATACAATTCAAATCTACCGCAGAAGAATGTCTCGGTGTGTTAACCACGCATAGAAAGAACAGATGGTTCAATCAAAAATGTGAAGAAGCAGTCATTAGGAAAAAGAATGCCAGACAGCTACAGCTAAATGACACCAACAGCATCCAAACGGAAGAGCAATATAGAAATGAAGAAGCTACAAAAATAGTTCGACAGCAGAAGCGAGAATATATGAGTAATATAATCAAAGATATGGAAACTAATCACCAGAAAAACGAATCCAGAAAGTTTTTTTAAAGAACTGAAGTCAATGAAACGAGGGCACCAACACAGCACATATGGTTTAAAAGACAAAAATGGGAATATGATAAATACCAATAAGGAAATGTGCAACACATGGAAAGAATATTTTGTTGAATTACTAAATTGTGAAGCTCCAAGTAACACTTTCCCACAGGAAGAGGTTCTAACGTGTGAACCACAAATTGAAGAACCTGCATTTGAAGAAATCCTATATGTAATCACACGACTTAAAAACAATAAGGCAACTGGGGCTGATGGAATTGCTGCTGAATTTATAAAGGCGGGTGGCCATGCATTACATCTAAAGCTATACGAACTAATAATAAAAATCTGGAGGACTGAAGAATTACCCCATGACTGGAAAGAGTCATTATTGATACCTATCTTTAAGAAAGGAGACACGTTCCAGTGTGAAAATTATAGAGGAATATCACTACTGTCCACAAGCTATAAGATACTATCCGCAGTATTACTAAATAGACTAAAACCATATTCAGAATACATATTAGGCGGGTTTTAGACAAAACAGATCAACAATAGATCAGATATTTATCTTACGACAAATAGCCGAGAAAAATTGGGAATATAAAAGAGATCTCCATAACATTTTTGTGGATTTTAAAAAGGCTTATGATAGTGTCCATAGGAATAGTCTATGGAATGCTATGCGGGAATTTGGAATACCAAGGAAGTTAATCAACATGACCAGACTATGCATGGAAGATACTTATAATATAGTAACATATAAAGGCAGGAAATCAGACCCTTTCCAAATAACATCTGGCTTGAAACAGGGTGATGCACTATCAGCCGCTACTCTTCAATCTGGCTCTAGAGAAAGTTGTAAGGAGGGTAAAGGAGGAATGTGATATTGGAGGAACATCCAAGCTGCTTGGTTATGCAGATGATATAGATATTATAGGGGAAAATGAACAAAAGACATTGGAAATATTGACTCACTTAAAGGAAAAAGCCCAACAGATGGGCTGGTTATCAACCAATGATAAGACAGAATATATGGTAATTTCAAGAGAAGGAATGGCTAAAAACTCTGGCCACATACAAATAGATAATATGACCATTAAAAGAACGGAAACATACAAATACCTGGGTACAATCTTCAACTGCTCCAACATCATAAGGGAAGAAATACAAACTAGAATCAATTCTGGAAATAAGATATACTATGCACTACAACATCTACTAAAATCAAATGCGCTATCTCGTAACACCAAGATCACAATATACAAAACACTGATCAGACCAGTTGTGCTGTATGGCTCTGAAACCTGGAGTACAACGAAAGGAGACGAAGCCTTGCTACAAACCTTTGAGAACAAAGTTTTAAGACGCATCTTTGGACCCATTAGGGATACACAAAGTGGAGAGTGGAAAATAAGAAGTAACAAAGACATTTATGATCTGTTTAAGTCCCCGCTAATCACTGGTATCGTGAAGGCTAATAGACTACAATGGCTGGGGCATATAGAAAGAATGGAAGATAATAGGGAAACAAAACTCGCTTACACTCAGGAAATAAATGACCGTAGACCCCGAGGTAGACCAAGAAGACGGTGGAGAGATAATATATATACAGACCTACACGCACTTGGAATCAACGACTGGCAAGAGAAGGTCAACCAGAGAGACGAATGGAGACGGATTGTATCTGCAGCAAAGAACCTCAATGGCTCGGAACGCTGAAGAAGAAGAAGAATCCTTAACCTGGTCAGTATCGTATGCCTTGCCACAAGGCGTAGGGATAGATCTCTCTCTCTCTCTCTCTCTCTCTCTCTCTCTCTCTCTCTCTCTCTCTCTCTCTCTCTCTCTCTCTCTCTCTCTCTCTCTCTCTCTCTCTCTCTCTCCATGTCAGCGCCTTAAAATAATTCTTGTCTGTCTGCAAGTGTCTATCCTACTGATGATGTGTTCAGTCATCACGACGTTCGATAGTGCTTCCCTTCGCATTATAAAAGTAACGAACACTGATTGTGTATTCCTTATTGTAGAGTTTAGTGTTCTGATTCCATTAGCCTCATCCAAGCAGTCATTGTTAGTTACTCTGGCCGTCGAAGGTATTCGCCACATTCACCACAGAAACCGCATCTTCACTACATCTTAGCTTCTACTAATTCTTTGTTCATATCCCATAATTCACTGCCACGTCGTAGAACGTGATGGATATAATATTGCAGTGTGTGTTGTTTGTCCATCAAGAATGATGATGACCATTCATTTCATCCAGTTGGTTGAAAGTATGGAGCCGTGAGTTCTAAGATGGCTGATCAGGCCTAATTTGGCTCGAAATGTTCTTTGACAATGTTGGCAAAGAAAATATTGCAGTACTCCCATTCTGATGACATTCAGTGAAAGTTACATGTTACATTTGATACTTTTCGCCTTCGGAAATGCTGCCTGTGGCAGACTATTCTGCTCTTCTCAGTCGGCAATTTCTATGAGATGGAATGATGGCGCCCAAATCATTTGAATGTAATGACCTGGAAAAAATATTTCCTTCTATTGTAATATCACATGCTATTATCTTTTCCTTTGATATAGCCGTGTCGTCTACATAATGAAAGTTGTTTATATTTTAAACCCAGACTCATATCCCCGGTCTGTCGTTGATCTCTGGCATTATTATATCGCCATTCGAAGAGCTTTCCTTTCACAAAACGCACGATCGATGGTCTTCGTGATCTTGCTTATTGCTTGATCTGTTCATAACGGGACACTTTACTTCCAATTTTAATTGCTGCTGCTTGTTTTCAGTAAATATTTTTATTATTATTATTATTATTATTATTATTATTATTATATTATTATTATTATTATTATTATTATTATTATTATTATGGTCCATTTCCCATCAGTGTTAAAACTATTCAGCATTTACGGCGGACATCTGTACGAATTCATCCATCCATCATGTGCCATGCCGGTAAGCGTTCACTCGATCATCAGAGTCGTGAATCAGCTCAGTGTTCCTGTCTCGACCATGCCATGTGGTCAAGCCATCCAGGTATTTACTTCTCTGTATTCCCCTTGTACTCCTCCCCTCGATTTTGCCAGTTGTCATCAAGTTCTCCAATTTATTTCTTCTCATAACATGTCCAAAAAATTTTGACTAGGTCTAATTTATCTAATACATTTACGATTTTCATTTGTTTCTTATAGTACTTGGTCATTGGTATTTGTGTCTGTCCATGGTAATCTTTGCATTTTCCTCAGAAACCACATTTCCACAGCCATCAGATGTTTTTCAGCTTGACTGCTCATTGTCCACGCTTCAAAAGTACAGGCTCTATGTAGCATATCAACACTCATATTCTCGTTTCAATCCGTTCGAATCGGCATCTAACAGATTTCTAAAATTGCCCTATGCTCCTACCTCCGTACATGTGCTACCAGTGAATGTCTTTGGAAGTAAAAGAGGTCGACGTCATATCGCCCACCTATTGCACGCAGAAGGATGATAACACTCCTCAGCATTGATAGACACACATGCACACACACATTTCGTCTCCCGCTTTCACACTCTCTCTCTCTCTCTCTCTCTTTCTCTCTCTCTCTCTCTCTCTAGCTCTCTCTCTCTCTCTCTCTCTCTCCTCTCTCTCTCTCTCTCTCTCTCTCTCTCTCTCTCTCTCTCTCTTACATGCCTTTAAGGCGGGTTAGGCATAGGGTTGCCCACATTGTTTAGACAATCGAAACTCTGGGTGTGTGGTCAGTATCACGCCGTCCGTCCGACATTTCTTGGTACTCATTTTAGAGTAGGTTAGAGAGCCCAATTCAGTTTAAAAAACATGAATCCACGCATGTTCACATGGCCAGGCACACTTCAGGCTAAGCCTCCCACAGTGGTCACCTTCTCGCCCCTCCCTCGGATAGTTTGGTACAGTCTAGCTTTTTACGTACATCTTGAGAACCGGCCCATATCCAAGCCTGCTATACCACTAATTGACACTGACACAGCTCAAAGACTGGTATTCAAGTAGTCTACTAATGTCACAGCCCTGTCCCCTGTTTTTAACAATTTTTTTATTAAAGCCCAGAGTTTGGTTTAAACCCCATTTCTTTAGCATGCCTGTGTAATGTAGCTGTTTTTGTTTTAACGTTCGCATTTTCTTGCATATTGAATGTTCCACCAATGTTTGCGAAACATGATCGCCCATGCTTATCGATATGGCACATGATGATGATGATTATTGTTTGCAACAGGAAACTGCAAGCAAGGTACAGCATCCTACTTACATCATGGATTTCTATGGGAGTGTCTAAAACAGTTACGTTATATAAAGTAACGTAGCTCTCTTGCGTTTTTCTTTTAAAAAGTTGCCAGCAGTGCATTATATTGCATGTTAAATATGAAACGTAGAGCTTTTATTCGCAACATTCTCAGATGAATTATTGAGTGTCCTCACGATGACAAGTAATGCCAGCGACACTTTGTGTAGATTAGCCATTGATTTTCAGCGATGTGTTTCCAATTACCGTAACGAGCGGGCCGGGTAAAAACCGCCCACATTTCAATTGGTAATGATGATCAGTGATACAGATTTCAACCATTTTTCTGGAAGACGTATTATGAGATGATGCCGGTGTGGACAGGCTTCTTCGTTCACAGAAAGGGATAGTACACATCTTTATGTATTAATACATAAATATTCGCTGATCTAGATACAGAGAAATATACTAAATAGTAGGGCACACAGACGATGTTCTTAGTCGCCAGGTTGGCAGCACAAAGAAATAATAATACTTTACTGGTAGCACTTATGCAACTGACAGCGAGACATCAATTTGACAAGTGCAAGCAGTTTTTGTGTTGTTTCTTTGTATTATAGGGGGGAATGATACACATTTATTCAAATATTTTTAGAAATGTTGAAGATATGAGAGGTATCACCATTGAGGGACATAACATCAATAAAAGCAGATATGCGAATGTTACGGTATTGACTGCAGACAATGAATAGGATCTGCAACTTTAGAAAATGCGATTATTGTACATAGTGAACAATTAGGGTAAGAATTAAATTGTAAGAAGGCAGAGATTACAGTCGTCACTAAGAAAAAAAATATACCACAATAATATACGGATAAATGGAAATATTCATAAACAAAGTAATTGGTACAACTGTCTCGGAGCAGTTATAACATCTTGTGGGAGGTGCCTTGAAAAGTTTAGAACAAGAATCGCTACTGCAAAGATAGTCTTTTACAAGATAGAAAACATACTGACTAATAAAACAATGTCAGTTGCAACAAGAAAATATGTTGAACTGCTACATAGAAACTGTACTTTTATATGGATGTGAAACGTGGACATTGAGAGACAAGCTGGAAAACATCTAATAACGGTGGACATGTGGTTTCTCAAGAAAATGCAAAGAATACCTTGGTCAGACAGAAAAACCAATGAGCAAGACCAACATGAAGCAAATGAGAACCGTAAACTGATTAGAACAATTATACTAAGACTAAAATTTGTTTGGGTACGTTATAAGAAGAAATACATTGGAGAGCTTGGTGACAGCTGGCAAGATTGAGGAGAAAAGAACAAGGGGAAGGTAGAAAAGTAAATATTTGGACAGCTTGGCTACATGTCAAGGTCGGGACAAGAACACAGAGCTGATCCACGACCTGATTATCGCGTGAGTTGGCTTATCGACATGACACATAATGATAGAACAGTCGCAGAGATGTAATCAACAGAGCACCCACATGTTGTATATGTTTTGTTGTATATGTTAGGGCAGGGGACCACGAGTTGGTAGTTGACCTGACAATCTTTCCTCTGCGTGCAGGACGGATGACGTCTGACAATGGATTAGCTCCCTGCATAATTTGACAGTAGACTGCACAGACAGATATCTGTCGCATACATTATACATGTTGCTAGATGTGACAGTCTGACCGACACAGGAGAATGACTCCATCAGTGCATTCTGTATGAGCTGCACGAGTTGTGACAGATACATGTCTGGGCATGTAGCCAAATATAAATTACTTTCTCAATTAGGGACAACACACACACACACACATACACACACACACACACACACACACGCACGCACGCACGCTCGCGCACAGACACACAGTGTTGTTGAGACTTTAATAGCTAATGTAAAGGCGATGTCCACTGTTGTATGCGCGCGCGCGCGCGCGCGTGTGTGTGTGTGTGTGTGTGTCGACAGTCAGAAAGCGCTATCAGAAACGTAAGGAAAGCTAACGTGAGTAACAGAAGCCAGTTGTCCCGTCTGTCACACACTGTATGTGAAGGTCAGAAGCCAGTTGTCACATCTATCATGCACCGTGTGAGGATCGGAAGCCAGTTGTCCCATCTGTCATGCATTGGGTGCCAAGGTCAGAAGCCAGTTGTCACATCTATCATACACTGTGTGTGAAGATGGGAAGCCGTTGTCACATCTGTCATGTTTTCTTTCACAAGTCCAATGACTTTCTCATTAATTTGTAGATCTGCCAACATCTCTATCATATCGGGACAAATTTTTTCTTAACAAGATTTAGTCTTTGTTTATCTTTA
>JACEFZ010003925.1:0-111515 GCA_014155875.1 Cepaea nemoralis
TTTCTTCAGATTTTGTTATACCTTTCCTTGTTATCTTACTTCTTCCCCTTCTTGTTCGTCTTATTTTCTTGTCACTCTTCTTGTTCGCCTTACCTTCTTGTCACACTTCTTGTTCATTTTATTGTCTTGTCACATGTCATGTTTGTTTGATCTTTCTGTCACATTCTATTTGTCTTAACTTTGTTATACCACTTGTCTGCGTTATCGTCTTGTAACACTTCATGTCTCATCTTCCCATCACACCTATTGTTTGGTCTTACAGCCATCCTTCTAGTTTGTCTAAATTTTCAGTCAGTGTTTGCCAGTCATGTCTTCTGGAAACTCTCCCTGCTTGTCTCATCATCGTGCATACCCCATGTGTCTTACACCCCTTCCATACACAACCCCCTCTGGCACCACTCCAATCACAGTAGCAAACAAAAATCATGAATCAAACTCTGACATTGCCCAATAGCTTTTGTCTGTTTTATCATGTTTACACAGCACCCCCAGTTATATACAGCTGGCTCTTTATGAAAGAGCTATGGTGGCACAGAGGTAGCATGCATGCATGTCTGCCAGCACAGTGCTCAAATGTTCAGATCCCTTTAAGCAGGGGATATTTCTCCACTAATCTGAGTTGCCAAGTTGACGCAACCTAAAATGGGTCTCAGAACATTGTATGGGAAGCAAAGGTGGCTGGCCAGATACTGACCACACCCTCCATAACATGTCCTTGGTCTACAAATATGGGAGCAGCACCATTATCCACTAGGCTCATGGCATCAACAGGGTTCTTTACCGCCCCGATCCCTTCCTGAAGCTCAATGAAATGGCTGTGGATTACTTTCCCACCCTCCCGATCCCCTCCTGAAGTTCAATGAAATGATTGGATTATTTTAACGCCCCCCTGATCCTTTCATGAAATGCAGTGAAATGGCTGTGGATGATTGACCAAAAATACATCTGACATGTGTAGACATTACAAAGATCAACAATGTGATGGTGACATCTTCTCAACTCACTTTTGATGATGTGTGGGTGACAAAGGAAGAACCAGTTAATACACAAGAAGCAGTTCCACCTGGCAGGACACATGACAATGCTCAGCAAGAACACACACGCTTCTATGTGGTAGCTGCAACATAACAAACGTATGTGTTAGCACTGAGATCATTACAAGCACACATGCTGCAACACAGCAAACATATGTGTTAGCACTGAGATCATTACAAGCACACATGCTGCAATATAACAAACGTATGTGTTAGCACTGAGATCATTACAAGCACACATGCTGCAATATAACAAACGTATGTGTTAGCACTGAGATCATTACAAGCACACATGCTGCAATATAACAAACGTATGTGTTAGCACTAAGATCATTACAAGCACACATGCTGCAATATAACAAACGTATGTGTTAGCACTGAGATCATTACAAGCACACATGCTGCAATATAACAAACGTATGTGTTAGGTGAGATCATTACAAGCACACATGCTACAATATAACAAACATATGTGTTAGCACTGAGATCATTACAAGCACACATGCTACAATATAACAAACGTATGTGTTAGCA
Source organism: Cepaea nemoralis (assembly GCA_014155875.1). NCBI lineage: Eukaryota > Metazoa > Mollusca > Gastropoda > Stylommatophora > Helicidae > Cepaea > Cepaea nemoralis. The sequence goes on from JACEFZ010003925.1 coordinate 1,569, forward strand.
CTGAGATCATTACAAGCACACATGCTACAATATAACAAACGTATGTGTTAGCACTGAGATCATTACAAGCACACATGCTGCAATATAACAAACGTATGTGTTAGCACTGAGATCATTAAAAGCACACATGCTGCAACATAACAAACGTATGTGTTAGCACTGAGATCATTACAAGCACACATGCTGCAACATAACAAACATATGTGTTAGGTGAGATCATTATGTTGGGAAGTTAGTGGAAACATTGATATAACATGCACATGTTTAAAACCATTCTAAACAATAAGATCAGTTGCATATCCTTTACAGGACGTCGCAGTCAACCCCATCATTTTTTGGCTGTTTGTGATTTCTTGGAAAGTTTATGTTCAATAGTTTGCCATTGCTTTCTGAACAATTGATACTCATACCACTGTATGAAAATCAATGGCGGTCTGCTGCCAAATTGCCTGCGGCTGTGTTTCAAATGCGGTATGCAGGATTACGAATTGCATTCATAACCCCTTCACCAAAGAGCCGGCAAATAAAAGATGAAAAACCATGAAAGCTTTTTAGATGTGGTGTTACAACAGGATGTGGTGTTATAGCAGGATGTGGTGTTACAGCAGGATGTGGTGTTACAGCAGGATGTGGTGTTACAGCAGGATGTGGTGTTATAGCAGGATATGGTGTTATAGCAGGATGTGGGGTTATAGCAGGATGTGGTGTTATAGCAGGATGTGGTGTTATAGCAGGATGTGGTGTTACAGCAGGATGTGGTGTTACAGCAGGATGTGGTGTTATAGCAGGATGTGGTGTTACAGCAGGATGTGGTGTTATAGCAGGATGTGGTGTTATAGCAGGATGTGGTGTTACAGCAGGATGTGGTGTTATAGCAGGATGTGGTGTTATAGCAGGATGTGGTGTTATAGCAGGATGTGGTGTTACAGCATGTCATCATCTTACTCTTATCTAAATAACGGTTCGGGTTCATACAGGCAACAATACACTGTTCGCTAGGATATAGAACATTTATTGTATAAAGTGTACAGTTGGCGCAGTGGGTAAACAGACCCGCGCTCTCTTATATTACATATCACAGATAGTTAAACATCAAACATATAGTTGTCATACGACAACCTAGCACACTATCTAGCCTAAGTATATCTATGAATATCTATGAGTCCCTCTCAGGCAGGCCTTGTTGTCTCTCTCCAGTCCGTTTGTCCTCTGCCGGTCTCCGCGTGTCCTAACCCGACACGGGCGGTAACTCTGTCCGAGTTCCTCGTGGACCCCGCATTAGGCGGGCCACATCAGTGTCCACGGAATCATGGACTTGGTGACCAGCTCTTTCGAGAAGGTTCTAGATTACTCGGGTCCTGCGCGACTCAATGGTCTCCCTTGGGCTGGAGTTGCAGCCCTCTACTATATATGAAAGTGAGGCGGTGACAGGATCCCCCCTCCCCCTGATATGATTTGTTGTTGGGTAATTAGATCCGTTCTAATTCTGTCACAGAATCACATAAAGTTGGTGTTTGTAGTTTGGTGGATAGTAACCTGGTAACCTACCTACTAGCACTAAAAACTCATGTATTCTACCATACAACACTTCTCTGATTTGGTGCAGAGATCCCTCTGTCTCTCGTGTGCTTAAATATGCTTATCAGACCGAAGTTACATGGCGTTTTAGTAGTTGTATTTACAACTCGCCCTTCTCATAGTACCCGAAATGGTACCCAGACAAATAACCCCTATATAAAAGAGGGTTAACAAGACCGAAGTCTTGGCTAAATAAGTACACCTTCAAATCTTGATCTGTGTGTGTATTTCTATACACTTTTACTCCCGTATGTTATATAATGCTAAATATGTAGTTACCTTGTTCTTTTATCCCCCTCAGACTACATGTGTCCCTGTTAGCTTGTTAGTGTGTTAACTAATAAGTTGATGTTTCTAATAAAGTGACTGTATTTTAAATTGATAGTGTTGAGTTTTGAGGTTTGTGTAACGTGCGTGCTGAATGTGTGGTGTATTTCCAAGCGTCACGAGTTGGGATAACCTCAATCATGAAATACTGCACTGTGTGCAATACATGATCAGGCATTCCAAGTAGTGGTGCTTAGATGTATCCTAACTGCTAAACTAAGTATATTACACTAACTACTAAATTAAACTCACTACTAAACTAAGTTCTACACATGTATTGACAAATTAGACAAGTCATGCACTTTTACATAGAAGACGCAGACAAATTACAATGAATACGTTTTGCGTACAATTTGTCCGCCAAGTGTATCGTTCTCTCATTTAATCCTTTCACGCAGTCATTCACTCATCTGTCATTCAAAATAGTAATTGGCTAAAAAATATACTTAAAGTTGAGGTAAGCGTTATTGCCCTTAGAAAAAATGGGCTAGGCAATATTTGCCCTTTAAGAAAATACGTACTTTTTGTACGATGAATGAAAAATAGGTTATAATTTAACTAGAGACACTTGTATAGGACGGTTCTTTAGCCTATGAATGGCACCGCCTGTAATATTAAAGTAGAATATGTACAAGTTACAGGTTAACACAATTTATATACATCATTAATGGAAATATAATACATATTTAATAGTAAACTAATTAATTAAATAATTCCAACGATGATGTGCGCGTTGACGTCCCTTCGTTCGTGTGTTATGCCATGAATGTTAAAGTTAGTATGGCTGTCTCTTGAGTGTTGTCGTCGATGTTGTTCTGTTTCGGCTGTTTGCAAAGTTTTTGTAGCAACAGCAAGTATGGATTGCTCTCACTGTCCCGTATGAAATATTACAGTGTTCAGAGATAGTTCACTGGTTGATATTATTGGTTGAAATAAACACAGTTATTGTTTCTTGCTGGAATTGTTCTGGAGCTTAGGCATTTGATGGTATAGTTCTTACAATATAGCTCTTCACGTATGTTTATGGGTGTCGTAATTAACCTAATCACTGAGAGTACTCTAGCAGGTGTAGAGTCACACTGTTATATGTAACGGACTAAAAGTATCACAGTTTATAGTGTGGCTACTGGCCAATGTGATAAGAGTCATTCTACTGGCGCATTTGTCTGCCGTGATAAAAGGTCAGCCACTATGTTATCGGTGCCCTTGATATGGTGAATTTCGAAGTCAAAGTCCTGAAGTAGAAGACACCATCTTTGTAACCTGTTGTTTTTGGGTGACCCATGGTTAAGGACTAATAACGGCGAACTGTCTGTGAGGACCACAAAGTGGCTTCCCAAGAGGAACTTAGATAATCTCAATATACAGAACAATAGGCTCAAACACTCCAATTCTACTGTGGCATAACGAGTCTCCGCCTTCTTTAGTTTGCGGCTGATGTAGAGAATCGGGTGTCGTACGCCATCCACTTCCTGCATTAAACATCCTCCTATTGCGATAGCGCTCGCATCTGTGGTCAAAATAAAGGGTAAATTTATGTTGGGTAATCGTAAGACTGGTGGATTAGAAAAAATATGTTTCAACCTACACATTGCATCATCTAAGCTGGTACTTTTACAAATTTTTGATGGATGATCTTTAGTTAGCATATCAGAAAAGACTGAGGTGAGTTCTGCCCAATGTGGAATGAATTTAGAATAATAGTTAATCAGACCTAGTAAACTTCTAACCTGCTTCTTTGTGGTAGGTACTTCTAGATTAAGGATCTTGGAAACAATTTTATCATCAGTCAACAATTTTCCTTCAGAAATTCTATGACCAAGGAAGTCTATTTGTGTATAGCCTATTTCAACCTTGGAAGGTTTGATAGTAAGTCCAAAAAGAGAGATTTGGTTGAAGACTTGTTTTAGGGTGAGTAAGTGAGAAGTCATATCAGAAGAATGGACGCATATATCATAAATATAAGCAACTACATCATTAATTCCGTGTAATAACAACCTTGTTAGTCTCACAAATGTGGCCGGTGCGTTCTTCAGGCCAAAAGGAAGATATAGCCATTCGTATAAACCGAGAGGTGTTGCGAATGCTGTTATATGTCTACACGAAGGGTGTAGTGGAACTTGCCAATATCCTTTCGCTAAATCTGTCTTAGAAAATAAGGATGATTGAGCCATATCTAAAATAAGATCTTCACAACTGTTCATAGGCTCTGCATCCGTTGTTGTTCTGGTATTTAATATTCTATAGTCGATGCACAAGCGGATTGTCTGGTCTTTCTTTTTCACCAAGACAATCGGTGAAGAATATTGAGACATAGATTTTTGAATAATGCCATTCTTCTCTAAATCTAAAATTTCTTTATCTAAATTAGATCTGTAATGGAGAGGGATAGAATATGGTCTACATTTGACTGGTCTCAGATCTGTTAGCACAATTGAATGTGTTATTCTATCAGTGCGTCCAGGTTTGTTGGAAAAGATCGTCTTATAGTCGTTTAGGAGCGTCAAAATGTCCTGTCGCTGTTGTTGTGTCAAAGTGTCAGAGATATGTATGTCCTTTATACTTCCGTCGTCAGTCATAATTGGTACAGGGATTTCAGTATTGTCCATGTCTGTCTGATTTATGACAGATGCTACAAGTTGTAAATTGTCTTCAATGTCATTGTTGTCGTCGTCGAGATGGATCGTCAATATGTCGTCACATTTGTCGTCATTGTCACTATCACAGATTGTCGGTAATGTCCATATGTCTTCGTCGTTTTCGTCATCGTAAGCGTGCGTCGTTAACGATGCTTCGTTTGTCGAGGTGTCATTCCGTTGGGAAATTGTCGTTTCGTCTCCGTCAACAGTTTGTTGCGTCTGTTCATTTGTCTCATTGTCCTGTCTAGCATAGTATGGTTTCAACATATTTACATGGAATATTTTTAACTTTCCATTTAAAGAGATTTCGTAATCTACTTCTGAAATTCTTCTAATGATCTTAAAAGGTCCCTGCCAAGAGGTTGACAGTAAATCTCTTTTGTCAGGTAGTAGAAGTAAAATATCCTGACCTGGATGTAGGACAATTGTTTTTGCCCCTCTATTGGCGTACTGCCTGTATTTAAAACCTTTCTCCTGTAGTGATGTTCTGGCCACTATACAAGAACGTATGATTTTGTCTCTGGTATCAGTGACCAAATCATAGGTGGAAATGGGAAGTTGGCTATCTACAGGTTGTGATATTATCTCTTTGTAAATGGTGAGAGGTCCTCTTGGGTTCGCTCCATACATCAATTCGAAGGGAGAGAACCCTGTACTTGATTGAGGGACTTCTCTGTATGCGAACAGCACCGTTGGGAGAAGTATGTCCCAATCGGCTGGATTTTCAGCTGTCACTTTAGATAGCATATGTTTCAGGTCCCCATTAAGCTTTTCGCAGATACCATTTGCGGCCGGTCGATAGGGACTGGTGAAACACTGCTTGATGCCTAGTAACTTAGTTACTGATTGGGTGGCATTAGATATGAACTGGGTACCTCTATCAGAAATGATTTTCTCCGGGAAGCCAAAACGGGAGAAAATATTTAGTAATATGTCCGTCACATCCTTAGAGGAGATAGATCTTAATGGCAGCATTTCGGGCCATCTTGTACATAAATCCACAAGAGTAAAAATATACCTATTCCCCTTATTTGATATGTGATTCAACGGACCTACTAGGTCAACTGCCACGATTTGGAAAGGCCTCGAGGCAGTTGTCGTTGATTGGACTTCTGCTGTAGGGTTTTTCCCCTTTTTCACCAGTTTCTGACAAATATTACAAGATCTACAGAAGGTTTTTATATCTTGGCAAAACTTTGGCCAATAAAATTGGGTGAGGACTCTAGCCCTGGTCTTTTCATATCCCATGTGACCTCCAAAAGGGGAGTCATGGGCTAATTTTAGCACTTTGTCTCGATGTGCTTGTGGTAACACTACTTGCTGTGTCGTGGTCTGGTTTGTTGTGTAAAATCTAGTTAAGATGTTATTCTGTAGCCTAAATGTCCACGATGCGTTCTTAGTGACTTTTGGTTTAAGTCCTACTAATTTAAAGTATGGTGCAAGTGTTGTATCTGCTTTCTGTTCATTACCAAAAGTGATGTTAGTTGAGTTTGGCGCTACTGTTTCTAATGATTCCTGCAGTTGGTCGGTGTTGGTTTTGTGGGTTGTCTCTATTACTTTTAGGGGTTCAAGAGCTAAGTTTCTCATTAGGATAAATGCCCAGTCTGATTTAATGATTTTATGATGAGACATGAGACATTCAAAATTTTCTAAGTAGGCGGAGATGGAATCTCCTGAACAGAAAGCCTTCACGAGACCTTTATATTTATAATATTTTTGTTCTTCTTCTTTGCTTCTTAACTTATTTATTGATATTTCTGTGTTGGACTCCATTTCCATCTGTTTTAGTTTAATCTGTGTCTCGGCATTCAATTGGGCCTGTTTGGCGGCGGCCTCAAGCTCCATCTGTTTCTCCTGAGCCTGCAATTGTATTTTCTTCTCTTCAATTTGCAATTGCATTTTTTTTTCTTCTGCTTCACTTAGCATTTTCTTTTCTTCGGCCTCCATTTGCAATTTTTTTTCTTCGGCCTCCATCTGTAATTTCTTTTCATCTGCTTGTATTTGCATTTGCAATTTCTTTTCTTCGGCCTCCATTTGCAATTTCTTTTCATCTGCTTGTATTTGCATTTGCAATTTCTTTTCTTCGGCCTCCATTTGCAATTTCTTTTCATCTGCTTGCATTTGCAATTTCTTTTCTTCGGCCTCCATTTGCAATTTCTTTTCATCTGCTTGCATTTGCAATTTCTTTTCCTCTCGTTCCATCGCTCTTTCTTCACGGGCAATGTTTTCTGCGTGTGTTTTCTGTGCCCATTCTGACAGTTTCTCTTCTTTATAACCTAACTTTATTCCTTGTTCAATGCACTTATCTAAGCTAGACATTTTGTATTTTACTTGTTTGTACAATTTATAGAGTTAAATCCCTTAGAAAAAATATGTTGTGTGGTCGAAAATTTGGTTAACTCCCCTAATTATTAATCTGTAAATCAAAATGCAAGGTTATGTTGGTGACAAGGTAATGAATTTGCAAAGAAATCAATATGATACAAAATAATACATTGATGAAACATGAGAAGTACAGCTTAGACGTACAATGAGTATGAGGTGAAACTTAGCTTTTAATTCAAGAACTCCTCGATGTTGTCTTGTACTCTCGTCACTGTTGGAAAGGTTTCATCGGTTGGACGCGGCACTTGTTGCGGAACAATCTGCTCGTGGAGCGAGAAAACATTAGTCACTGTCACACAAAAAAAATGTCAAAATAGTAACATGTCAAAAAAAAATTGTTTACAGAACCAAAATCATGAGGCACTGTGGAGGCAATGGTGAGACATTGCCGAGGGACTCAGATTACTTCTATTTTATCGCTAGATAGCTACTAGTTTTATGTAAAATTGTAACGTTAACAATTTCTTTGATTTCAACAAATCAATGTGTTACCAAAAATCAATGTGATATGATTAAATAATTAATTTTACATGGCATTTAATAGGTTTTTAAGAAAACATTCTATGCCAAAACCGGAAAACTAGCCCCCAAAAAGCCTATCATCATCTTACTCTTATCTAAATAACGGTTCGGGTTCATACAGGCAACAATACACTGTTCGCTAGGATATAGAACATTTATTGTATAAAGTGTACAGTTGGCGCAGTGGGTAAACAGACCCGCGCTCTCTTATATTACATATCACAGATAGTTAAACATCAAACATATAGTTGTCATACGACAACCTAGCACACTATCTAGCCTAAGTATATCTATGAATATCTATGAGTCCCTCTCAGGCAGGCCTTGTTGTCTCTCTCCAGTCCGTTTGTCCTCTGCCGGTCTCCGCGTGTCCTAACCCGACACGGGCGGTAACTCTGTCCGAGTTCCTCGTGGACCCCGCATTAGGCGGGCCACATCAGTGTCCACGGAATCATGGACTTGGTGACCAGCTCTTTCGAGAAGGTTCTAGATTACTCGGGTCCTGCGCGACTCAATGGTCTCCCTTGGGCTGGAGTTGCAGCCCTCTACTATATATGAAAGTGAGGCGGTGACACAGCAGGATGTGGTGTTACAGCAGGATGTGGTGTTATAGCAGGATGTGGTGTTATAGCAGGATGTGGTGTTACAGCAGGATGTGGTGTTACAGCAGGATGTGGTGTTATAGCAGGATGTGGTGTTATAGCAGGATGTGGTGTTACAGCAGGATGTGGTGTTACAGCAGGATGTGGTGTTACAGCAGGATGTGGTGTTATAGCAGGATGTGGTGTTATAGCAGGATGTGGTGTTATCGCAGGATGTGGTGTTATCGCAGGATGTGGTGTTATAGCAGGATGTGGTGTTATAGCAGGATGTGGTGTTATAGCAGGATGTGGTGTTATAGCAGGATGTGGTGTTATCGCAGGATGTGGTGTTATCATATGATGTGATGCTATCACAGGATGTGTTATCAAATGATGTGATGTTATCACAGGATGTGTTATTATTGCAACACTCTGGTGTTATTGCTGGATGTGGTGTTATCACAGGATGTGGTGTTATCACAGGATGTGGTGTTATAGCATGATCACAAAATGAGGCATTAGAGGTGTATTCATGAAAATACTGAAGGGTAAGACACACAGCAAGAGAAGATCCTAGGAATGTCCAAACCCCACAAGCAAGCAAGGATGTTGGAGCAAATACTGAGCTGAAGAGAGTCACTTGGACTAGGAGACAGTAGAGGGACATGCTCAGACGGCTTCACAGCCAGTCTTCAGACTGACCGTTTCATATGTGCATAACTAAGTCTGACATATTTCAAACAAAATGAGAAGGATGAGAAGACTAAGAAGAAGAAGAGGAGGGAAAGAAGAACTAGATAATGAAGACACAAATGTCAGAAAATGATGTTTTGTGTTGTCAAGACAGGAATGGAATAGCTGTGCATATAAAATACTAAGTTCTAGAAATTACTCATACAACTTGAGTAGCCGTATTTTGATCTTAACTTTATGTTGCCGGTCCTGAGTTTTCATTGTATTGTATGCTTACACCTGACTATATTCCAGCAATTGTTTATTGTTTGCTGAATACAGTATACAAGATGCTTTTTATTTGTTAACATTATGGCCACAGTTTATTAAGTGCTGAGAAATAATAATAATAATAATAATAATAATAAGTCTTTATTTTCAAAGGGTTAAGAATTGGGCACGCAGGCCCGTCTGACATTCTGTCCTTCTTCTCTATTTCCTCTCATACATTCTTTCATTCAACATCACTTATGAAGCAACTTTTGACAACAAAAGAACATTAAAACGCATGAAAAATAATCAATAACAAATGACTCACTGAGGCAGTGTTTAACATGGGCATTATAAATACCTAAGGAGGGTGTAACGTGCCATACATAAGGGAATGTTTTTTGGCTAGTTGTCGTTTGAGATAAGTTACCATTATTGTCTTTTTTGTGTTATTTGTTATGGGGGCATGTAGTCTGTACTAAGGTAGTGTTCAAACAGGTTGCGAATGTATGTATCATGATTGGTGGTGTCTTTGATTTCTTGTGGAAGATTGTTCCACAACTGAGCGGCAGAGTATGCTAAGCTTGTTTTATATAAGTCTATCCTAGGTTTAGGGACATGAAGTATATTTAGTCGTTCGCTATGTCTAGCGTTATATTTAAACAATGGCCAAAGGTAGCTTGGAGCATTTTGAAATAGGATTTTGTGAATTAGTTTGGTCATTATTAAAAAGCAGGCGCTTGTGGAGTGGCAGTAACCGGAGATGTTTATATAGGTTAGCATTGTCGGTAAGCTTTTCACCATTAATTAAACGCACTGCCCTTTTCTGGAGTGAATATAGGCGTTTTGTTATTGATTTGGAGCATCCATCCCAGACTGTGGAGCAGTAATCAATATGTGTTTGTATATGAGAGGTATAGAATATCTTTCTTGTGTTTTCGTCAAGGAAATTTTTAATTTTGGCAAGTTGGTATACTTTTTTGGCTATTTGTTTAACTAGAGCATGAACATGTGAGTTAAAAGTTAGATTTTGATCTATGATAACACCCAGTGTCTTGTGCTCGGTGACACTTTCTACAGGCGTGCTGCCAATGTGCAGCTGAAGAGTTCTCTGCGAGTTTAGAGTGTGAAGTCTTTGCCTGGTTCCTATTAACATAGACTTTGTTTTAGTAATGTTAATTTGCATGCGGTTTGCATGACTCCAGTTAACTACACTATTTATTTCCTGTTGCAAGGATAATTCTAGCACATTACGATCAACAGCGTTTGTATATACTGTGCAGTCATCAGCAAATAGATCGCAGGACGACGACAGATTTAATGGAAGATCATTTATATAAATGGCAAATAATAGAGGGCCAAGAATAGACCCCTGAGGTACTCCAATATTAATGGTAATGGCTTGAGATAAAACTTTATTGTGTGATACTACTTGCTTTCTGTCTAATAAGAATGATTTTATTAATGTCACTATATTAAAACTTACTTTCATTGTTTCTAGTTTTTTAATTAGAATAGTATGATCTATCATATCGAATGCTTTCCTAAAGTCTATAAACACCGCTCCACATAGAGTATTGTTGTTAATATTTTGATGCTAGTTTTCTATCATGTTTGTTAGTGCCGTATGGCAAGAATATTTTGGCCGAAATCCTGACTGACTGTCAACTATCAGTTTATGGCGAACTAAGTGATCTAGTGTTGTTTTGTGGATGTGCTTTTCTAGCGGTTTGGATAATGAGGATAATATGGAAATTGGTCTATAATTACTCATGAGACGATCGTCTAGAGGACCAGCTTTTAAATGAGGATACACTTTAGCGATTTTAAAGGCTGATGGGAAGTGACCTCTGGTTAGACATTGATTATATATAAAAGTTAGTGACTCGCAGATCGCCGGTGCAGCATGGCGAAGGATCCGACTACTAATTCCATCTAGTCCTGATGAGTTATTGTTTGTTAGATTACGGAGATGAGTAAATACTTCAGTTGTCGTCATTAGCGGTATGTTGGAGGAAATGTGTCCATAGCATTTGTTCTCACAGAATGATGATAATAAAGATATGTCATGAGGCGCATCTGGTATTGCAGCCTTCAGTTGGTTTATGTCGGACTGAAAGTATCTACTGAATTGATCACATGTAACCTGATTTGATGGTAATGATTGTGATGATTTGTGTTTTTTTGTCAAGGTATTAATTGCTTTCCATATATCTTTAGTGTTGGTTTTATCTATTACTATGTTCTTAAAATAGTTTTCTTTTCCTTCCGAATAACATATTGAACTTTGTTTCTCAGACTACGGTACATAGTTAGATCTCTATTTTTGTGAGCCCTGTCGCGATCTCTCATAAGTTCAACTACCTCCTGTGTGATCCACGGGGGCTTTGTGTGATGTTTAACACGAACTTCCTTAAATGGAACATGTTTATCAAATATACTTAGAAAGGTCTTTAGCCAGTGGTCCAGAGCATCGTCTGGGTCAGGAAGCTGGTAAACATAATCTAGAGATGAGTTGACCAAATCTTGTAAGAAGACGTCTCGATTAAAATTTTTGTAATTTCTATATTTTATGCTTATATGTTTGTGTTTGGGAGTTTTGGTGCCCCTTTTCGACCACGTGCAACATACTGGATAGTGATCGCTCATTGCATTGATAGGTACACTACATTCTGTGATGTTATCAGCACACGTAGTATAAATATGATCTATAAGTGTTGCAGATGATTTAGTGATTCTAGTGGCTTGTTTGACTAACTGTTGGAAATTATATGACTCTATTATGTTTTCCCATGTTTTGTTTGATTTGTTAGCGTCTATGTTGAAGTCACCTAGCAATATTATTTCCCTAGCATTACTAAAGACTACATCCATCATAGTGGTGAATTTTTCATACCAGATATTTCCTGCACTGGGGTTTCGATAAAGATAGCCAACTACTAGCGGTATGCAATTTTGAAGTTTAACCTCTATCCATACACACTCAATCTCACAGGTTTCAAAGTCTAGCCTGCGGTGGGCGTTAAGCGAGTTGGAAATATAAACTGCAATACCAGTCTCTTGTTTCTGATAGGGTTCTCTTCTAATGGTTTTAAAACCTCTGATAGCGATGTCATCATCTGAGATGTTGCCATTTAATCGACTTTCGCTAACGCCAAACATGTGAAAATTTTGATTAAGTATAAGTGATAGTTCGGGCAGCTTCCCTAATAGATGGCATATGTTTACATGCCCGATTCTGAGCCCATTATTCCTGAGCCAGTGTTCGTACTTATTAGACATTTCAACAATGGGTAATCACAAGTTTAAAAGCAAAACACACACACACAAAGTGAATACAACTTACGTCCCTTATTACAAAACACACTCTAAAGTACAGAGAAACAGTAATATCTCTGTAAATATATAAAAATACGTACACAGATCCGTAAGGAAGAGCAGTGAAGACCCCCTCACTCACCGTGAAAACACAATTAGAATTATTATAAAAGCTATACAGCTAAGTACTATCAATTAATATAAAGTCAAAACCAGTCAATGTTTGTAATAACTTATAACCTAATATGTTACTAGATCAAGTTATAACCAAATATGCAGATAAACGTTTAAGGAGAGGCTCTTTCTTGTACCGAGATCCGGTGTAGCTTTGTCTTAAGTTGCTAGTAAATACCAGGTTGTGTTGGTTGTTGGTATAGCGACATTATAAGTGCTTGACGAAGTGTAGCTGGGCTATACCGTGTGAGGTGCAACCATTCTGGATTACAATTAAATGGGTACTGATGATGTCTCATGGGTATGTAATGACTACCAACTAGAGCCTCTGGTTGGTGGCTAACAGGAGGTTGTGCTGGCACGTCGTTGTTGCTGAGAGTCGGATCCTTTCTGGGGAGAATAGGAATCATATCTTCGTAATTTTTACCCTCCTGTGTGAAAGACGACGTATTTAACGGACTTGGTGTTGTGGTAGTGTCCCGTCTGGCTTGGATTTCAGGTGCAGTGGTTATGAGTGGTCTGCACACTTCTGTCCTATTGGTACTTGATGTGACGGGAGTATGTCGTCTGGCTTGAGTTTCAGGAGTAGCTAAAAGTGTCCGGCGCGATCCCGTATTGGATGTATGGTATGTCCGTTCTGGATATTTTAAATTCTTGGCGAGAAAACTGGTGCCCAATGTAGATAAATGTATTTGATCCTTGTAAAGACTCTTTTTTGGTGCACCAGCCTGTGAAGTGAATGATGCTGTATTGTTGATGAATTGTATCTTGTTTTGAGAACAGAACTTCTGCAACATGTTGTTATTTATGTCAGCTAGACGGCGCTGGTGTCCATAACTCGGTGATATGATGGAGGAGAAGAAAATGGATGAGTTAGGAAAAGTGTGACGTAATCCGTTCAAGAGTGCCAGCAGTTGAGACCCTGTGATTTGTTGGTTGTTCATGGTGTCGGTGATGCCAATATGTACGCTTGCCCTTCTGACACTATGATTAACAGCCAACCTGCTAATCTTGTCTGTTAGCCGGTCTACACCAGCCCCAGGCAGTGGGATTATTGAAACAATGTCTTTGTCTGATGTGGCCATCCTGTCGCTGTATAAACCTTTCATTAAGGAATCGCCTAGTATAATATGTGTACAGTCAGGTCGTGCTGTCTGTACATGTTGGTTGTCAGCACGTCTCGACCGTTGTTTCATCCATTTCCGATTATCAGCAGTCTTTATGTCTCCATGTGGTTCTCCCGATGTATCTTGTTGGCTTGTCTTGCCCGTTTGCAGCATGTTAAAGCACTGTAAGTTTTCTGGTGACTTTTCTTGAAGTACTTCAAACCTATTGCTTATTTTGATGTCAATGGGGTAGACTGCTTGTTGTTGTTTATCTTCGTCTGCACATTGAGGTGTTTGTTGTTTTTTATCTTTCTCTGCGCGTTGAGTTGTTTTCATAGTGATTATCTGTTCTGGGTGGGATTGAGCTTCCCCAAGATTTCCCAAGGATGAAGCGGTTGCTTGAAAATTACATGCTTCTTCGGTTTGGTTTGTAGAGGACGCATTCTGTAAGATTTGAACTGTATTTCTCAGCAGCAAATTTTCGTCTCGCAGGAGTGCGACTTCTGTCTTGAGAGCATTGTAATCACTGCTTATCTTGTTGTTTGCTTCAATGTTGGTTGAAACAGTGACAATGAGCGCCTTTAGTGATTGTTCTAGTTCCTCAATGCGCTGTTTACAGTCGCACGAATGTCCATTGATAGTTAAGATGCTATTGTTATCTGAGGCAGGTACTTCTTCAACAATGTCAACATTGGGTTCTATGTTGTTTTGGATACGCTCCATTGGGTATTCAATAGCCAAGAGCGTTGGTGGGTTGGCAGGCCTCGTGTTGATGTTGTCATGTACACTCATCGTATGAGTAGATTCGGTGAATGTCTGTGTCGAGTTTTCAAGTTCAACAAAATCTACTTTTAGCCAGGAATTAATGTTTTCATTACTGCCCTGTGTCATGAGTTTATTTTTACTGCGGTACAAATGTATCGTAATCACTGGCGTCGTAATCAGATCCTCAACGTGGGCCCCGTGCTTATCTTGCCTGTGTTCAATTAGTTCAAGCCTGTAGTAGTTGAGTAGGCAAGTTCGGAATGCCTCATAATAGAGTGTGTTGTTGAAGGAAATAGTAACACACTGTCCTGAGTTGGTGTGTTTGACGACTATGCCGTTGGGATTTATGCACTTGGATAGCTTATTCTTCACGGCCCTCTCTTTGTTTAGTGTGTAAGTTTTATTGACAGCCGATCGTAAACCTGAGCGAGTCCTTTCACCATTCACTTCCAATACGGAGCACTCTCCTTCCCCTGACATTATTGCATAATATTACGACTAACTAAACTTGAAGAACGCAGCAATCGCATTGTTATCTAGCCACGCCGCGGGCAATTTGAGGTCCCGTGGTTGTATCTGACACGCCTCGTGCACTTGATTGGTTGAAATTTAATAGTGTTCAACTATCACTCGAAATGAATATTAGATATAACCCACATTTTTGCAAAATAAACACTTGTATTAATCTAAAAACTATTTCACCACATCCTCAGAATCACAATGAGCACATTGATATAAAAATCCATGATAGGTGATTCAGCTTGCAGTAATAATAATCCGAGAAGTAAGAGATACAAAAACACGTCTTCACTCTCCGGAGACAAAGCCAATTGTAGAAGAAGAGGAATGTGAAGGGAGGAGGAGGGATAGGGAGGAGGGGGAGGGGAAGAGAAAGAGGGTAGGAGGAAGAGTGTGAGAGGAGGAGGGAGGAGGTCTAGAGGGAGCAGGAGGAGGAAGGAAAAGGGAGGAGGGCGGATCGGGGGGGGAGGAGGAGGTAGGAGGAGGAGGAAGAGGAGGAGAGGGAGGAGAAGGAGGAGGAGCGAAGAAGGAGAGGAAGAGGGAGGAGGGAGAGGGAGAGAAGAGGAGGAGGAGAAACGACGGGAGGAGGAGGAAGAGGCGCTCGGAGGAGCCCAGGCGAGGATGGAGATGGAGTTGAGGGGAAGGAGGAAGAGGGTAGGAGGAGGAGGAGGGGAGAGGAGGAGAAGAAGGAGAAGATGGGAGGAGGATGAGGAGGGAGGAGGCGTGGGAGGAGAAGGATAGAGGAGGCAGAGGAGAAGAAGGAAGGCAGGAGGAGGAAGGAGGGAGATGAAGGAGGGAGAATGAGGAGGGAGGAAGAAAGGAGGTGGAAGAGGAGGAGGAGGGAGGATGAAAGAGGTAGGGGAGGAGGAGGTAGAGGGAGGAGGAGGAGGAAGAGGAGGAGAAGGGAGGAGGAGGGTGGAGGAGGAGGAGGATGTAGAGGGAGGAGGAGGGAGGAGGTAGGAGGAGGAGGAAGAGGGAAAAGGGAGAAGGAGGAGGGAGGATGATGAGGGAGAAGGAGGCAGGAGGAGGAGGAAGGGAGGCAGGCGAGGAGGAGGGATGAGGAGGGAGAGGGAGAAGGATGGAAGATGAGGGAGGAGGGGGAGGAGGCGGAGGGAGTAGGAGGAGGAGTAGGATGGAGTAGGATGGAGGAGGTGGGGAGAGGAAGAGGGAGAAGGAAGAGGGAGAAGGAGGAGGGAGGGAGGGAGAGGGATGAGAGGGAGGAGGAAGAGGAGGAGGGTGGAGGGAGGGAGGTAGAGGGAGGAGGAGGGAGGAGAAGAGAGGAGGAGAGAGTTCGCCATTCCGAATTCATACTCGTCTAGTTCTTCCCTTCTACACGACTGTAGATAACTTCCTTACACATAAAACGATGAATTGTTTATTGATATTGCCGTGGCATGGAGGATATCAGCAGCAGAGTTGATCCAAAAACCAAAGACTGAGATCTACGGAGAGCCATGAACGCCTACGCCAGCCGGCACGGCACTTGATGATGATGATTGCCGTGTGACGATTCTGTGTAGTCACGTCATTTTCTTCCCTTTCCCTAGCGTTTGGTTCGGGGATTCTTTCAACATCATCATCATATATTTACGTACGTATTTTGGGAGGGGGAGGAGGGAGGAGGAGGAAGAAGAAAAAAAAACTATGACAGTTGGCAGCTCTGGAATGAAAGGAAGGCGTGTAGAAAATTTCATCTCAATCGGATGGGCCGTTCGCGAACAAATAAAGGACATACATAGATACATACATACATACAGACAGACAGACGATCCTAATTTATATATAAGAAGATATACGCTATGCAGATGACACAGTATTGGTGGCGGATAATGAAACAGACCTATAACAATTATTGGACATTGTAGAATCAGAGAGTTCACAGAAAGGACTCTCCTTGAATATCAAGAAAACAGTAACAATGGTGATATAAAAGAAAATGGGGACACCAAAATGTGACACAGAAATAGAAGGGTAAATTCTCAACCAAGTGGATAATTTGAAATACCTAGGGGCACTTATAACATCAGATGGAAGATGTACAACAGAGATTAAGAGCAGAATAGGGCATGCAAAAGCCGCATTTCAGAAAATGAAGAGCATCTTATGCAGTAAGTCGCTATCAATGAATGTAAGAAAGAGAGTGCTAAAATGCTATATAGAACCAGTTTTGCTGTATGGCAGCGAATCTTGGAATGTAAATGAACAAATTAGGAAGAACATAGAAGTAACAGAGATGTGGTTTTTAAGACGAATGTTGCGAATTCCTTGGACTGCCAGAGTATCTGACAACGATTGCCTGAAAGAGGCTAATGAAACTAGAATACTATATACAACAATAAGAAAGAGACAAACAGCTTTCTTTCGTCATTTGATGAGAAGAGAGGCATTGGAGAACATCGTGACAACTGGAAAGATCTAGGGGAAGAGAGGCAGAGGCACCCAAGAGAAATGATGCTGGGCGGATTGAGACGGTGGCATGGAGGAATATCATCAGCAGAGCTGATCCAGAACACCAAAGACCGAGATCTGTGGAGAGCCATGAACGCCTACGCCAGCCGGCACGGCACTTGATGATGATGATGATCTTTAAGAAGGGAGACAAGTTCCAATGTGAAAATTATAGAGGAATTTACTGTCCACAAGCTATAAGATACTATCCGCGGAATTACTAAACAGACTAAAACCATATTCAGAAGACATATTAGGTGACTACCAGGCGGGTTTTAGACAAAACAGATCAACAATAGATCAGATATTTATCTTACGACAAATAGCCGAGAACAATTGGGAATATAAAAGAGATCTCCATATCATTTTTGTGGATTTTAAAAAGGCTTATGATAGTGTCCATAGGAATAGTCTATGGAATGCTATGCGGGAATTTGGAATACCAAGGAAGTTAATCAACATGACCAGACTATGCATGGAAGATACTTATAATATAGTAACATATAAAGGCAGGAAATCAGACCCTTTCCAAATAACATCTGGCTTGAAACAGGGTGATGCACTATCGCCGCTCCTTTTCAATCTGGCTCTAGAGAAAGTTGTAAGGAAGGTAAAGGAGGAATGTGCTATTGGAGAAACATCCAGACTGCTTGGTTATGCAGATGATATAGATATTATAGGGAGAAATGAACAAAAGACATTGGAAATTTTGACTCAATTAAAGGAAAAAGCCCAACAGATGGGGCTGGTTATCAACCAAGATAAGACATAATATATGGTAATTTCAAGAGAAGGAACGGCTATAAACTCTGGCCACATACAAAAAGATAATATGACCATTAAAAGAACAGAAACATACAAATACCTGGGTACAATCTTCAACTGCTCCAACATCATAAGGGAAGAAATACACGCTAGAATCAATTCTGGAATTAAGATATACTATGCACTACAACATCTGCTAAAATCAAATGCGCTATCTCTCAACATCAAGATCACAATATACAAAACACAGATCAGACCAGTTGTGCTGTATGGCTCTGAAACCTGGAGTACAACTAAAGGAGACGAAGCCTTGTTACAAACCTTTGAGAACAAAGTCTTAAGAATCATCTTTGGGCCCATTAGGGATACACAAAGTGGAGAGTGGAAAAGAAGAAGCAAGAAAGACATTTATGATCTGATAAAGTCCCCGCTAATCAGTGGTATCATAAAGGTTTATAGACTGCAATGGCTGGGGCATTTAGAAAGAATGGAAGATAATAAGGAAACAAAACTCGCTTACACTCAGGAAATAAATGACCGTAGACCCCGAGGTAGACCAAGAAGACGGTGGAGAGATAATATACATACAGACCTACAAGCACTTGGAATCAACGACTGGCAAGAGAAGGTCAACCAGAGAGACGAATGGAGACGGCTTGTATCTGCAGCAAAGAACCTCAATGTCTCGGAATGCTTAAGAAGAAGAAGAAGAAGAGATCCTTGTGCTTGATGCTTGCTGTAAAGAGATTTTATGTCAGGTTCCAATTTAGTTAACTTCAGTCTCAAGTCTCCCCGTTTTGTTATATCCAGCCGATTTCTTCCATTTTCGAATTGCCCCCCTTAACAATCGAATGGCCCCCCTGTGGGGTGTGGGCCCCACGTTGGGAAACAATGTTTTAAAGTAATCCACGTTATGGGAATTCCCAAAAAATATATTGCGAACACAGAACACATTAGACAAATTCTGTTTAGGGATCAAAATGTTAAAAAGTTAACCTAAGAAGTTAACTAACCTGGAACTTATACGAGTTATGAAACTGCCCGATATCTAATTCATTCATCAATCAATCAGACAATCAGATGCCGTCTACACAAAGCAGGTTGCCTGGATGGGATCGCCACCACTGTCTGGCTCTGGACCTGACTGCATTCTGTCCGATTGCTGTTCGAGTGTTTGTCCATCTCTTGATGTTATCATTCCACTTGTATCATTGTCCACCTCTTGCTGGCTTGCTTAAACCTTGCCCTCCAGTATAGTGTTTATATGAGTGTTATCTCTTTTAAAGTGGCAGAAATATTTCACTTGCCTCTTTGTTATTTATTTCATCAATCCCCTTTCATACCGTTTTTCTGGAACCTCACTATTTAATTGTTTTTGTTTCCATGAAATACGACATATCCTTCTGCATATCCACACCTCCAGGGCTTCTAATCGATTTTCTAATTTCTTGCACAATATCCAGGCTTCCGCGTATGTTTAATGGTGACGAACGTTTTTCTGTAAAATACACGCCCTAACATTACGGGAATTTCCGAAATTATATATACGCTTTTTCATTGTATGTAAGAGGATTCCTGTCCCAGAAATGCTGGAAAATTAGCAAAAGAAACTAAAGCTTGAACCTGTAGCTGTTGCTGTGAGTATATTAACAATAAGATAACATTACATAATGTATCCATTTCACTTCAATGTTAAAGAGTCCCATTGTAATTGCCGTGCGGCGATGGTGATCATATTTATACACAGCCCTGTCATGACAGAGATAATTTCTCCATGTCGGCCTTCTTATCTTAAGCGGCGAATCATTTCTGATGCCGAAGTTCCTCAATGCCAGGGTGTCAAAATGCCCAGCACCACATATCTGGGAATCCACCTGATCCTCTTCCCCTCCAACCTCCCCGTTGTGACGACATTCTATAACTCTCCTCTCCTCGTTAAAGCCCAAATAATGTGGACTGTATTCTGATGTGAGTAACCGGCTCTCTTTGTGAGTTAGCTTCTTTCAGAATGTAATCAATTAATCGTTAAATATGTATAAGAAAATGTATGTAAACAACACGTAGAGACTTAACTATACTTCTGGAATTAGCTCGAAGACAACATATTCAACACAAGAACTATAAAAGCAACTACAGATACAATAAAGCCTCCATAGAAGCAACCACATATATAACACAACCACTATAGAAGCAACCACATATACACCATAACCACTATAGAAGCAACCACATACACAACACAACCATTACAGAAGCAACCATATATACACAACACAACCACTATAGAAGCAACAATAAATACAATACAACCACTATAGAAGCAATAATAAATACAATACAACCACTATAGAAGCAATAATAAATACAACACAAACACGATAGAAGCAATAATACATACAACACAACCATTATAGAAGCAATAATAAATACAACACAACCACTATAGAAGCAATAATACATACAACACAACCACAATAGAAGCAATAATACATACAACACAACCACTATAGAAGCAATAATACATACAACACAACCACTATAGAAGCAATAATAAATACAACACAGCCACTATAGAAGCAATAATAAATACAACACAACCACTATAGAAGCAATAATACATACAACACAACCACTATAGAAGCAATAATAAATACAACACAACCACTATAGAAGCAATAATACATACAACACAGCCACTATAGAAGCAATAATACATACAACACAACCACTATAGAAGCAATAATAAATATAACACAACCACTATAGAAGCAATAATAAATACAACACAACCACTCTAGAAGCAATAATAAATACAACACAAACACTACAGAAGCAATAATACATACAACACAACCACTATAGAAACAACCATACATACAACACAATCACTATAGAAGCAATAATACATACAACACAACCACTATAGAAACAACCATACATACAACACAATCACTATAGAAGCAATAATACATACAACACAACCACTATAGAAGCAATAATACATACAACACAACCACTATAGAAGCAATAATAAATATAACACAACCACTCTAGAAGCAATAATAAATACAACACAACCACTCTAGAAGCAATAATAAATACAACACAAACACTACAGAAGCAATAATGAATACAACACAACCACTATAGAAACAACCATACATACAACACAATCACTATAGAAGCAACCATATATACATAACACAACCACTATAGAAGCAATAATACATACAACACAACCACTATAGAAGCAATAATACATACAACACAACCACTATAGAAGCAATAATAAATATAACACAACCACTCTAGAAGCAATAATAAATACAACACAACCACTCTAGAAGCAATAATAAATACAACACAAACACTACAGAAGCAATAATGAATACAACACAACCACTATAGAAACAACCATACATACAACACAATCACTATAGAAGCAACCATATATACATAACACAACCACTATAGAAGCAATAATACATACAACACAATCACTACAGAAGCAATAATACATACAACACAACCACTATAGAAGCAATAATACATACAACACAACCACTATAGAAGCAATAATACATACAACACAACCACTATAGAAGCAATAATACATACAACACAACCACTATAGAAGCAATAATAAATATAACACAACCACTATAGAAGCAATAATAAATACAACACAACCACTCTAGAAGCAATAATAAATACAACACAAACACTACAGAAGCAATAATGAATACAACACAACCACTATAGAAACAACCATACATACAACACAATCACTATAGAAGCAACCATATATACATAACACAACCACTATAGAAGCAACCACATATACACAACAACCAATATAGAAACAATATTAAATACAACATAACCACTATAGAAGCAACAATAAATACAACACAACCACTACAAAATCAACCATAAATACAATATAACCACTATAGAAACAATAATAAATACAACACAACCACTATAGAATCAACCTAAATACAACACAACCGTTATAGAAGCAACAATAAATACAACACAACCACTATAGAAGCAATAATAAATACAACACAGCCACTATAAAAGCAACAATAAATACAACACAACCACTATAGAAGCAACAATAAATACAACACAACCACTATAAAAGCAACAATAAATACAACACAACCACTATAGAAGCAACAATAAATACAACACAACCACTATAAAATCAACAATAAATACAACACAACCGCTATAGAAACAACCACATATACAACACAACCATTAAAGAAGCAATACCATGTACAGCACAAGCACTTTAGTAGTAACCACATATACAACACAACTAATATAGAAGCAACCGCGTATGTTAGGTCGAGATGTAGTGTATTCATATATAGAACTACAGTGGGATTCAACATGTTGGGGCTCGTGGTACCACGTATGTTAGGTTGAGATGTAGTCTATTCATATGAGCACACAGGAAATCAGTTTGGGAACCAATTGAGGCCACTGAAACAGCTACATAAATAAACACACGTAGTATTGTTTGGCGCTCACAGAAGGAGAAGTATTATATTCATATTTATATTATATTCATATGAAGAAGTACTCTGGGATTCAACATGCTGGAGCTCGTGGTTCCGCAGAGACTAACTCGCTTGCCTGCCGGACCGATAGTCGCGCGTTCAAATCTCCATCGATACGGAGTTTTACAAATAAAATGAATCTGGGCTCCGGGAGGGAGCCAGCCTGGTGTGGGTACCAGGATATGTCTGGGAAGTAAAGTCGCCCGGTGTAATACTGACCTCATGACCTACCAGGTGCCGATCGCTCTACAAATATGGGGGACCACCATATACCCGTCTCTTATCGTGACCAAAACATGACGTGACCACTACATGACGTGACCAAAACATGACATGTCCAAAACATGACGTGATCAAAACATGACGTGACCAAACATGACGTGTCCAAAACATGGCGTGACCAAAACATTGCGTGTCCAAAACATGACGTGATCAAAACATGACGTGACCAAAACATGACGTGTCCAAAACATGACATGATCAAAACATGACGTGATCAAACATGGTGTGACCAAAACATGGCGTGACCAAAACATGGCGTGACTAAAACATGGCGTGACCAAAACATGGAGTGACTAAAACGTGACACTGACAAAAACATTACGATCATCAGATCCTGCTGTGGGAAATCGCCTATCTTTGTAAACTTTCCTAACAACAGTTAAATTATACGAATGTATTTTAGTTTTGTAAATTAAGTATTTGACCTTTAGCAACTCTAGTTTAGGATACCAGACATGCTTGTGATTTCAACCATTTTCTTTTCCCAGGTAGGCTTCAGTCAATAGTTGTCTACCAGTTGTCCAGATTTAGCTGTGGCCAGGTGAAAGTTAAATACCAGTTACAGAAAATGGCTACCGGGGTATGCTTTCTAAATATCGTGATGTCCTTGTCTGCTGTTACTGTGAATATGCATGTATGTTGTGTTTGTGAAAGAACACGGAGAGTTACGTATATGTGCATGTGTGTGTGTATATATATATATATATATATATATAATATATATATATATATATATATATATATATATATATATATATATATATATATATATATATATAAAAGAATGAGTGTTTATGTTTCTATATCAGTATTTTGTTTACGAATGTGTCTTTTCTACTTTCTTCTTCTTTCGAATGTCTTGGTTATTCCTTGCATTGCCAGGTCAGGAAGAACTTTCTGAGCTAGGGTTTTGTGTGCGCCGCTTTCACGGTAGTGATCAGTGCCTCTGCTGTTGAGGCTAATCTATCACTTGCAGGCTGTGCATTTTACTGTCTCTGCTGCATCTAAATGCCAATGCTGTCTGCGGTTTCATAGTTTGGTGAAATCTTGTTACATGGCCGAACCTGTTCACAGTAAAAGCCATTTGTTTCCCGGTGTCCTAGATTATTACATTGCCGAGACGTCTTCACCCTAAAAGCTAATTTCTTACTGTTGTCCGAAACTGTTCAATGACTGAACCATCTTCGCAGTTAAAGCCACTTGTTTCCTGATGTCCTAGATTATTACATTACGGAACCATCTTCACAGTAAAAGCCATTTGATTCCTGATGTCTTAGATTGTTCCATGACCGAACCATTTTCACAATAAAAGCCATTTGATTCCTGATGTCTTAGATTGTTCCATGACCGAACCATTTTCACAGTAAAAGCCTCTTGTTTACTTATGTCCTAGATTGTTCCATGGCTGAACCATCTTTGCACAATTACTACTGTCCAAGTGACCGCCTATAGGTATTGGACACACAACTATGAAAAGAAAAAAAAAGAAAAAAATGATTGTGTATGGTTATTTCAACAGCCATTCGCAGTGTTGGGGCTATGATCACATGGACCAGAGAGGAGAGAGACTGGAAGGATAAGAATAGATTCATCGTGATTAACAAGCCGTCTAACCCATGCACCTTCTACTCGAGATTATGGCATACTACAACTACATCTGACCTGGAGTGGAACATCACACGAATTATTGAGAAACAATTTGGTAGCAGTGACCATCGGCCACTCTTTCTGTGGAGGGGGGGGGGGTGGGGGGGGGGGGGGGGGGTTGAGCCTGAGGAATTAGGGCCATCTGGCTAGTGCAGTTCCCGTGAACTGTACAGGTTGCCTCCGACAGAAAATTATCTATACCTTACCGAGGATTCGAGCCCGAAGGAGAATCCGGCATTCTAGCCACTCGGCCAGCCGCTCGTCGCCTGTCTTCTAACTGTAGAAAATGAGCTTGTGAGTGAAAGCAGCGCCCCCTGGAACTACAAGAAAGCAGACTGGGCAATATACAAGCATTGCACCAGCTTACTGGTTAGAAATCTAAAGACGGACAAAGATATAATAAATAAAATAGTTGACGAGTTCGAGAAATATATAATACAGGCAGCACGAGAAACAGTGCCAAGATAAACTCAAAAACAATATAAACCGTACTGGAGTAGTGAACTGGAACAGTTGCATAATGATGTGGAAAAATATAGAAAGCAAGCAGAGGTCAAACCCAGCAAAGAGCACCACAATAAATTCATTGGCACCTCTCTCCAACTTGATAGGCGGTAGTTTGTTACATTGTGATTCTGACAGTGTTGGAGATCCATTAAAGCCAACCTTCACTGCGGAGACGGCACCTGATTGATTGATTGATTGATTGATTCAAAAAGGTATAATAAGCATTCATTTTGAATGCATTATGCACCATGGGTGGATCAGAAGAAGTCGCCGTAGTCATTCAGGCAAGCATCCTATAGCTTAGGTAGGCGGCAAATGCCGTCCGCTAAAATGGATTGTGGTTGCCCGTTGAACCAAGTGTTTACCGCATTGATTGCGTCTGCATCTGTGTGAGATCGTTGCCCCTTGGGAGCTTTTTTAGAGGTCCCAACAAATGAAAATCACATGGTGACAAATAAGGACTATTGGCTAGATGTTTCAGAACTTCTCACTTCTTCCTTGCCAATGCTTCCTGCACAATCTTTGCGACATGCGGACGAGCATTATCGTGCAACAAAATCACACCGTGTGAAAGCGTGCAGGTCGTTTATTCTTGAAAACTTTTTGCCTAGTATTTTGGTATTCGTCTAGTGTTTGCAAGTAGTGGGTAGAGTTGATGTTGACACCAGGTTCTTTAAAGTCGGCCAACAATAGCCCTTCATGGTAAAACAAAATGCGCTCAGCGTAAGCCTACCAGCGGAAACCTGTAACTTGAATTTTTTGGCTTTTAGTGATCAGGCATGCTTCCATTGCATGCTCTCTCTTTTGCTGCTCGGCTCAAAGTGGTGACAATATGACTCATCGCCTGCCACTATGCGGAAGGGAAATGCATCACCCTCTACTTTGTAATGCGGCAAGTGGTTCAAACACCATCCCATGCGTTCCTCTTTTTGATGGTCGGTCAATATCCGTGGTAACCACTGTGAACACACCTTCCGATATTGCAGTTTCTTACGAACAACTTTTTGAATTGTCCCAATTGACACATCACATTCTTTCCCTAGCGAACGTATGCTTCGAAAACGGTTCATCTGTACTGCTGCATCAATTTCTTTTAATGCTCTTTTTGATGGTCTTTTTGATGCTCTTTTTGATGGTCGGTCAATATCCGTGGTAACCACTGTGAACACACCTTCCGATATTGCAGTTTCTTACGAACGACTTTTTGAATTGTCCCAATTGACACATCACATCCTTTCCCTAGCGAACGTATTCTTCGAAAACGGTTCATCTGTACTGCTGCATCAATTTTGGCGATGTTTTTTTTTTTTTTTCTGTTGCAACAATATGCGCTTGACCCGGCCGTCGAAGATCCGTCGTGAACTGACGTACTTTCCGAAACATTCGTGCCCAGTCTGTCACTGTTGTCTTCGACACACATTTGTTACCGTACGCTGCCTTCATTCTTCGATGAATGTCCGCTGGTCGATATCCTTCAAATGAAAGAATCTGAATCACCGCTCTTTGAGCTTCTTTAGACGGATTTTGGATCAACCCGGCCATTTTCTCAACGGTCAGAAACAGAACCTATTCATCATGGGACGATAAGCACGTGCTCTTTTGTTCATTGGTCGATACTTATCACATGACTATGACATGATCGTATTCAACGTACGAAATTACGCGCGGTGCGGCAGGAACGGATTTCAAATGAACGCCCCATATAATACGGACACAACTTTCGGAACTTAGCAGTCAGCATAAAGTCACCAAACAGTGGATACCATCTCACTGTGGAGTACCCGGAAACGAGAGCGCTGATCGATTAGCTAAGGAGGAAACATGAGAAGAACAACCTGATGTGCCCGTTACATACCACTAAAAGAAAAGAATGATCAAATCAGTCATAAAACCACCACAACCTGCTCAAGACAGACCAGAATAAATCACATTCTGCGCGTCAGAACAGGACACAAGAGATTACGCAACCACATGTATACAAAATTCATGATTGATGAATAAGCTATGTTCATATGTGGATTGGTGCCGCAGACAGCAGATCCATACTCCATGACTGCCCAAAATACAACATATCTAGGCAAACTTTCTGGCCTAGAGAAATAACAGTGGAAGTTAACAATGTAAACCACTGAGTGAACTAAAAAAAGACAAATTTCAAGCGAACGAAAGAAGAAGAAGAATGGCCTGCCATATCTCCCTGCATCTCCTCAGGTACACACTGCAGAGTTATATATCATAAAAACGTTAGTTGCATATCCTTTACATAATTTCACAATCAACCCCAGTATTTGTTGGCTGTTCGTGATTTACAAAGCAAGTTTACGTTCACTAGTTTGCCCTGTCTTTCTAAACTACCGACGCTCATTCCATTCTTAAAATTCAACACCGTGCGCTCTGCTTCCAAATCGTCTGCAGCTGATTTCGAATGTGTTATGGGGGGTTATGAATCGCGTTCGCTGCCCCTTCATAACAGACGCCGGCAGTGGAACAAGAGCAAAGCAAATAACGGCTTCAGTGGACTAGCAACAACATGAAGCACAGGTGTTGACTTACCATGGTCGGGGTTCATACTGTGCTTTTTTTGTTTTTGTTTCTTTCGCTCGCATAGTCCACAAATGGCCTGCTACTATAGAGTGACCTGGACTCATATTTGCGCGAGAATTAGCTTTAAATGTTACCAGTGTCCCTCGCCAGCAGATGGACCTACTTGGACTTATGTGGCACTTGTAATTAACGCCTCCCAAGTCAAGGAGGAGAAGCCAACATTTAAATGCCCAAGTCAATGAGGAGAAGTCAATATTCAAGTCCCCAAGTCAAGGAGGAGAATTCAACATTTAAGTTCCCAAGTCAAGGAGGAGAATTCAACATTCAAGTCTCCAAGTCAAGGAGGAGAATTCAACATTTAAGTTCCCAAGTCAAGGAGGAGAATTCAACATTCAAGTCTCCAAGTCAAGGAGGAGAATTCAACATTTAAGTTCCCATATCAAGGAGGAGAATTCAACATTTAAGTTCGAAAGTCAAGGAGGAGAAGTCAACATTTAAGTTCCCAAGTCAAGGAGGAGAATTCAACATTTAAGTTCGAAAGTCAAGGAGGAGAAGTCAACATTTAAGTTCCCAAGTCAAGGAGGAGAATTCAACATTCAAGTCTCCAAGTCAAGGAGGAGAAGTCAACATTTAAGTTCCCAAGTCAAGGAGGAGAATTCAACATTTAAGACCAGCTGACCGGTGTACCGAACCAACCCCCAGCCGCGGTCTCCAGAGAAAGTTTAAGCGCGAGGGCGTTAAACAATTCGGCCAAGTCGACTCCGGGGTTCATCCTGATCAAGACCTTTATTTGTAACCACATAGAGCATCCTGGGCAGACAAAATAGACTGAGATATCCTGGACATAAACTAGACTGAGACATCCTGAGCAGACACTAGATTGTGAGACATCTTGGGCAGACACTAGTATGTGAGACATCCTGGACAGACACTAGTCAATGGAACATCCTGGACAGACACTAGTATGTGGGACATCCTGGGCAGACACTAGTATGTGGGACATCCTAGACAGACACTAGACTGTGAGACATCCTGGGCAGACAATAGACTGAGCCATCCTGGAAAACAATAGATTGAGACATATTGGACACGACACTAGACTGTGAGACATCCTGGACAGATACTAGTCTGTGAGACATCCTGGGCAAACACTAGTCTGTGAGACATCCTGGGCAAACACTAGTCTGTGGGACATCCTGGACAAACACTAGTCTGTGAGACATCCTGGACAGTCACTAGACTGAGACATCCTGGACAGACACTAGACTGAGACATCCTGGACAGACACTAGACTGTGAGACATCCTGGACAGAAATTAGATTGGGATATCCTGGACAGACACTAGACTGTGAGACATCCTGGAAAGACACTAGGCTGACACATCCTGGACAGACACTAGGTTTTGAGACATCCTGGACAGACACTAGACTGCAAGACATCAGGGACAGACACTAGACTGTGAGACATCCTGGCCAGGCACTAGTCTGTGAGACATTATGGGCAGGCAATAGTCTGTGAGAGATCCTGGACAGACACATGTCTGTGAGACATCTTGGGCAGACACTAGTATGTGAGACATCCTGGACAGACACTAGTCAATGGAACATCCTGGACAGACACTAGTATGTGGGACATCCTGGACAGACACTAGTATGTGGGACATCCTAGACAGACACTAGACTGTGAGACATCCTGGGCAGACAATAGACTGAGCCATCCTGGAAAACAATAGATTGAGACATATTGGACAGACACTAGACTGTGAGACATCCTGGACAGATACTAGTCTGTGAGACATCCTGGGCAAACACTAGTCTGTGAGACATCCTGGGCAAACACTAGTCTGTGGGACATCCTGGACAAACACTAGTCTGTGAGACATCCTGGACAGTCACTAGACTGTGAGACATCCTGGACAGACACTAGACTGAGACATCCTGGACAGACACTAGACTGTGAGACATCCTGGACAGAAATTAGATTGGGATATCCTGGACAGACACTAGACTGTGAGACATCCTGGAAAGACACTAGGCTGACACATCCTGGACAGACACTAGGTTTTGAGACATCCTGGACAGACACTAGACTGCAAGACATCAGGGACAGACACTAGACTGTGAGACATCCTGGCCAGGCACTAGTCTGTGAGACATTATGGGCAGGCAATAGTCTGTGAGAGATCCTGGACAGACACATGTCTGTGAGACATCTTGGGCAGACACTAGTATGTGAGACATCCTGGACAGACACTAGTCAATAGAACATCCTGGACAGACACTAGTATGTGGGACATCCTGGGCAGACAATAGACTGAGCCATCTTAGAAAACAATAGATTGAGACATACTGGACAGACACTAGACTGTGAGACATCCTGGACAGATACTAGTCTGTGAGACATCCAGTTATTTAGTTAGTTAGTTAGTCGACAGATCATCCTCGTTGCACATCGGACCATTCAGTCCATAAGTGCTCGGATCCCCTCCTCAGCAAATCCCGCAGCGTGTAGCGGCTAACGACGCCAGTTCTGTGTTGGTTTATCAATCTTCTTTGGCTTCCTGCGTAGTGTTCTTGTTTGGCCACCCCTCTTTTAATTTGCTGCTCTCGCAGTCTGGCCATTGTTGTAGATTCACAGTCATCACTTGGTTCTTGCAAAAGTCTCACTTCTCGTAGAGCATTCAGAATGTCAGCCTGGTCCATGGCGCGTCCGCCATCCACAGTAGCCTCACCTGCGAGCTTGTCAGCCCGCTCATTTCCTTGTACTCCCGCATGACCTGGCACGAAGATGAAACTAATCTTTGCCAGCCGAGACCGCTTCACAGGCAGCAACCATTCTCTTCGGATCGACCCCTCCTCTATCCTCTTGATCATGTTCATTGAGTCGCTAAGGAAACAAGCCCTAGTGAATGTCTGTGTCTCGAGCCATGTTATTGCTTTACTTACTGCCATGACTTCCATGGTCAGGCTACTTGTGGTTTCAGTGAAAGCACCAGAGTCCTCCTTCATAATTCTCCCTCCGGCCCGAGCTGTAAAGGCCCATGAGCTTCTCACATGTCGGACGACCGACCCATCTGTGTAGATGACCGCGTCACTGTCTAGCGAATTCTCGAAAATCAACGCTTGTACTTCAGCCTCAACAGCAGCCGGATTTTCTTGTCTGCATTTTCTATCTAGTTGGATGCAAACTGAAAAGGATGTGCAGAAGTCTGTTGGCACTTGCACCCACTCCTCGCCAGGTTCTAAGTCCTCAAGTGAACACACCTGTTGAAGAATGTCTTCGGCTTGACCCATCCACGACCGTCCTCTTTTTAACCTGCTGCCCTTCACCTTCCTAATTTCACTATGCAGTGGATGCTGTGTGTTTGCGTTAATTCTGAGGTAGGCGCGTGCCCTGCAAACTTGCATTCTCTCTTCAATGGTTGGAAAATCAAGAAGGTAGCGCATCGCCCTGCATGCTGTATATCTTGTACATCCAAGAATAATGCGCATAGCTTCATTCTGTATCCTTTCCATCCTTTCTATCTGCTTATGGCTGACAGTCAGGATTGCCATTGCATACTCCAAAACAGACATGACCAGCCCCTCGTACAGAAGACATAGATGGCGCTGCTCACAGTTTGCTGCCGCCATCACCCGCATCGCTGCCAAACCCCGCTTGGCCTTAGTCTGTGAGACATCCAGGGCAAACACTAGTCTGTGGGACATCCTGGGCAGACACTAGTCTGTGAGACATCCTGGACAGTCACTAGACTGTGAGACATCCTGGACAGACACTAGACTGAGACATCCTGGACAGACACTAGATTGTGAGACATCCTGGACAGACACTAGATTGGGATATCCTAGACATACACTAGACTGTGAGACATCCTGGAAAGACACTAGGTTTTGAGACATCCTGGACAGACACTAGACTGTAAGACATCATGGACAGACACTAGACTGTGAGACATCCTGGCCAGACACTAGTCTGTGAGACATTATGGGCAGACAATAGTCTGTGAGAGATCCTGGACAGACACATGTTTGTGAGACATCAGGAGCAGACACTAGTCTGTGAGACATCCTGGGCAGACACATGTCTGTGAGACATCAGGAGCAGACACTAGTATGTGAGACATCCTGGGCACACTCAAGTCTTTGAGACATCCTGGACAAACTCTAGACTGTGAGACATCCTGGACAGACACCAGTCTGTGAGACATTCTGGCTAGACACTAGTCTATGAGACATCCTGGGCAGACACTAGTCTGTGAGACATCCTTGGCAGACACTAGACTTTGAGACATCAGGTGCAGACACATGCCTGTGAGGTATCCTGGGCAGACACAAGTCTGTGAGACATCAGGGCAGACACTAGTCTGTGAGACATTTTTGACAGACACTAGTCTGTGAGAAAACTTGGATAGACACTAGTCTGTGAGACACTCTCGACAGACACTAGTTTGTGAGAGAACGTGGACAGTCACTTGTCTGTGAGACATTCTGGACAGACTCCTGACTGTGAGACATCCTGGGCAGACACTAGACTATTTGGCATCCTGGGATAGACACTAGTATTGTTATAAAGGTGAGTATCGACCGTGGTCCCCATTGTGATGAAGGCTACCGAGGACTGTAAAAAATGTTTTGCATATCCTTTACAGGACATCGCTGTCAACATCAGCATCTTTCAGCTGTATGTTGATTTCTTGGCAAGATTACGCTCAGTAGTTTGCCATTGCTTTCTGAGCGGCCGGTTCATTATCCCGCAAGTCACGAGCGCGGGTCGAACCGCTTCCAATTTCGCCTCGCTGCGAGACCCTGCGTGGATAAACGGGATTACGGAGAAAGTGGTGTAACCCCTCAGCCAGAGAGACCGGCACCGAGGACTGTAAGTCACAGCAATTCCCCACGAAGACATAAACAGTCCCTTGCACTCGCCGCCTTCATCACTCGCCAACAGGCTCGGAATAACTGTGCTGCTAGTCAACGGGGTCATCACCAATCATCGTTTCAACTGGTTGCCAAGGGAAACTACTCGTCAGGCAAGCAGCAACAAACGTGAATCAAATTTATTTGGATAATTCGCCTTAACTTAGTGAGATCTCATTTTACATCGTCTAACAACGGCTTTCATCTGTTGTCTCATCTATACTTGAGATGTATTTCTGTTTTCATTGCAGGGTCACCCCGGCAGACAGATGCCACTTATATGTCAGCCTGGTAAGTGTTGTACATCAGCACCACTATGTTACATGTCCTTTGCAGAGCGTCGCTCTCACGATATATATATATATATATATATATATATATATATATATATATATATATATATATATATATATATATATACCATAAATTAGCTAGTTGCATATCCTTTACACAAGACGTCGCAGTTAACCCCCAGCATTTGTGGCTATTTGTGATTCCTTGGCGAGGTTACGTTCATTATCTTGCCATTGCTATCTGAACGATCGGCACTCAAACCATTGTATGAAACCAGCTCGAGGCGTTCTGCTTCCAAATCTCCCACAGCTGTGTTTCGAACTAGGTATAAAACCCCTTCACCGAAGCGCCAGCAATGTAACATAATATAATATAACATTTGATAACATTATATAGCATAAAATCCTTCTGAAACCAATCAGAGCTTATTTCTGTCCACTCTGTCAACGTGCTTCTCCTGAAACATGAAGACAATGTTGAGCTGTGTGGTGTACTCACGTTGTTGTAAATCTAACACGGCATAGATGAAACCCATAGCTTTCCTAAATCCAGATTGGGTCTTGATTCTGCTTCTCTTCTCCGTGTGTTTGCACACCCCTCCACCTAGTTTCTCTTGTCGTGTGGATTCCAGACAATAGGCGTTTCTAGTCATACTATTCTCAAGTTTTATCAATTATGTCTCGCTTTGTGCCATAGTCATTGAAAGACAGAAGATCAAATGGTTAGACTATGTCGTTAGAATGCAACACCATCAACTACCATCACTGGTGCTACATCAAAGGAGATCTGATACGAGAGCAAGAGGGCACCCGAGAAGAAATTTAATTAACGACATCAAAGACATTGTACAGTCATACGGAATAACACTATCCAGTGACACCCACCGGGCGCTGGAACGTCAATTATTCCATCCCACGACGCTTGACAGCAAAAGTGGACGACGATGATGATGATGATGATGATGATGATGATGATGATAAAGTATCATCCAGCGATAGTGTCTTTTCTTCATCTCTCTCTGTTCAATGGTACTTATCTAGTTCTCTCCGTGAGCTCCGCATTGGTTCACTGGTGCTTGTCTAGTTCTCTCCATTAACTCCACATTGACTCTCTGGTATTTGTCTAATTCTCTCTATCAGCTCCACATTGACTCACTGGTATTTGTCTAATTCTCTCCATCAGCTCAACATTGACTCTCTGGTATTTGTCTAGTTATATACATTAGCTCCAAATTAGTTCACTGGTATTTGTATAGTTCTCTCGATCAGCTCCATATCGACTCACTGGTATTTGTCTAGTTCTCTCCATGAGCTCCACATTGACTCACTGGTATTTGTCTAGTTCTCTCCATCAGCTCCACATTGATTCACTGGTGTCTGTCTAGTTCTCTCCATCAGCTCCACATTGATTCACTGGTGTCTGTCTAGTTCTCTCCATCAGCTCCACATTGATTCACTGGTGTCTGTCTAGTTCTCTCCATCAGCTCCACATTGATTCACTGGTGTCTGTCTAGTTCTCTCCATCAGCTCCACATTGATTCACTGGTGTCTGTCTAGTTCTCTCCATCAGCTCCACATTGATTCACTGGTGTCTGTCTAGTTCTCTCCATCAGCTCCACATTGATTCACTGGTGTCTGTCTAGTTCTCTCCATCAGCTCCACATTGATTCACTGGTGTCTGTCTAGTTCTCTCCATCAGCTCCACATTGATTCACTGGTGTCTGTCTAGTTCTCTCCATCAGCTCCACATTGATTCACTGGTGTCTGTCTAGTTCTCTCCATCAGCTCCACATTGACTCACTGGTGTCTGTCTAGTTCTCTCCATCAGCTCCACATTGACTCACTGGTGTCTGTCTAGTTCTCTCCATCAGCTCCACATTGACTCACTGGTGTCTGTCTAGTTCTCTCCATCAGCTCCACATTGACTCACTGGTGTCTGTCTAGTTCTCTCCATCAGCTCCACATTGACTCACTGGTGTCTGTCTAGTTCTCTCCATCAGCTCCACATTGACTCACTGGTGTCTGTCTAGTTCTCTCCATCAGCTCCACATTGACTCACTGGTGTCTGTCTAGTTCTCTCCATCAGCTCCACATTGACTCACTGGTGTCTGTCTAGTTCTCTCCATCAGCTCCACATTGACTCACTGGTGTCTGTCTAGTTCTCTCCATCAGCTCCACATTGACTCACTGGTGTCTGTCTAGTTCTCTCCATCAGCTCCACATTGACTCACTGGTGTCTGTCTAGTTCTCTCCATCAGCTCCACATTGACTTCACTGGTGTCTGTCTAGTTCTCTCCATCAGCTCCACATTGACTCACTGGTGTCTGTCTAGTTCTCTCCATCAGCTCCACATTGATTCACTGGTGTCTGTCTAGTTCTCTCCGTCAGCTCCACATTGATTCACTGGTGTCTGTCTAGTTCTCTCCGTCAGCTCCACATTGATTCACTGGTGTCTGTCTAGTTCTCTCCGTCAGCTCCACATTGATTCACTGGTGTCTGTCTAGTTCTCTCCGTCAGCTCCACATTGATTCACTGGTGTCTGTCTAGTTCTCTCCACCAGCTCCACATTGATTCACTGGTGTCTGTCTAGTTCTCTCCATCAGCTCCACATTGATTCACTGGTGTCTGTCTAGTTCTCTCCATCAGCTCCACATTGATTCACTGGTGTCTGTCTAGTTCTCTCCATCAGCTCCACATTGATTCACTGGTGTCTGTCTAGTTCTCTCCATCAGCTCCACATTGATTCACTGGTGTCTGTCTAGTTCTCTCCATCAGCTCCACATTGATTCACTGGTGTCTGTCTAGTTCTCTCCATCAGCTCCACATTGATTCACTGGTGTCTGTCTAGTTCTCTCCATCAGCTCCACATTGATTCACTGGTGTCTGTCTAGTTCTCTCCATCAGCTCCACATTGATTCACTGGTGTCTGTCTAGTTCTCTCCATCAGCTCCACATTGATTCACTGGTGTCTGTCTAGTTCTCTCCATCAGCTCCACATTGACTTCACTGGTGTCTGTCTAGTTCTCTCCATCAGCTCCACATTGATTCACTGGTGTCTGTCTAGTTCTCTCCATCAGCTCCACATTGACTTCACTGGTATTTGTCTAGTTCTCTCCATCAGCTCCACATTGACTCACTGGTGTCTGTCTAGTTCTCTCCATCAGCTCCACATTGACTCACTGGTGTCTGTCTAGTTCTCTCCGTCAGCTCCACATTGATTCACTGGTGTCTGTCTAGTTCTCTCCGTCAGCTCCACATTGACTTCACTGGTGTCTGTCTAGTTCTCTCCGTGAGCTCCACATTGACTCACTGGTGTCTGTCTAGTTCTCTCCATGAGCTCCACATTGACTCACTGGTATTTGTCTAGTTCTCTCTATGAGCTCCACATTAACTCACTGGTGTTTGTCTAGTTCTCTCTATGAGCTCCACATTGACACAACTGGTATTTGTCTAGTTCTCTCTATGAGCTCCACATTGACTCACTGGTATTTGTCTAGTTCTCTCTATGAGTGTCAACAACTTAACTGACAGGCATCATCGGGTACTTCTCACACACCCATACAAGACAACTTGCAAGTCGTGTGGGAGGCAAAATGCATGGTCCATTTTATTGCCGTTGGCTCGCTTACAAGCGGTAAACAGTCGCTAATGCAATACACATTATACAGCCACAGAATTATCTAACACAAACTGCTAACCCTATGCTAACTCTATCTATTAGTGAACACGAAACTCCTAACGCTATTCTAAACGACGTGAACGCCCCAAGTCCAGTCTCCCGTCTCCCGAACATCTCTCCCGTGGTTACACACCACGCGGGGGTGACCTTCTCCTTCGTGCGTGTTACCTCACATCGCACGCTGCTGGCAAAACGTGGCCTGTTGAGTGTCTACTCAACTGTGCTCTGGCTCCATGAGGTGTGGTGGTATCGTGATTAGAGTGCTAACTCTCTGCACACCGCCTGCGTGTATCATGAGGGAGTGGCTAACCTTCCACTATTCCCTCCTCTCCCCTGCTCTTGCCTCGGGCACCCGCATCTCCTCCTGGTCCCTCCAGGATTGACCGCTCTCCCTGGCGGAGGGGATGTGGTCGAGTCTTTGACACACACCCGCCCCTCTTGTGTTGCGTCATCAACTTTCACTTATTGGTTGTGACGCAAGGAGGTTTCTACACAAAAAATTAGTGTCTCTAATTTTTGTCAAAGACTCTAGACAACCTGGCTCTGGGCTTTCCAATAGACTATTAACAACTATTGTCACAATGTAGTAAAGCCTCACTTGGCTACTGGCAATCGCCACAAACTTGCCTGGTTGGCGTGAGCCCCTTCTCACATGCTATATTATATTTATCAGAGGTATGTCTGAACCGGACCGTTGTCTTATAAGACCTGCCCTCACATAGTAAATTAACTTACTACCCATACAAAGTTGACTTTCTTAGGGTCAACACATGAATTGCTTCATGTCCCCCATATAATATTTAACAACCATTCTACAAGAGTGTGTGCGACAGGCTTTACCTCCTTCGCTTCCGCGCGTAAGACTTCATTACACTGTTAATTTAGTTCTTCGTTGTCTATTATGTCCCCTGGCCCCAAAGTTATCTGCCTTTGATCTACAAATAGTGTATGCAATTTATATGTTTGTTTTTATCTGATCCCTATCAGTTGTGTTTTCTGTTTATACCCTGCCCAGATTTATCTTGCAGAAAAACAGAGTATACAAATATGTCAATGCGTTACAAGCTGAAAAAGAGATGCACTATTAATCAAGTTGCATGCCAAAATATATAAGTGTACTCAGCTTTAACGTTCCCGAGGATCGGGGAACGGAACTCCGTTGACACAGGTCACCTTGGTATTTTCGGGTGGAGGCACGGGTCGTTACCAGCCAACTATATTTGGTACACAGGGCCGTAATCAGATGTAGTTCGCCCTTTGATATGC
Organism: Cepaea nemoralis; assembly: GCA_014155875.1. Taxonomy (NCBI): domain Eukaryota; kingdom Metazoa; phylum Mollusca; class Gastropoda; order Stylommatophora; family Helicidae; genus Cepaea; species Cepaea nemoralis. The sequence continues at coordinate 39,346 of JACEFZ010003925.1, forward strand.
AGGGCCGTAGTAATCAGGCCTATTACACGATATGTTAACCCAGACCCCTAAGGACAATGACTTAGACAATGACAGACAGGTTCACGAACAACTAGAATATGTATTAAATAAATTAAATGTCAATGTCCTGTCTTTGCTCTATCAGTTATTGCCTTACGTTACTAATCTATTTAATTTCTGTACGTGTTGTGCAGGCAAGTATCATCTGCCTGGCCAAAAAATAGTTCCATCGTGACGGTAAACACAGAGAAAATATGACCAAAATATGCATATCTGCTTTTAAAGAAATAAAAATAACCTCATAATGTTTAAATAAATAAATATATTCCTTTAGTAGTTGAAATAAATAACTAATAAATGATATAACGTACCGATTCAGGCGGGCAGCCGTTTAGCAATTCTCTACACACTCGATTGCTGTATGCTAATGAGCCCAGACGACTGTTTGTCAATCATCTGACGTCACAGCACAGCGCGATGAAAAATCGATATTGTCGGCTGGCTTTGTATCGCTCCGCCGTGAATCATTTTTGGTACTCATTTCTCAACAAAAAGGTAAATATATAAATAAATATGAGAAAACAAGAATATTAATACTTACAGCTTTGATGAATACATACTTTGACTAAATAAATATTTCATAAACACAATTAAACAGTTTAATACGTCACGATAGGCACATTTCTAGCTTGCAAAATTTCTCTCGTCTGCACAAATCACCGTCACTACACAAATTAAACCCTAGTCTAGAGCCTCGTGGACGAGTGGAGTAGCTTGAATATTACATTCAAGCTTCACTTCTGACAACCACAATTACCTTTTACTGTGGGTATTAGCTTGGCGCTTTCGTCGAAGCACCACTTTCTGACACCACAATTACCTTTGGCTGTGGGTATTAGCTTGGCTCTTTCGTCCAAGCACCACTTCTTGACACCACAATTACCCTGGCCTGTCAACAACTTAACTGACAGGCATCATCGGGTACTTCTCACACACCCATACAAGACAACTTGCAAGTCGTGTGGGAGGCAAAATGCATGGTCCATTTTATTGCCGTTGGCTCGCTTACAAGCGGTAAACAGTCGCTAATGCAATACACATTATACAGCCACAGAATTATCTAACACAAACTGCTAACCCTATGCTAACTCTATCTATTAGTGAACACGAAACTCCTAACGCTATTCTAAACGACGTGAACGCCCCAAGTCCAGTCTCCCGTCTCCCGAACATCTCTCCCGTGGTTACACACCACGCGGGGGTGACCTTCTCCTTCGTGCGTGTTACCTCACATCGCACGCTGCTGGCAAAACGTGGCCTGTTGAGTGTCTACTCAACTGTGCTCTGGCTCCATGAGGTGTGGTGGTATCGTGATTAGAGTGCTAACTCTCTGCACACCGCCTGCGTGTATCATGAGGGAGTGGCTAACCTTCCACTATTCCCTCCTCTCCCCTGCTCTTGCCTCGGGCACCGCATCTCCTCCTGGTCCCTCCAGGATTGACCGCTCTCCCTGGCGGAGGGGATGTGGTCGAGTCTTTGACAATGAGCTCCACATTGACTCACTGGTATTTGTCTAGTTCTCTCCGTGAGCTCCACATTGACTCACTGGTGTTTGTCTAGTTCTCTCTATGAGCTCCAAATTGACTCATTGGTATTTGTCTAGTTCTCTATATGAGCTCCAAATTGACTCACTGGTATTTGTCTAGTTCTCTCCATCACCTCCACATTGGTTCACTGGTATTTGTCTAGTTCTCCCCTTCAGCCCCACATTGACTCACTGGTGTTTTTCTAGTTCTCTCCATTAGCTCCACATCGACTCACTGGTATTTGTCTAGTTCTCTCTATGAGCTCCACATTGGTTCACTGGTATTTGTCTAATTCTCTCTATGAGCTCCACATTGACTCACTGGTATTTGTCTAGTTCTCTCTATGAGCTCCACATTAACTCACTGGTGTTTGTCTAGTTCTCTCTATGAGCTCCACATTGACTCAACTGGTATGTGTCTAGTTCTCTCTATGAGCTCCACATTGACTCACTGGTATTTGTCTAGTTCTCTCTATGAGCTCCACATTGACTCACTGGTATTTGTCTAGTTCTCTCCGTGAGCTCCACATTGACTCACTGGTGTTTGTCTAGTTCTCTCCATTAGCTCCACATCGACTCACTGGTATTTGTCTAGTTCTCTCTATGAGCTCCACATTGGTTCACTGGTATTTGTCTAATTCTCTCTATGAGCTCCACATTGACTCACTGGTATTTGTCTAGTTCTCTCTATGAGCTCCACATTAACTCACTGGTGTTTGTCTAGTTCTCTCTATGAGCTCCACATTGACTCAACTGGTATTTGTCTAGTTCTCTCTATGAGCTCCACATTGACTCACTGGTATTTGCCTAGTTCTCTCTATGAGCTCCACATTGACTCACTGGTATTTGTCTAGTTCTCTCCGTGAGCTCCACATTGACTCACTGGTGTTTGTCTAGTTCTCTCTATGAGCTCCACATGGACTCACTGGTATCTGTCTAGTTCTCCCCATCAACTTCAAATTGACTCACTGGTATTTGTCTAATTCTCTCTATGAGTTCCACATTGACTCACTGGTATTTGTCTAGTTCTCTCTATGAGCTCCAAATTGACTCACTGGTATTTGTATAGTTCTCCCCATCAGCTCCAAATTGACTACACTGGTATTTGTCTAGTTCTCTCTATGAGCTCCACATTGACTCACTGGTATTTGTCTAGTTCTCTCTATGAGCTCCAAATTGACTCACTGGTATTTGTCTAGTTCTCTCTATGAGCTCCAAATTGACTCATTGGTATTTGTCTAGTTCTCTCTATGAGCTCCAAATTGACTCACTGGTATTTGTCTAGTTCTCTCCATCACCTCCACATTGGTTCACTGGTATTTGTCTAGTTCTCCCCTTCAGCCCCACATTGACTCACTGGTGTTTTTCTAGTTCTCTCCATTAGCTCCACATCGACTCACTGGTATTTGTCTAGTTCTCTCTATGAGCTCCACATTGGTTCACTGGTATTTGTCTAATTCTCTCTATGAGCTCCACATTGACTCACTGGTATTTGTCTAGTTCTCTCTATGAGCTCCACATTAACTCACTGGTGTTTGTCTAGTTCTCTCTATGAGCTCCACATTGACTCAACTGGTATGTGTCTAGTTCTCTCTATGAGCTCCACATTGACTCACTGGTATTTGTCTAGTTCTCTCTATGAGCTCCACATTGACTCACTGGTATTTGTCTAGTTCTCTCCGTGAGCTCCACATTGACTCACTGGTGTTTGTCTAGTTCTCTCTATGAGCTCCACATGGACTCACTGGTATATGTCTAGTTCTCCCCATCAACTTTAAATTGACTCACTGGTATTTGTCTAATTCTCTCTATGAGCTCCAAATTGACTCACTGGTATTTGTCTAGTTCTCTCTATGAGTTCCACATTGACTCACTGGTATTTGTCTAGTTCTCTCTATGAGCTCCAAATTGACTCACTGGTATTTGTATAGTTCTCCCCATCAGCTCCAAATTGACTCCACTGGTATTTGTCTAGTTCTCTCTATGAGCTCCAAATTGACTCACTGGTATTTGTCTAGTTCTCTCTATGAGCTCCAAATTGACTCACTGGTATTTGTCTAGTTCTCTCCATCACCTCCACATTGGTTCACTGGTTTTGTCTAGTTCTCCCCTTCAGCCCAAATTGACTCACTGGTATTTGTCTAGTTCTCTTCATCAGCACAACATTGGTGATTCGATCAAGCGGTGTTATTCCTTCTATTTTTCGCAGGTGTAGCGAAACCCCAGTGGCCCATGTCCTCATACCTATCCGCTCAATTCCTTCGGAGTGGGATTCTCTGGGTTACTTTCATAACCCGAGCATTTGACACGAATACTTTGAAATCTATCTGTTCTTCGGGAAAACCCAATGGCACGCCTTGCACCAAATATGACCTAGGGTAATGGTTTGGGCGTGAAATGTCCGTTGTCAACCTTGTCGGTTGTGGTCGGCACAATTATTGAAGTTTAAGATTTTACAGATAAAGTTCCGCATCCTACTGCTGGGGATCCTTCTATTGAAGGAGAATATAGCCGGGAAAGGGTTTCGACAGAGCATCGACATAGAACATTATGTTTACTATGAAGTCCCTGCTGCTGTTGGGCTATACCAGATAGAACCTCGGCAGGCTTTTCGTTGAGCTGGGATCGAGTATGTTTGCATTTTGGGCTAAATCCCGCCTAAGTCACTGACACACCCGTACATATATCCTATGTATTCTCCTTGATATTTCCCCACCAAAATTGTCCCCCCGTGATCCCAGGGCACTTTCCCTAACCATTGGACACACTACATTCGTGTATGCCACGGAAACTTGGAATCCTGGATCGAGGGAAAACCCTTGTTGTTCGAAAAACCCCTACGCGGGAAATAAAGACCGGGAACTTGCTGTGAGGTGGTTGTGAATTCATGGGGCAATATGGAAAACGATGATCTAGGATATTTATATTTGTGTTGAAAATTGTTGGACAGTTTTTTCTCTAGATTGTGGTAGATGTTTATGAGTTATCGCCAGATATTTTTTCTGTGCTGTTTATTATTGAGTTATTAAATTTCCAATTACAAATATGTTGAAGAACGTCATGTTGTATGCGTGTCAGCCAGAACGACCCTGCAGGAAATAGGTCCTGAGGTCGAAAGAGAGAGTGACAGTGAGTCCGGGGGAAACGGAGGAGGGTTGACAAGCAAAGACCTATCCCAGCCAGGACTATAGAATAATATTGAAATATTGTTACATAGTTACTTGGGACCCTCCACGTAGCTTGTTACAATTTCTTACTGAATATTATTCTTTTAAACAAAAGTTAATTACATATTCTGTAAAGGACGTGGCAGTCAACTACAGCGTTGTTTTTTTCTTTGGCTGTTTGTGATTTTTTTGGCCAGTTTACGTTCAGTAGTTTACCATTGCTTCCTGAAGGACCGGCACTCATAACTTTATAAGGGAAACTAGCAAGCAGGTCGGCTGCCAAATCACCCACAGCTGTGTTTTGAAAGCGGTAAGCGGGATTACTAATTGCATTCGTAGATACTTCGCCCCAGAGCTGGTTCTTTACCTAATGTGAATTGTTCCTCTATCCCAGGTGATAATGCGCTGCCATGAATGTTTGCAACCTAATGTTGTGTACATAATGTGAATTGTTCCTCTATCCCAGTGATAAGTGCGGCTGACATGAATGTTTGTAACCTAATGTGTGTACATATGTGAATTGTTCCTCTATCCCAGTGATAATGCCCTGCCATGAATGTTTGTAACCTAATGTGTGTAAATAATGTGAATTGTTCCTCTATCCCAGTGATAATGCGCTGCCATGAATGTTTGTAACCTAATGTGTGTACATAATGTGAATTGTTCCTCTATCCCAGTGACAATGCGCTGCCATGAATGTTTGTAACCTAATGTGTGTACATAATGTGAATTGTTCCTCTATCCCAGTGATAATGCGCTGCCATGAATGTTTGTAACCTAATGTGTGTACATAATGTGAATTGTTCTTCTATCCCAGTGATAATGCGCTGCCATGAATGTTTGTAACCTAATGTGTGTACATAATGTGAATTGTTCCTCTATCCCAGTGATAATGCGCTGCCATGAATGTTTGTAACCTAATGTGTGTACATAATGTGAATTGTTCTTCTAGCTCAGTGATAATGCGCTGCCGTGAATGTTTGTAACCTAATGTGTGTACATAATGTGAATTGTTCTTCTAGCCCAGTGATAATGCGCTGCCATGAATGTTTGTAACCTAATGTGTGTACATAATGTGAATTGTTCTTCTAGCCCAGTGATAATGCGCTGCCGTGAATGTTTGTAACCTAATGTGTGTACATAATGTGAATTGTTTCCTCTAGTCGCCATGATAATGCGCTGCCGTGAATGTTTGTAACCTAATGTGGTGTACATAATGTGAATTGTTCCTCTATCCCAGTGTACAATGCGCTGCCATGAATGTTTGTAACCTAATGTGTGTACATAATGTGAATTGTTCCTCTATCCCAGTGACATGCGCTGCCATGAATGTTTGTAAGCCTAATGTGTGACTACATAATGTGGAATTGTTCCTCTATCCCAGTGATAATGCGCTGCCCATGAATGTTTGTAACCTAATGTGTGTACATAATGTGAATTGTTCTCTCTATCGCCAGTGATAATGCGCTGGCCATGAATGTTTGTAACCTAATGTGTGTACAAAATGTGAATTGTTCCTCTAGCCCAGTGATAATGCGCTGGCGAATGAATGTTTGTAAGCCTAATGTGTGGTACATAATGTGAATTGTTCTTCCTAGGGCCCAGTGATAATGTCGGCTATGGCCGTGAATGTTGATAACCTAATGTGTGTACATAATGTGAATTGTTCTTCTAGCCAAGGTGATAATGCGCTGCCATGAATGTTTTAACCTAATGTGTGTACATAATGTGAATTGTTCTTCTAGCCCAGTGATAATGCGCTGCCATGAAATGTTTGTAACATAATGTGTGTACATAATGTGAATTGTTCCTGCTATCCCAGTGATAAGTGTCGGCTGCCATGAATGTTTGTAACCTAATGTGTGTACATAATGTGAATTGTTCCTCGATCCCAGTGATAATGCGCTGCCATGAATGTTTGTAACCTAAGTGTGTGTACATAATGGTGAATTGTTCCTCTATCCCAGTGATAATGCGCTGCCATGAATGTTTGTAACCTAATGTGTGTACATAATGTGAATTTTTCCTCTATCCCAGTATAATGCGCTGCCATGAATGTTTGTAACCTAATGTGTGTACATAATGTGAATTGTTCCTCTATCCCAGTGGTAATGCGCTGCCATGAATGTTTGTAACCTAATGTGTGTACATAATGTGATATTGTTCTCTATCCCAGTGATAATGCGCTGCCATGAATGTTTGTAACTAATGTGTGTACATAATGTGAATTGTTCTTCTAGCCCAGTGATAATGCGCTGCCGTGAAGTGTTTGTAACCTAGATGTGTGTACATAATGTGAAATTGTGTCTTCTAGCCAGTGATAATGCGCTGCCAGTGAATGTTTGTAACCTACTGTGTGTAGCATAATGGGATATGTTCTTCTACCCAGTGATAATGCGCTGCCGTGAATGTTTGTAACCTAATGTGTGTACATAATGTGAATTGTTTCCTCTAGCCCAGTGATAATGCGCTGCATGAATTGTTGGTAACCTAATGTGTGTATATAATGTGAATTGTTCTTCTAGCCCAGTGATAATGCGCTGCCGTGAATGTTTGTAACCTAATGTGTGTACATAATGTGAATTGTTCTTCTAGCCCAGTGATAATGCGCTGCCATGAATGTTTGTAACCTAATGTGTGTACATAATGTGAATTGTTCTTCTAGCCCAGTGATAATGCGCTGCCGTGAATGTTTGTAACCTAATGTGTGTACATAATGTGATTTGTTCCTCTATCCCAGTGATAATGCGCTGCCATGAATGTTTGTAACCTAATGTGTGTACATAATGTGAATTGTTCCTCTATTCCCAGTGATAATGCGCTGCCATGAATGTTTGTAACCTAATGTGTGTACATAATGTGAATTGTTCCTCTATCCAGTGATAATGCGCTGCCATGAATGTTTGTAACCTATGTGGGTACATAATGTGAATTGTTCCTCTATTCCAGTGATAATGCGCTGCCATGAATGTTTGTAACCTAATGTGTGTACATAATGTGAATTGTTCCTCTATCCCAGTGATAATGCGCTGCCATGAATGTTTGTAACCTAATGTGTGTACATAATGTGAATTGTTCCTCTATCCCAGTGATAATGCGCTGCCATGAATGTTTGTAACCTAATGTGTGTACATAATGTGAATTGTTCCTCTATCCCAGTGATAATGCGCTGCCATGAATGTTTGTAACCTAATGTGTGTACATAATGTGAATTGTTCCTCTATCCCAGTGATAATGCGCTGCCATGAATGTTTGTAACCTAATGTGTGTACATAATGTGAATTGTTCCTCTATCCCAGTGATAATGCGCTGCCATGAATGTTTGTAACCTAATGTGTGTACATAATGTGAATTATTCCTCTATCCCAGTGATAATGCGCTGCCATGAATGTTTGTAACCTAATGTGTGTACATAATGTGAATTGTTCTTCTAGCCCAGTGATGATAAGTTACCATGACTGTTTGTAACCTAATGTGTGTACATAATGTGAATTGTTCTTCTAGCCCAGTGATGATAAGTTACCACGACTGTTTGTAACCTAATGTGTGTACATAATGTGAATTGTTCTTCTAGCCCAGTGATGATAAGTTACCACGACTGTTTGTAACCTAATGTGTGTACATAATGTGAATTGTTCTTCTAGCCCAGTGATGATAAGTTACCACGACTGTTTGTAACCTAATGTGTGTACATAATGTGAATTTTTCCTCTATCCCAGTGATAATGCGCTGCCATGAATGTTTGTAACCTAATGTGTGTACATAATGTGAATTATTCCTCCATCCCAGTGATAATGCGCTGCCATGAATGTTTGTAACCTAATGTGTGTACATAATGTGAATTGTTCCTCTATCCCAGTGATAATGCGCTGCAATGAATGTTTGTAACCTAATGTGTGTACATAATGTGAATTGTTCCTCTATCCCAGTGATAATGCGCTGCCATGAATGTTTGTAACCTAATGTGTGTACATAATGTGAATTGTTCTTCTAGCCCAGTGATAATGCGCTGCCGTGAATGTTTGTAACCTAATGTGTGTACATAATGTGAATTGTTCTTCTAGCCCAGTGATAATGCGCTGCCGTGAATGTTTGTAACCTACTGTGTGTACATAATGTGATTGTTCTTCTAGCCCAGTGATAATGCGCTGCCGTGAATGTTTGTAACCTAATGTGTGTACATAATGTGAATTGTTCCTCTAGCCCAGTGATAATGCGCTGCCATGAATGTTTGTAACCTAATGTGTGTATATATGTGAATTGTCTCCTTCTATCCCAGTGGATATGCCTGCCTGTGAAATGTTTGTAACCTAATGTGTGTACATAATGTGAAGGGTTCATTCTATCCCAGTGATAATGCGCTGCCATGAATGTTTCGTAACCTAATGTGTGTACATATGCTGAATTGTACTTCTAGCCCAGTGATATGCGCTGCCAGTGAATGTTTGTAACCTAATATGGTGTACCATAATGTGATAATTGTTCCTCTATCCCAGTGATAAATGCGCTGCATGAATGTTGGTAACCTAATGTGTGTACATAATGTGAATTGTTCCTCTATCCCAGTGATAATGCGCTGCCATGAATGTTTGTAACCTAATGTGTGTTACATAATGTGAATTGTTTCCTCTATCCCAGTGATAATGCGCCTGCCATGAATGATTTGTAACCCTAATGTGTGTAAATAATGTGAATTGTTCCTCTATCCCAGTGATAATGCGCTGCATGAAGGTTTGTAACCTAATGTGTGTACATAATGTGAATTTTTTCCTCTATCCCAGTGATAATGCGCTGCCATGAATGTTTGTAACCTAATGTGTGTACATAATGTGAATTGTTCCTCTATCCCAGTGATAATGCGCTGCCATGGAGAATGTTTGTAACCTAATGTGTGTACATAATGTGAATTGTTCTTCTAGCCCAGTGATAATCCCGCTGCCGTGAATGTTTGTAACCTAATGTGTGTACATAATGTGAATTGTTCCTCTAGCCCAGTGATTATGCGCTGCCGTGAATGTTTGTAACCTAATGTGTGTACATAATGTGAATTGTTCTTCTACCCCAGTGATAATGCGCTGCCATGAATGTTTGTAACCTAATGTGTGTACATAATGTGAATTGTTCTTCTAGCCCAGTGATAATGCGCTGCCATGAATGTTTGTAACCTAATGTGTGTACATAATGTGAATTGTTCTTCTATCCCAGTGATGATAAGTTACCACGACTGTTTGTATCCTAATGTGTGTACATAATGTGAATTGTTCCTCTATCCCAGTGATAATGCGCTGCCATGAATGTTTGTAACCTAATGTGTGTACATAATGTGAATTGTTCTTCTAGCCCAGTGATAATGCGCTGCCGTGAATGTTTGTAACCTAATGTGTGTACATAATGTGAATTGTTCTTCTAGCCCAGTGATGATAAGTTACCATGACTGTTTGTAACCTAATGTGTGTACATAATGTGAATTGTTCTTCTAGCCCAGTGATGATAAGTTACCACGACTGTTTGTAACCTAATGTGTGTACATAATGTGAATTGTTCTTCTAGCCCAGTGATGATAAGTTACCACGACTGTTTGTAACCTAATGTGTGTACATAATGTGAATTGTTCTTCTAGCCCAGTGATGATAAGTTATCACGACTGTTTGTAACCTAATGTGTGTACATAATGTGAATTGTTCTTCTAGCCCAGTGATGATAAGCTGCCGTGACTGTTTGTAACCTAATGTGTGTACACACTGTGAATTGTTCTTCTATCTCAGTGATGATAATCTTCCATGACTGTTTGTAACAAGCATGTGATTAATTTGTCAAACAGAGTGTGATGTTTCTAGTATTGAAATGGTCAAAGTTCTCATGCCTAACGGAATCATCAAAGAAATCCAGGTGCCAGGCTTGCCAGATGACACTGTTCGAGATGTAGGTTCGCAGATCAGTATTATCAAGTGCTATATAAGTAGACGTAATATTTTATCTAACTCTTATATTCTAACTGAGGTCTTAGTATGATATGTCTGAGCTAACCGTATGACAGTAGACGGTGCTACCTGCTTTCTGGTAACGCCGAATGTTGGGCGGCGCTTACCAAACCCGACACCCCACATTGCACCAACGGCTTTGGGTAGAGGAGCGCAATTGGGAGGGTACGAGCCTTACCCTAGAGCGAGTAAATTCAACCTAAAGACTAAATATCATTGCATTGCAGACCAGGCCCTAATCCTTGGTTGGTAACTGGTCTAGGATCGAAGCTCCGACAGGCGGGCAGTTAGATCATTGATTTGCTAATCCAGCAGCTTTTGCAGCTTGTCTTGTTCCAGACGTATTGGTGTTACCTTTCCTCTTGATTACACTAGACAGACCGAGAGAGGGATCATGCTGCATGGGCAACACATGGTCTCTAAATTCAACTCAGGCTTTGTGTTGTGGAGAGGTATAACTCCATTTTACAAACTATCGTCTATCAAGACGGCAAGGTGCCAGTTGGATTCTAACTTGAGTGTAAAGATGTGTGAGTCCTATAACAGACACTAGCCGGCCTCCCTGACCTAGGAGGTTAGCGACTGTCTCTGTAATTCCGTTTATCCACGTGAGCAAGCTTAGCTGAGCGAGAATCAGTAGCGGTTCTCGCCGTGCCCGTTACTTACAGGACATGTGAGACGGCAGCTCAGAAAGCATTGGCAAACTACTGGGCGTAATCTTGCCAAGAAATCAATAACAATGGTAAAATGTTGGTGTTTACAGCGATGTCCTGTAATAGTATATACAACAAAAAAAAAGCGGACACTGCCATGAAAGTGAAGATTTGGGCCTTCAATATTGTAGGCCCAGGACATACAGACGCAATGATACCAGTTACCTTCCTCTGGCCTCTCATGACAAACAATTCCAAGAAACGCATTTATTTACCATTGTAGAAGTCTTCGTCCATCTAACAGTCAAACTGATCGGAAACAACAACTTCCGCTAGAATTGTACCAGGACTACAGTCCTTCAAGAAGCCTCATTAACCACTACGCAATTACTCTCCCTACATAGATGTAGTATAAAGTTCAATGGTTAGTTCATGCCTTGTCTACAATACTTTGTGTATAGATATCAAATACATGAAGCTCATAAGCGGGCACTCTCCCGCTGTTTATACTTCACCTCGACACCGCAAGGTAAAAGTGGAACATGATGGGATGAGATGAGATGAGAGATATCAAATTGTCTTATTTAGTTTTTATGTTTTCTTGTTCTGCGGACTCACATCGTAATCCCGAATACCGCGTTTGAAACACAGCTGCTGGCGATTTGGAAGCAGACCACCTTGCGTTAGTTTTCATACAATGGTATGAGTGCCAGTCATTCAGAAAGCAATGGCAAACTACTGAAAGTAAACTTGCCAAGAAATAACAAACAACCAATAAATGTCGGGGTTGACTGTGATGTACCTTTTTAACTGTACATATAAATTCCCCCTTCCCCTTTACACAGTGTACGTAAAACTAGAAGACATGATAAAAAGCTGGGAGCAGCCACCTCGATGGAAGTTTGAGGTGGCCTCGATCGATAAGCGTGGTGCTGTAAGGAAATGGCAACACGCCAAGAAGCACAGAGGTGCCCATCCTAATGTTATCGTGCAGTTGGAAATAGAGATGTTCACAAAAGTTAGCTATTTCAGAAACCTGGTTAGAGTAGGTAAAAATAAAAAGTGGGCAGAGGTGTGTCAAAGAATAAGCGCAGACAAATCACTGAAATTGTTCTGGCGACTACATAAAAGTAGGAATGGGGAAGTCAAGAAAAAGCGTGCTCCTGACTTCCAAAGAGCTGACCTTGACCTTATCTAGCAGAGGTCTGACGAGAATAAGGGTAAAGCCCTTATTAAACGCTATCTTACGCAGAGCAACCAGACAGACATAAGAGGCTGAAATTTTGCAAAGGCGGCTACCTCAGATAAGTGTACGGCCCAGAACATTGCAGTTGAAGACACAGTGACAGTGAAAGAGATCAGGGCTGTGCTTCGACAAACAAAAAAAGGCGCTCCAGGGCCAGATGGCATAATGTATGACGACATCAACATGTGTACCGACAACGAGCTAGAGGAACTAGCAGACATGTACAACAACAGCACAGGGAGTGCTAGCATCAAGGAGGAGTGGTTACACAGCTATCTAATTTCCTTGCCGAAGACTGGCAAAGACCACACAAAAATTCACGGATATCGAGTAATAACCATGCAAAATGCAATAGACAAGCTGTTTGAGAAGTTAACTGGCAGGAACATATCAAGTCAGTCAGAGAGGCAAGGTTATTTCTCACCTACCCTTGGAGGGTACCGTCCAAACAAAGAAACCTGGACCAATGCAGCAGATTTTGCCCATGATGTCTATGAAGGTTTTCACTCAGGCATTGAAACATGTGCTGCGGCGATTGATCTTGAGGATGCGTACACCAGAGTACCTTTGAATTTCTTAATGTTTCAGCTTCTTGAACTAAAGATAAGTCAATTTCTCCTTAGTTGGATCGCCGCAGCTCTCTTCCAACGGAAAGTAGTTATGCAATATGTCGCTATCAATGAATGTAAGAAACAGAGTGCTAAAATGCTATATAGAACCAGTTTTGCTGTATGGCAGCGAATCTTGGAATGTCAAACTGTCAACTGTCATTTACTGCCAATATAGTACCTTGCGGTGTATTGCAGAGGGGTCTTTGAGCCCGAGGAATAAAGGCCGCCTGGCTAGTGCAGTCGCCGCGAACTGTGCAGGTTAGGATTTTCTTTTTGCCCCTGACAGAAAAAAATCCCACACCTTACCGAGGGATCGAACCCGGGTCTCCCGAACGAGAGTCCGGCGTTCTAGCCACGCGGCCAGCCGCTCCTCATCTTGGAATGTAAATGAACAAATTAGGAAGAACTTAGAAGCAACAGAGATGTGGTTTTTAAGACGAATGTTGCGAATTCCTGGGACTGCCAGAGTAACTAACAACGATTGCCTGAAAGAGGCTAATGAAACTAGAACACTATATACAACAATAAGAAAGAGACAAACAGCTCTCTTTGATCATGTGATGAGAAGAGAGGCATTGGCGAACATCGTGACAACTAGAAAGTTCTAGGGGAAGAGAGGCAGAGGCAGACCAAGATAAATGATGCTGTATGGAATGAGACGGTGGCATGGAGGAATATCATCAGCAGAGTTGATCCAGAACACCAAAGACCGAGATCTATGGAGAGCCATGAACGCCTACGCCAGCCGGTACGGCACTTGATGATGATGAGTTGGACTTCTGAACCAACAACAATATATCCGGGCCTGCCACAGGGATCATCATTATCTCCGGTGCTGTTCAACGCCTACTCTGTGAGAGTTACCGGCGAGCAGATCAGAGGGCCGGGGAGGACATTGTTATATGCCGAAATTGTGTTAGTGTATCGTCAGGGTAAGGATAGAAATCGAGTATCTGTTGATCTATAAACAGAACTAAATCGCATAAGCACTTGGTGTGTGCAATCTAGGGCACTGGTCAACCCAACGAAGGCAGCAGTGACATGGTTCTCTTTGAATAACAATATTGTCAACACTCCAACACCAACTGTAAATCTGGGTTCAGAGACGGTGGAAAGAACGCAGGCAATGAACTACCTGGAAATACGTTTTGATCGAAGTCTTGCGTATCCTGAGCACATAGACCGGGTGATAACAAAGGCCATGCGAGGTTTGGCTGCTATGCGGATGATGGCGGCGGCAAACTGTGAGCAGCGGCATTTATGTCTCCTGCACGAGGGTCTGGTTCTTTCTGTTTTGAAGTATGGCATGGCGATCATGACTTTCAGCCGTAGGCAGATGGAAAGGATTCACAACGAAGCTATGCTATTATTCTTGAATGTACAAGAGATACAGCATGCAAGGCGATGCTTTACCTTCTTTATTTTCCAACCATTATGGACAGAATACAAATTTGCAGAACATGTGTCTACCTCAGAATCAACGCAAACACACAACATCCACTGCACAGTGAAATTAAGAAGGTAAAAGGGCAGCAGGTTAAAAAGAGGAAAGTCACTGAAGACATTCTTCAACAGGTGTGTTCACTTGAGGACTTAGAACCTGGCGAGGAGTGGGTGCAAGTGCCAACAAACTTCTGCACATCCTTTTCAGTTTGCATCCAACTAGATAGAAAATGGAGACAAGTAATTCCGGCTGCTGTGTGGGCGGAAGTATAGGCTTTAATCTTCGAGAACTCTTTGGAAGGTGATGCTGTCATTTACTCAGATGGGTCTGTCATTCGACGAGTGTTAAGTTCATGGGCTTTTACTGCTCAGACCAGAGGGAGAATTGTGAGGGAATATTCTGGTGCTTTTGCTTTGACCACAAGTAGCCTGACTATGGAAGTCATGACAGTAAGTAAAGCTATAACATGGCTCGATACACAAACATTCACTAGGGCATGTTTCCTTAGCGACTCAATGAGCATACTAAAGAAGATAGAGATGGGGTGGGTCCGAAGAGAATGGTTGCTGTCTCTGGAGCGGTCTCTGCTGGCAAAGACTAGTTTCATTTTCCTGCCAGGACATGCCAGTGTACGAGGAAATGAGTGGGCTGACAAGCTTGCAGGTAACGCTACGGTGGAGGGCGGACGCGCCATGGACCAGGCTGACATTCTGAATGCTCTACGAGAAGTAAGACTTTTGCGAAAACCAAGTGATGGCTGGATTTATTACTATGGCAGACTGCGAGAACAGCAAATTAAAAGAGGTGTGGCCAAACAAGAACACTACGCAGGAAGCCAAAGAAGATTGATAAACCAACACAGAACTGGCGTCGTTAGCCGCTACACACTGCGGGATTTGCTGAGGAGGGGATCCGAGCACTTATGGACTGAATGGTTCGATGTGCAATGAGGATGATCTGTCGACTAACTAACTAACTAACTAACTAACTAACTAACTAACTAACTAACTAACTAACTAACATTGAAATATATTGTCTTGTCTATGAGTGTATCTTGTATTATATTAGAGTATAGAAATGTATTGTCGTCTTGTATTGAAGTTTATCTTGTATTATATTCATTCATTCATTCATGTCCTTTGCAGAACCTCGCTCCCGTAACAAACTTCCGAAAAACTTCTCGATCACAAGCAAGATGTCCCGCTTCCGATACACCCATCTGGAGATCATCCGCCACATCCTGCACCCATCTTCTCTTTGGCCTTCCTCTCCTCACTTCCTAGGCATATACCGCTCCATTATTGTTCTCTCCAAACTTTCATGACGTTTCAAGTGACCAAAATATTCATTCAGTTATCACTTATCAGTTGGGGCATCTTCATTGCACCCGGACAGGTCCATAGGTGCTCAGACCCCCCCCCCCCCCCCAGCGTATGCATCAGCGTTCGGTGGCTAATAGTGCCAGTTCTATATTGGTTAACGAGGCACCGCGTTTTCCTGATATACCTCTCGTGTCTGGCCGTGCCAATTCTTAATCCCAAGTCTTTCATCCTAGACAGCGATGTGGATTCACTGACGTCAAAGTCTTCTGTTCTCAACATGTCTTTAAGGATGTTAATACCATCGGTACGATCCATGGGCTGGCCATTTTCAGGGGGTGCAGAGCCAGCCAGTTTATCAGCTCGTTCATTTTCCTCGACTCCCGCATGTCCCGGGACAAAGATGAAGGTGACTTTACGGACAACAGACTTCCTCAGCGACTCAGTCCACTGTCTACGTACAGATCCAGCTTCGACCTTCCGAATCATGCTCATTGAATCACTTAGTATACACACGTTGGTATAATGCTGTGATTCCAGCCATATGAAAGCCTGTGTAACTGCCATCACCTCCATCGTCATGCTGCTCGTGGGCATAGTGTGGGCACCACTGGATTCTTGAACGGTTCGGCCCGCTGAACGGGATGTAAATACCCATGCACTTCTCTGCTTCTTTACGACAGATCCATCTGTATAGATGAGCACTTCGGGGTTGTCTGCGTGTTCATTGATGAGCGCGTTGACCTCTGCATTGACAGTGACAGGGTTCTGCTCTCTGCACCGTCTGTCAAGTGTGATGATGCAGGAGAAGGTTCACTTAAAAGCTGGAGGCACAGGCACCCATTCTTTGCCGGGGTTGATACTGGTAGGACTGCAAACCTGTCTGATGATATCTTCCGCCCGACCCATCCATGATTTGCCCCTGTTTAGCCTGTTGCCCTTTTCTCTGAATATATCTTCATGCAAAGGGTGCTGCTCATCTGCACTTATATTTAAGTATGCACGTGCTCTCCAGATCTTGATCCTGTGTTCCATTGTCGGGAAGTCAAGGAGGTATCTCATTGCTACACAGCTGGTGTCTCTCGTGCAGCCCAAAATGATGCGCATGGCTTCGTTTTGTACCTTTTCAAGTCTTCCAATCTGTGTAGGGCTGACAGTGAGGATGGCCAGGGCATACTCGATGGGTGAAAGCACCAGTCTTTGGAACAAAAGTATTAGCAGTAATATTCATTCATAATGTGCCATGCTGATTAGCGCGGGCGGTCATGTTCTGCCATCTCACTCGATCACCAGAGTCGTGGATCAGCTCCATGTTTCTGTCTCGGCCATGCCACGTGGCCAAGCCATCCAGGTATTTAACTCTTGGTCTTCCCCTTGGTCTGTTCCCTTCGATCTTGCCAGTTGTCACCAAGTTCTCCAAGTAATTTCTTCTCATAATATGCCCAAAATGTTGACTGTCTAAGTCTAATGACTCTAATCAGTTTACGATCTTCATTTGTTTCTTGAAGGACTTTCTCATTGGTTTTTCTGTCTGACCATGATATTCTCTGCATTTTCCTCAGAAACCACACCCCCACAGGCATCAGATGTTTTTCAGCTTGTCTGCTCATTGTCCACGCTTCACATCCATATAAAAGTACAGGTTCTATGTAGCACTTCAACACTCTTTTTCTCGTTTCAGTTGATATCTTTTTATTGGTCAGTATGTTTTTCATCTTGCAAAAGGCAACCTTCGCCATGGCAATTCTTGTTCTAATCTCTTCAAGGCATCTCCCATCAGATGTTATGACTGTTCCGAGATAGTTGTACCGATTCACTTGTTTAAGAATATGCCCATTTACTTGTATATTACATTGTGGTATTTCTTCCTTCCTAGTGACGACCATAATCTGTGTCTTCTTACAATTCAATTCTAACCCTAGTTGTTCACTGTGTGCAACAACCGCATCTACTAAATTTTGCAGGTCCTGTTCATTGTCTGCAATCAAGACTGTATCATCTGCATATCTAATGTTATTGATGTATCGTCCCCCAATGTTGATTCCTTCCATATCTTCTATATTTCTGAAAATATGTTCACTGAACAAGGACAAAAGATCTGGAGACATTACACATCCCTGTCTCACACCTCTCTTAATAGGCTGATATTGACCTACTTCATTATCAATTCTTACGACAGCTTGTTTCCAATATATGTTTTTTACAAGTCTAAGATCTTTCCCATCAATTTGTAGATCTTCAATCATCCTTATCATGTTGACATGTCTCACTTTATCGAAAGCCTTTGTGTAGTCAATGAAGCAAATATGTAGATCTTTGTTTACTTCTATAGAATGTTCATTACTGTTCTCAGTATATACACAGCATTTACTGTACCCTTGCCTACTACAAACCCACATTGTTCTTCTCCTATTTCGAGTTGTATTTTCTTCCTATTTCTTTGCATGATAATTCTTAGCAAACTCTTCGTGATGTGATTCATTATACTAGTTGTTCGATGTTGATCACATTCCAAGGCTCCTGATTTCTTTGGTTTGATTGATTGATTGATTTAGGAACTGACATCACAGTATTCGGGGAATTCCCATAAGCGCTCCGTCCCCATCCTCAGAAGTCAGCGAAGAGTTCCAACCCCAATAGTACCAGTAGCAATCTGATTATATGTGCGTCTCGCCTTTCCTCTAAGCGTCGAGCATCGGCCAGATCCCCTCGTCACTCCACGCTGTCGCATTCTTGCCAGACCATGGTGATCCATTTGCTCCTCCGAGGTGTACACGTGCTCCCACAAGGCCGCAACCACGTTTGCCTTATCATGCATCAATACTCCACCAAGGTTTGCAGAGCCAGCCAGTCTGTCTGCCTGTTCATTCCCCAACACACCAGTATGCCCCAGAGAAAATATCCAGACGATGCTTGCCACCCGTGACTTCCGAAGCGAAGCAAGCCACTCGGCACGAAGCTTGCCAGTCCTCACCCTACTCAGCATGCTTTCTGAGTCAGTTACAATCACGATGTGTGTGTGTGTGTGTGTGTGTGTGTGTGTGTGTGTGTGTGTGTCGTATTCTCCATCCAGCGGAAAGCTGCACTGACTGCCTCCACCTCCATTCTTAAGCTAGATGTTGTGGTATCATATGCCAGGCTCTCCTGCACCAAACGTCGACCATTAGCCTTTGCCAAGAAACCCCAGGCACTTCTACTACCTCTCAACACCGAACCATCTGTGTAGATAATCACATCACCCGGGCGAGCATTATCCTGAATTAGTTGCTGGATTTCCACTTCCGTGGCCCCTGCTGGCCACTCCCTGCACTCCCGGCTCAATGTGATTATAACTCTGCACAAGTCTGACTGCTCCGCTGGCACTCTGACCCACTCCTCTCCTCGCCTAATGTTCTCCAAGGGGCACACCTGTCTGATCGTATCCTCCGCCTGAGCCATCCATGATTTCCCTCTTATCAGTCGCTGGCCCTTAACTGCGTCCAGCGCCTCATGCAACGGGTGATCTGTGTCAGCAGCTACTCTGAGGTATGCCTTCGCCTGCATCACCTTGAGCCTACCAGCAACAGTCGGCAAACCAAGGATGTACCGCATACACACCACTGGGGTGTCTCTGGTGCATCCCAGAATGACCCGCATAGCCTCGTTCTGTATGCGCTCCAATCTCACCAGCTGACTCTTTGAGACAGTGAGCAGTCCTAGTCCATAATCAATCGCTGAGAGGATCAAGTGCTGGTATAGTCTGAAAAGCATTCTCTGCTCTATGTCCATTGCAGCCATAGTTTTAAGTGCGTTGAGTCCCTTTTGAGATCTTGTCACAACCGTCTCCACATGATCCTTGAAGGACAGGCTCCTGTCAAATGTGATTCCCAGATACTTCAGTTTGTTCTCTCTGTTGACGCTTCCACCATCTATCGTGAGGCTTGGAACATCAGCTCTCACAATCCTGTTGTCCAGAGAGCACCACAAAACAGCTGCCTTTTCCGGATGGATGACAGCACCCATTTCAGTGCACCAGTCAATCACTTCTGCTGAAGCCTGTAGCTCCGGGGCTGTTTGCTCCCTATCTCTCCCCTGCCTATATGCAAGAATATCATCTGCAAATGTTAGTATTCTTCCAACCCCTGGTGCTTCTAGGTTTGCAATTTTGCTCGTATACACGTTAAAGAGCACCGGTGAGATTGCGGATCCCCGTGGCAGTCCCGGGGTTAAAATATGTGGCTCTGAGGTCCATGCACCCAGACGGAGAGCAATCCAACGAGAATGTAGGACGGGAGCTATCCAGTTCACTAACCAGGGATTGACCCCCTTCTCCATCAGTGCAGTCATCAAAATTTCTTTGGGATTACAATAAATACAGAATTACATAATTCATGAGGTATATCACCAGTATCATATATGGATGGTATTAATGAGTCTGGTAACTTTATCTATTCCGTATTCTTCTAAAGCATTAATCATTTATATTGTGATGCTGTCTGAACCGGAGGTCTTGCCAGATTTCATATGGTTAAGAGCATTCTGAACCTCCATCTTCAAAATGTATGGTCCTTCATTATTATTTTGAATATGATACTGTTATCATCATAAAGGTTTTTCACATAATCTCACCATACATGTAAAATCTGATCTTTTTTATTATGATTTTTCCATGTTTTGTCTTTAGGGGGGCCTGCTGATGTATGTGTTCTTTGTTAGTAAGCTCCTGAATTCTTTTGTGCATTAGTTTTTTTAATTTTTACTGTTGTGTTTCAATTTCTATGCACTTTTTCTCGAGCCATGATTCTTTTGCCTCCATACATAATGTTCTGA
The DNA here is from genome assembly GCA_014155875.1 of Cepaea nemoralis. Taxonomy (NCBI): domain Eukaryota; kingdom Metazoa; phylum Mollusca; class Gastropoda; order Stylommatophora; family Helicidae; genus Cepaea; species Cepaea nemoralis. The sequence goes on from JACEFZ010003925.1 coordinate 60,161, forward strand.
CTTTTCTGTGAATTTCTTTATATTTGACAGTAGTATAGTAACGTAGTTAGCATGCGGTTTTTTAGTGGTGCACATTGATGTGCACCCCAAAGGGCGATAACTCCTTGCTTTTTTTGAAAAGGTAGGTGTGATAGTCAAGTGACTCATCAGAGTGGGTGTGGTCAAGGGGTGGTCAAGTGGCTTAGGTACGTCTAGTATACAACATGAAACAATAATAAAGAAAACAAATGATGCAAAAAGAAGATATATAATAATTTTAATACTGGGGAAACATATATAGACACAGTTATAAATTATTTTTTCAGCGAAGTGTGGAAAAATCTCGGGCGTGTGTGACGGTGGTCGGTTCATAACAGAAGGGGGTGTATGAGGGGTGGGGGAAAAGTCATTAAGTAATGGGTTATAAAAACGTTAGTGAGTGGTGTGTTAAAATATTCTGAACTGTTAGCACATTGACAGTGTACATTAGTAGGTAAAGAAGGAATAGTTGCGGTGGTGATAGTAGTAATAATGGGTACGGCTTAGTGAAATTAGTTGATAAGGGGTGGTTATTAGTGTTATGTAGAGGGTCGTAGTGGCTTATTCACTATCATTACACGTTTTACAAATGAAACCTTAAAAAGTACAGTAGTTGGTTGTTATGGATATGGTGTAGTGTCATTTGGTGTTAAGAGGTGGGTAGCAGGTATCACATAGTTCTCGTAGTGGTAATAGCAGTAAATATGGTGAGTATATTACCTGTAGAGAGTCGTATTCACTATCATCATATAAATGAAAACCTTGAAAACGTAAAGATGATGGATTGTAGTGGGTTTGGTTTATTGATGATAAGATGTGGGTAGCAGGTATCACATAGTCGTAGTAGTGGTAGAGTAGTGGTCAAGTTGTCAAATGACCACTTAAATTGTCGGGGAGAGTACGTGTAGTGAAAAGGTTGTGGGTAAAGTGCTCGATGGTGTGGTCATGAAGTGCTCAAGCAGTGGTCAAGTAGTGGTCAAGCGGGGGTCTTCGTGGCAAAGTGGTCAAGCCGTTTAACTCGGGCTCTCAACGTTGTGGGTTCAATTCCGTTCCACGTCCTTAGGTTCACGAGAGAAATTTTTTGAAGACACCTGTAGGTCGTTGCTAGAGCTAGTGAGTTCGTGCTTTGTGCGAAGCTTTCCGCGCTGCGGAAAGAGACCCGAGTCATATGGGATGAAATCCGGTGCAATGAAGTCGACCTTGTCGAATTTTAAGCGAATGACCACTTAGTGACCACTTTTCTCGATTGACCACTTAGATTTTCGGGGATGGTAGCTGTGGTAAACGGTGTTGAATAAAGTAAGTAACGACGTTGTCAAGTGGTGGTCAAGTAGTGGTCAAGTGGTCGATGTACCAATTAAATTTTCGGGGAGAGTAGTGTAATGAAATGATAGTTGGTAAAAAACTCAATGACGTGATCATGAGGTGGTCAAGCAGTGGTCAAGTAGTGGTCAAGTAATCACTCAAATTGTCGGGGAGAGTACGTGTAGTGAAACGGTAGTGGGTCAAGTGCTCAATGACGTGGTCATGAGGTGGTCAAGCAGTGGTCAAGTAGTGGTCAAATGGTCTAGTGACGACTTAAATTGTCGGGGAGAGTACGTGTAGTTAAACGGTGTTGATTAAAGTAAGTAATAACGTGGTCAAGGGGAGGTCAACAATGGTCAAGTAGTGGTCAAGTTGTCGAGTGACCACTTAAATTACCGGGGAGAGTACGTGTAGTGAAACAGTAGTGGGTAAAGTGCTCAATTAAGTGGTCATTAGGTAGTCAAGCAGAGGTCAAGTGGTCGAGTGACCACTTAAATTGTCGGGGAAGGTTTTGTAGTAAAACGGTATTAATTAAAGTAAGTAATGACGTGATAAAGTGGCCGTCACACAGTGGTCAAGTGGTCGAGTGACAACTAACATTTTCGGGGAAGGTACGTGTAGTGAAACGGTGTTGATTAAAGCAAGTAATTATGTGATCAAGTGGTGGTCAAACAGTGGTCAAGTAGTGGTCAAGTGGTGGAGTGACGACTTAAATTGAAGATAGAGTACATGTAGTGAAATGGTGATGGGTAAAGTGAGGAGAAGACAGGAGGATGCAGTAGTAGGTGTAGAATAAGATGAAGAAGTAAGTTGATGAATAGTAGTAATATTAGATGTACCTACAGCAGTAGTAATAGTAATTGTAATAGTAGTAGCAACAGTACTAGTATTAGTAGTTGTAGTGACAGCAATAGTAGCTGTAGAATTGGTAGAAATACAAGTCCCAGTCGGAATGTGTAAAAGTCACACATACACGTACAGTTACATGCATGCACACACAGAGCCAAAGACACAAGTACAGACACACACATACAGACACACAAAGACACAAGCCTACAACTTTAACTAATACCGTCATTAGTGCCACCACAACTACAATTACTACCAATATCCTAGTTTGGTGGATGTTCGAGAAAAATACTTCTCGACTGTTCGCAAATAGATCCACCAGCAGGGCTGAACGGGCAAAAATGTGCAACATGCCGAGTTTATAATGTTAATTTCACTTGATACATCTCACAAACTACCACCGCTTGTTGGTTCATTGCCCCGTATCACATCCAGACAAAAGTACAGGTTCTATGTAGCACTTAAACATACAAATAAGAAAATATGTTAGCCAAATAGGAAAAACATTGATCAAACGTACACATGTCTCCATCAGTCTTATGAAAAGTAGGAAACTTTGTTAACCAAATATGAAGAAATATTGGCCAAGTGAAGAAATATATTACCCAAACCTATAAAATGTAGGTAAATTTGTCACACATATGCGAAAAATGTCGGCCAAATACAGAAATAGCTCGTCCAAATTTATGAAAGGTAGGAAATTGTGTTAACCAACTGGGAAAAATATTGGCCTAGTAATGAAATATATCAAGCAAATTTATACATACTTCGGCCAAACATATAAAAAGTAATAAAATGTGTTAGCCAAATCAATTAAAATGTTGATTAAACTTATAAATATCTCGTCCAAACTTGGGAAATGTCGGAAGTAGTTAACCAAACGTGAAAAAAAAATATTGATTAAGTAAAGAAATAGCTCCTCCAAATTTAAGAAAAGTAGGAAACTTTGTTACCCAAATGCGAAAAAATGTCGGCCAAATACAGGAATAGCTCGTCCAAATTTATGAAAGGTAGAAAAAGGTGTTAAACAAATGGGAAAAATGTTGACCAAAATAAAAACTGTCCCATCCAAACATATAAAAAGGAGGAAAATTTGTTAGCCAAATGGAAACAAATATTAGCCAGGTAAAGAAAAAACGCACCCAAATTTACAAATATCTAGCCCTAATTTATGGAAAGTAGGAGACATTGCTAACCAAATGGGGAAAAATATTGACCAAGTAAAGATATATATCGACCAAACTTATACATATCTCGATCAAACTTATAAAAAGTAGGAAAACACGTCAGCCAAATCAACAAAAATGTTGATAAAACTTATAAATATCTCGACCAAACTTATAAAATGTAGGAACATTTGTTGGCCAAAATAAGAAAATATGTCACCTAAAGTAGGAAAAATGTTGGCTAAATTAAGAAAAAGTACGAATAAGACTAAGAAATATGTATGGCAAAGTAAGAAAAATGTTTTTTCTAAGTGAGGAATATGATGGTCAAACTAAGAAATATGTATGGCATAGTATGAAAAGAGGTTAACTAAAATAAGAAATATGTTAACCAAAATAAGAATCATGTTAACCAAATGAAGAAAATTATTAACCAAAGTGAGAAAAAATGTCGACCAAGTAGGAACATTTGTTAGCCAAACTAATGAAATGTTGGCTAAATACAGAAATATATCGACAAATTTGAAAAGAATTAGGAAAATGTGTTAGACAAATGGGAAACATATTGATCACGTAAAGAAATATTTCAACCAAACTTATAAATAACTCGTCCTAACTTATAAAAAGTAGGAAAATGTGTTAGCCAAATGGGACATCCGCATATCAGCGTCTCTCATAGATCAATGACACCTGTGTTTAAAAACACTTCAGAGCTTTACCACCAACGTTTAACATAGCCAGCATCATAAACATTTCTTTTTGTCATTATATCAACATGAATTAATAGTTACATACACAAGGTACACTGTTACGTTTTACTTTGTATGACACACAAGGATACAAGGAAGTCACATAACATATTATCACTGATATAATAAGTACACTATTAAGACATCAGATAAAGATATTACTAGCACCAGCTCCAATTCTCCACATCACACTATCTTCATCAAAGGTGTCCTCCCTAGGAACAGTAAACGTATCCCTATTAAAGAGGTTTTCATCAACATGGTATTATTTCCAAGGGTCATCTTTCTTCTTAACATAACTCCGTATCACGCCACCCTCAATCCAGCACTTAGAGACCTGTTATGTATCTTCTGTAGGTATGTCAGGAGTGCCAGGGCATGCAGAAGTACAAGGAAAGGAGCGGGCTGACAAGCTCGCAGGTGAGGCTACGGTAGAGGTCGGACGCGCCATGGACCAGGCTGACATTCGGAATGCTCTACGAGAAGTAAAACTTTTGCATGAACCAAGTGATGACTGTGAATCTACAACCATGGCCACACTGCGAGAACAGCAAATTAAAAGAGGGGTGGCCAAACAAGAACACTACGCAGGAAGCCAAAGAAGATTGACAAACCAACACAGAACTGGTGTCGTTAGCCACTACACGCTGCGGGAATTGCTGAGGAGGGTATTCGAGCACTTATGGACTGAATGGTTCGATGTGCAATGAGGATGATCTGTCGACTAACTAAATAACTATGTCAAGAGTGTTTTGAACTTGTATCTGAAAGGACATTCACACTACATAAATAGCAACACCACAACTTTCCCTCTTTTACACTACCCAAATATTCAACTTACTATTCCAACGTACCCTGCTAAAGAAGCCCTTCTACAGACTACGCATGCACCTCTCTACATTCTTGGTTTTTTTCTACCATAAAATATCTCTGTCTTTCGTAGGTGTCTTCACGACTTTTCCATGTAACATCACCAAGAGCTTCAAACCTCCGTTATACACGAGCTCCAATGAAACACTCATGATGATTAACAACATTTATGGCAAGGTCGTCTGTGGTTCCACCTGGCTTACTTTCTATATCATCTAGGTATTCGTCATCACGGAACAATTTCCCATAGCTGCCATCTTCAACTTTCCATGCCACAATGTCTGCTACACTAACCTTTCATTGTTCCCTCTCTCAACAATACAAGGATTTTTCTCGAAGCCTAGCTAAAATAACATTTCTTACGGTGTCCACACCTAGCTCACTTTAGCATTTCACAGCCGCAATAGCGGCAAGTCTGCGTCCAACCAACAGTGTCTGTTATGAAATCGGCCTTTCTTAAAACCACGCCTGTCTTATTGAGACCTGTAATACCATCTACCACATCTTCTAACCGACTTTCAACGTTTCATACCAAACAACACTAAAATTCTCTTTGATTACAGAACAGCCGATTGTCTGCTGACTAGGCAGATTTTCCAACCTAATAGAGATAAAGCATCTGTCCCCCTAAGCTACTAGGCACTATTCTAAACAACAAATATCCTTGGAAATAATATCATGTTGATGAAAACCTCTTTAATAGGGATACGTTTACTGTTCATAAGGAGGACACCTTTGATGAAGATAGTGTGATGTGGAGAATTGCAGCTGGTGCTAGTAATATTTCTATTTGATTTCTTAATAGTGTACTTATTATATCAGTGATAATATGTTATGTGACTTCCTTGTATCCTTCTGTGTCATAACAACGTAAAACGTAACAGTGTACTTTGTGTATGTAACAATTAATTCATGTTGACATAATGACAAAAAGAAATGTTTATGATGCTGGCTATGTTAAAAGTTGGTGGTAAAGCTCTGAAGTGTTTTTAAACACAGGTGTCATTGATCTATGAGAGACGCTGATATGCGGATGTCCCATGTGGCTAACACATTTTCCGACCTTTTTGTAAGTTAGGACGAGTTACGTATAAGTTTATTTGAAATAATTATTTACTTGCTCAATATTTTTCCCATTTGGCTAACAAATTTCCTTACTTCTTTTCAATTTGGTCGATAGATTTCTGTTCTTCTTCTTCTTTCGTTCGCTTGAAATATGTCTATATCTGCAATGTCGTCTCTTGCATGAATTGAACTGTTTTTTTTCAGTTCACACAGTGGTCCATAGAGTTTATCTTCCACTGTCGTCTCTCTAGGCCAGAAGGTTTGCCTAGATATGTTATATTTTGGGCAGTCTTGGAGTATGTGCTCTGCTGTCTGCGACGCCAATCCACATGTGCACATGGCTGTTTCACCAATCTTGAATTTTGTATACATGTGGTTGCGTAATCTATTGTGTCCTGTTCTGAGGCGCAGAATAATGACTTGTTCTGGTCTGTCCATAATGTGGTAGTCATCTTGAGCAGGTTTTGGTGGCTTTCTGACTGATTTGATCATTCTTTTCTTTTGGTGGTATGTAACGGGCACATCAGGCTGTTCCTCTTTGGCTCCTTCCTTAGCCAATTGATCAGCTCTGTCGTTTCCGGGTACTCCACAGTGGGATGGTATCCACTGTATGGTGACTTTATGCTGACTGCTAAGTTCAGAAAGTAGTGTCCTTAGTACTGGCAATTTCCCAGAGAGGAGCGCCTCGAGTACTGATTTTGCATCTGTTAGTAGCACCACAGGTTGAGTACCATTGCTGTTATTTAGTAATTTCTCTGTTGCTATCTTGATTGCCTCAATTTCGGCATCATAGTTATGGCAGTACTTTCCTGTCGGTACTCTGGCTGTGTCCCTAGTATTATTTGGGTATTCTATGTACACTCCCGCTCCTCCATTTCGAACAGCATTTTGTGCTGACCCATCTGTGTAGACTCGGATCCAGAGGTCCTGTGGGTATTCTTCATCAAGGAAGCTGAGAGTGGCTGTTCTGCGCTGCACACTGTTCTGTTCTTCCTTGTCAAATATTCCTCTCACTTTTGTCTGGATTTGTAACGATAGTCTATGCTCATCTTTCCATGGAGTTCGCTCTGGAATAGTTGTTAGGGGGATACCAACTGTGGGCAGATCAGTGGTTTCTCTGCAGAGTCGTTTGGCCTGGTGGATAAAACTACTTCTTTTCAACCGCCCCATAGCTAGGTTTTCAAATCTGTTCTTCATAGGGTGGCCTGGCAAGCTGAGGAACTTTTCTGCTTGTATTCGCGTTTTCGTATCTCTGCGCTCACTCAGTGCCTGTGTCCTCCCCATCTTCTCCATTTCCACTATAGGGGTTGATCTCATCCCTCCTGTGGTGACTCTAAGTGCTTGATTTTGCACCTTGTCCAGCTCTTGTAGTGTGGTATTTGATGCTGAACACCACGCAGTTGACCCATATTCCAGGTGTGGTCGTATGCTCTGTTGGTAAACTTTGCTAAGTATTTTCGTACTGGCTCCCCATGTGGTTCCACTTAGCTTTCTCAGGATGGCTATTTTCCTTCTGGCTTTTGCTACTGCTTTGTTGATGTGCTTTCTCCATGTCAGCTTGCCATCAAATGTTACTCCAAGGTATGTTGGTTCTTTATCTTCTCTTAGGGGTGTTCCATTTATCTGGATGATCCCTGCCTTTTGTTTTGGGGAGAGGGTAAATAGGGTTGTGCTGCACTTGTCAGTGTTTATGCTGACACACCATCTATTTGCCCATGCAGCAAATGTATCTACAGCTCTTTGTAGCAATCTGGTGGCCACTGATGCATATTCATTTGTGCTCCATAGAACCAGGTCATCGGCGTACATTGCCGCTTTAATTCCATGCGGTAGGTGAGCAACAAGATCATTGATGAAGATTAGAAAAAGTGTGGGGGACAAGACTCCGCCCTGGGGGACACCATGACGCAGTAGTACTTTCTTGCTCTTGAGTCCGTCTATCTGTACTCGGGCTCTTCTGTTGTGCAAGTATGCTTTCACCCATTTGTACATTCTTCCATTGACTTTGCAGTTTCTCAGTTTCTTCATCAGACCTTCTTTCCAGACTTTGTCAAAGGCTTTCTTCAGATCTATCCATGCCGCAAGCACCAGCTTCTTCTCTTGGAATGCATCCTCAATTTCTTGAGAGAGGTAGGTTGTCTGATCTTCCGTAGAGTAGCACTGCCTAAAGCCAGCCTGCTGTGGCACAAGGATGTTTTTACTTTCAATGTACCACTGCAGTCTGTGATTGATGATGCGCTCCAGTGTTTTGCAGAGACAGCTGGTGAGGCTAATTGGTCTGTAGCTAGAGGCAATGGAACCATCTTTCCCTGATTTTAGGAGGGGTATCATGATTTCTGTATTTGGCCAACATTTAATTAGTTTGACTAACAAATGTTCCTACTTGGTCGACATTTCTTTCTCACTTTGGTTAATAATTTTCTTCATTTGGTTAACATACTTCTTTTTTTTTTTTGGTTAACATATTTCTTATTTTGATTAACTTTGTTTCATACTTTGCCATACATATTTCTTAGTTTTATTCCTACTTTTTCTTAATTTAGCCAACAATTTCACTACTTTGTGTGACATATTTTCTTACTTTTGCCAACAAATGTTCCTACATTTTATAAGTTTGGTCGAGATATTTATCAGTTTTATCAAAAAATTTTTGATTTGACTGACGTATTTTCTTACTTTTTATTAGTTTGATCGAGATATGTATAAGTTTGGTTGATATATTTCTTTACTTGGTCAATATTTCCCCCCATTTGGTTAGCAATGTCTCCTACTTTCCATAAGTTAGGACTAGATATTTGTAGGTTTGGATGCGATTTTTCTTTACCTGGCTAATATTTTTCCCATTCGGTTAACAAATTGTTCTCCTTTTTATGTGTTTGAATGGGACATTTCCTATTCTGGTCAACATTTTTCCCATTTGTTTAACACCTTTTTCTACCTTTCATAAATTTGGACGAGTTATTTCTGTATTTGGGCGACATTTTTTCGCATTTGGGTAACAAAGTTTCCTACTGTTCTTAAGTTTAGAGGAGCTATTTCTTTACTTGGTCAATATTTTCTTTTTCACGTTTGGTTAACTACTTCCGACTTTTCCCAAGTTTGGACGAGATATTTATAAGTTTGATCAACATTTTTGTTGATGTGGTTAACACATTTTTTTTACTTTTTATATGTTTGGCCGAGGTATGTATAAATTTGCTTGATATATTTCCATACTTTGCCAATATTTTTACCATTTGGTTAACACATTTTCCTACCGTTCATAAATTGGGACAAGCTATTTCTGTATTTGGGCGACATTTTTTCCCATTTGTGTAGCAAATTTTTCTACATTTTATAAGTTTGGGTGATATATTTCTTTACTTGGCCAATATTTCTTCATAATTGGTTAACAAAGTTTCCTACTTTTCATAAGATTGGTGGAGATATTTGTACGTTTTACCAATGTTTTTCCTATTTGTCTAACTTATTTTCTTATTTGAATGTTTAAGTGCTACATAGAACCTGTACTCGGGAAGGTTAACCAGGTCAACAAATACCCGCAGTAGTCGGATGTGTCGGCCTAACGGCGCAAGAACGCAGCTCTGCTGTAAACAGGCACAACACAATCACGTCCGAAAGAAACCCCGGATGAACGCAGCAGAAGAAGAAGAACCTGTACTTTTCTAAATGTGCTACGGGGCAATGAACCACCAAGTGATGGTAGTTTGTGAGATGTATCAAGTGAAATTGATATTATAAACTCGGTATATTGCACATTTTTCCCGTTCAGTTCTGCTGTCGGATCCGTTGGCGAACAGTCGGCCAGACGTTTTCTCGGACAGACACCAACCTAGGATACTAATAGTAGTTGTAGTTGTGGTAGCACTATTGCGGTATTTGTAAAAGTTGTAGACGTGTGTCTTTGCGTGTCTGTATGTGTGTGTCTTTACTTGTGTCTTTGTGTCGGTGTGTTTATGCGTGTGTCTGCACGCATGTGTGTGTGTCTTTTACACATTCTGATAAAGAGACGTGTATCTCTACCAATGCTGCAGCTACTATAGCTGTCACTACAACTACTAATACCAGTACTATTGCTACTACTATTTCAACTACTATTACTACTGCTGTCGGTACATCTAATATTACTACTATTAATAAACCTACTTCTTCATCTTATTCTACACCTACTACTGCACCCTCCTGCCTTCTCCTCAATTTACCCACCAGCGTTTCACTACATGTACTCTCCTCTATAATTTAAGTGGTAACTCGACAATTTGATCACTGCTTGGCCACCACTTGATCACATAATTACTTACTTTAATTAACACCGTTTCACTACACGTACCTTCCCCGACAATTTAAATGGTCACTCGAGCACTTGACCACTGCTTGACCACCTAATAACCACGTTATCGAGCACTTTACCCACTACCGTTTCACTACGCGTACTCTCCCTGTTAATTTAAGTGGTCAATACACCACTTGACCACTACTTGACTACTGTTTGACCACCACTTGACCACGTCATTACTTACTTTAATCAACACAATTTCACTACATGTACCTTCTCCGACATTTTAATTGGTCACTCGACCATCTAACCACTACTTGACCACTGTTTTACCACCTCATGACCACGTCATCGAGCACTTTACCCACTGCCGTTTCGCTACAGTACTCTCTTCGACAATTTGAGTGGTCAATCGACAAATTGACCACTGCTTGACCACCTCATGACGACGCCCCTTACCACTTTATCTACCCCACCATTTAACAACACGTACTCTCCCCGACAATTTAATTGATCACTTGACCACTACTTGACCACTGCTTGACTACCTCATGACCACATCTTCGAGCACTTTACTCACTACCGTTTCACTACACAAATTCTCACCGACAATTTAAGTGGTCACTTGACCACTATTTGACCACTGCTTGACCACTACTACGACTATGTGATTCCTGCTACCCACCTCTTATCAATAATAAATCATACCCACTGCAACCCACCACCTTTACTTTTTCAAGGTTTTCATTTGTATGATGATAGTGAATACGACCCTCTACAGACTATATACTCACCATATTTACTACTATTACCACTGCCACGACTATGTGATACCTGCTACCCACCTCTTAACACCGAAAGACACTACGTAATATCCATTACAACTGACTACTTTGCTTTTTAAGGTTTCATTTGTAACACGTGTGATCATAGTGAATAAGCCACTACGACCCTCTACATAACACTAATCACCTCCTGTTATCAATTAATTTCTTTAAGCCATACCCATTATTACTACGATCACCATCACAACTATTTCTTCTTTTCCTACTAATGTATACAGCCAATGTGCTAACAGTTCAAACTATTTTAAAACACCACTCAACGACGTTTTTACAAGCCGTTACTTAATGACATTTTTTCCACCCCCTCACACACCCCCTTCTGTTATGAACCGACCACCTTCACACCCGCCCGATATTTTCCCACACTTCGCTGACCAAAAAAAAAAATGTATAACTTTGTCTATAAATGGTTTCCCTGTATTAACATTATTATATATCTTCTCTTTGCGTAATTTGTTTTGTTATTATTGTTTCATGTTGTATACTAGACGTACCTAAACCACTTGACCACCCCTTGACCACACTCACTCTAATGAGTCACTTGACTATCACACCAACTTTTTCAAAAAAGCATACATCGATGTGCACCGCAAAAGATCCACATGCTAATCACGTTGCTATACTACATTTAGCAGGATTATTTTTGCTCTGTTTTCTTGTTTCCATTAGATGTAAAGTTTCTTCGGTCATCCATGTCTGACAATCCACTTTCTTTAATGTTGGAATAGTTTTTTTTCTGCAGCTAAACTGATTGAATTCTTCAATATTTCGCATTGATCATCCCCATCTTGAAATATATCAAATTTGTTCTTTACTTCTACGTTAAAATTATCTTGTATTTCATTGTCAGTTTTCAATTTGCACAAATCATATTTAGTGTTTCTGGTTGTATACTTGACTTTCTTTAACTCTTTACCCTCAGTCTGCCTGTAATTAATCTGTGATCACTATAAGTCTGCATTGGGAACTGTTTTTACGACTGTTAGCGCATTTCAAAACCTTCTGCTAATCAGGATGTAATCTATCTGATTTTTAATCCTGCTGTCTGGACTCTTCCATGTCCATAATCTTCTAGGATGTTGTTTAAACCAGGTGTTTCCTGCAGCCATTTCTTGTTCTTTTGCCCATTCTACAAGTCTGTATCCTCTTTCGTTTCACTCTCCCAAACCATGGTTGCCCACACTGCATCCATCGCCTTGATTTCCCACTTTTGTGTTGAAATAACCCATTATAATATTTATTTCTGAATTTTCACATTTCTTCAAAGCAAGCTACATGTAATTATAAAATTCATCTATACTTTCTTCACTGCATTCACTTGTCGAAGCATATATTTTAATGACATTTATTGCAAAATGTCTTCCATTTAATTTTACTAATAAAACTGTCTGACACAGCCCAATAACCTTTAATAGAATTTGATTTTTGCCGATCCAACATAATGGCTACACCTCTTTGCCGTTCTTCTCCTCCAGAATAAATAATCTTACAATCCTCTCCTGTCTTGATTCCTGCCCCTCTCCGTCTGGTTTCACACATTCCTAATATATTAATATTCACCCCTCCCATTTCTTGTTTGATGGTATCCAATTATTGACCAAAATATATCAATTTTCTTTTTTTTTAAATCGTCTTTAATAACCAACCCTCTTCAATATTCGGCTCTTGAAGTATGCATGCATTTGCATATTCTTCTTCTTCTTCTTCTTCTTCTTCTTCTTCTTCTTCTTCTTCTTCTTCTTCTTCTTCTTCTTCTTCTTCTTCTTCTTCTTCTTCTTCTTCTTCTTCTTCTTCTTCTTCTTCTTCTTCTTCTTAGTCTTCTTCTTCTTCTTCTTCTTCTTCTTCTTCTTCTTCTTCTTCTTCTTCTTCTTCTTCTTCTTCTTCTTCTTCTTCTTCTTCTTCTTCTTCTTCTTCTTCTTCTTCTTCAGCGTTCCGAGCCATTGAGGTTCTTTGCTGCAGATACAATCCGTCCCGTCTCCATTCGTCTCTCTGGTTGACCTTCTCTTGCCAGTCGTTGATTCCAAGTGCTTGTAAGTCTGCATGTATATTATCTCTCCACCGTCTTCTTGGTCTACCTCGGGGTCTGCGGTCATTTATTTCCTGAGTGTAAGCGAGTTTATTCTTATATTAGGTTATATAAATATATTGCCTTGTGTAGGAGTGTATCTTGTATTATATTAGGCTCTAGACATACCTTGTCGTCTTCTATTGGTGTGTAGCTTGTATTATATTAGAGTATACAATATATAGTCTCGTTATGGAGTGTACCTTGTATTATATTAGAGTATACAAATATATTGTTTTGTTGTGGAGTGTATCTAAAACTACTAAACGCAAAATTGCCCAGTAAATTAAAAATAGCCAATAAATACTGGGGTTTGATTTCTATATCCTGTTAAGAATATGCAGCACAATTTTACACATTCTCTGAGAAACATTCAGGATAAATATGAGGTGGTCGTTTATTTCAGCTGAAGGAAAGCTTAATGCGTGAGAGCAACTACTCCGAGGCCATCTTTAAGGATTACGAGATGCTGATTAATGGGCCGCAGGGAAAATCTGAGGTCATGCCGGACGACAGCCACACGAGTACCTACATAGCCAATCTGAGTACTGGAATAGACATATATCTGGAAATACGATTGAGGTATTGATCGGTGTTATTAGTATTATTATCATCATAATCGTCGTCGTTGTTATAACCACCACAACTATATCGTCGAGATATTTCTAACTACCATCACAGCACCATTACTACCATTGCAACCACAGCCTCAATAACAACCACCATAACTACAATTATTACTTCGTCTCCCATATCCATAACCACATATTTTGTTTCATCAGCACCACCATAACGACCATCAAATCCACAACCATTGCTTTACCATCACGACCATAAACACCATCACAATCAAAACTGTTACTTTATTACCAAACTCAATTATGGCAAAGTGGAAAAAGAAATGGGGAAGGAATCCCCAAATTCTAATAGCCATCTGTTACGAGAATACTTGAAATGGCTTGATAAAACTCCCCAGGAGTAGAGACTGATTATAAGGTGAAGTTTTCTAACAGAGGCCAGTGGAGCACAAGAAAGCTACCGAACTCCAGGGAGGAAAACTCTCACTCTTTTTATACTGGAAGTCCATGTGATTATCCTGCCACAGCCAGCTCCATAGTGATGTTGTCATTTGCTTAATATTCAAAATTAGAACACACATAGAAATATAAACACAAAATAACCAGTAAATAAGCAACTCCTGAGTATAAATTATAACATTATTAGTATAACATGGGGAAGGGTTCCTGTGTGTATATTCGTGTGGCATAGCAAATTTGTACACAACTACAATAAAAAGAACAACAATAACATCTCAATAAATAACGTATCAATTATATCTAGTTTGTTAATTAACCGTTCAGGTGTTTTCACAATTAAGGAGAAACTAATATCTTTCCAGTTCCATCTGAGCTGCCAAAGGTTTTCTAGATTACATCTGATGTTATTATTAAAGTCTCAAGATCTTCTCTAAAGTATACGCTGCAAAATGTCCATTTCCCAAAGAACTCTGGGTAACTGTTCAGTTCTAATCCACAGGGGTGAAATGTTCATTTCTAAACCTCAGGGGTGAAAATGTTCACTTCTACATAGGAGTCTCAGGAATAGAATTACTGCTTTATTCAAAATCCTGCGGGTGTTGGCACCGAAAACCCGTAGTGTAATAATAAAAGGCCCAACGGCTTTCACCAGGCTGGGGTTGTTTTTTTTTTTTTAAATAGTAAATAGGGCAGTGATGATTTATGGAGATTCCTCTTCCCGCATTGGAAAGGTAATCTTCTCTTCTTTGGCCTTCATATTGTAATTCTTCATCATAAATGAAAATACCCCATTTTCAGCCAAACAATGTCCACTTTTTCCAACGTTGTCAAGATTTAAACAAAACCACTTACACAAAAACCACACCACATTTTCCGGACTGCACAACCGGTCTTATAATTGACACATCAATCTGGCGAATGCAAACGAATACTGTTCTATTTTGCAAACATCCCAGGAGCTCCCTTATTAACATAAATTATGTTAATAAGCAGTACCTTTGTCGCTCCAATGAAAATGCCCATTATTCCCGCGAACAGTGACGTCACTCCAATAGGGCGTCGGTGTTGTTGACGTGTTAGAAATTGTGTGTAGAGACGGGTAATGTTGTATTCGCCCTCCCCTCTTGTGCAAGCGTTAATTATCCGTGACATGTTGGCAGATTCTATATATCGTTGTTTACAAACTTCCCAGGGGGAAAGGAGAGAAGGGGATTAGTGTAAGAATCAGGGAGTGTCGCGCCTGAACACTGTGACCTTCTAAAACGCTATTTCCTTTGTATTGGGAATGGGTTGATTGGCGCTGACATGCGAAAATGTCACAAAGCTCCACTCTAAGACAGTTCTTCCCCAGGAGAACTGAAATATCAGCCAAAATAACCTTCCGAATTCTTAACTCTAATTCATCTCCTCTCGATTGTTTCCTTTCGCCTCTGTTTCGGTTACAGCATCAGGAACAGTATGACGACTGAGGAAGTCCGCTCTAACATTCAACCTTCTAAGCACGTAATCGATCTGGAATGAATATGGCTGCAAGAGCAGAGACCATCTCATTAGTCTCGTATTCAAAGTCCATGAATGTGCCAGAAACATCAAAGGTTGATGGTCACACTGCACTGTAAAGTCTTTCCCATACAAATAGGCTTGAAATTTCCCCACAGTTCAAACTAATGCTAAGCAATCTTTCTCGATGGTAGAATAATTTATCTCTGTTGAGTTCAATTTTTTACTTGCATAGGCAACCGGAAACAATACTAAATGCTCATCTTCCTTCGTTTGAAGAAGTGTAGCGCCAATTCCAATGCTGCTTACATCGGTCTGAAGAATCAATGGTCGTTTGAGATCCGGAAGATGAAGTATTGGTTTAGCAGTTAATGCCTTCTTGAGAGCGGAGTAAGCTTGCTTCCATTCAGCCGACTATATGACTTTCTCAGGCTCCGCTCTAATTGTAAGGTTAGGTAAAGGAGCTGTTAATGAATTGAAATCTGTGATGTATCTCTGGTAACATCCACGTAAGGACACAAAAGATCTAACATATTTATTAGTTATTGGACCAGGTGCTTGTTAAAGCTTCTCAATATTGCCTTCAAGAGGGTCATGAATCCTTGAGATACCGTATGTCCAAGAAAATACAATTGTTGGAAACCTATCTGACACTTCTTAGGTCGTGCTGTCAAACCAGTTTTCTTCATCCGTTTGAAAAGAAGGTGGAGTGCCTTACGATGTTCTTCAAACGTTTCCATAGCGATCAGGTTATAATCCATGAAATTGCTGATTGCTGGGTGGTGAAGGTGTTAGAGTATTTTCCTCATCATTCTGGTGAAGACTCTGGTAACGTTACTCAAGACAAAAAGAATAACGTTAAACGCATGGTGACCACCAGGAGTACTGAAGGACAATCGAGGACGAACTTCTGGTTTTACAGGAATCTGATAATACCCCTTACTGAGATCTATCCCGGGGAAGTACTTGGCTTTGCTGTGACTAGTGGAGAGTTGGTTTTGATCAGGCAGAGATTCAGACTAAAATTCCACTATAGCATTGAGCTGTCAATAGTCGATGCACAATATATGTTCTCCACTTGGTGTCCACAATAAAACCACACTTGCACTGTAAGGTGACTCAGATGGAGATATGATTAAAGACGAAAGCATTTGTTGGATCTCCTCTCGTAACGTTGTTGCCTTGACATAAGGAACTGGGTAGGTTTTGACTCGCAAAGAAGTAGGGTCAATCAACTTCAAGTCGAACTCTACTAAATCTGTAAGTCCTGGCTTGTCGGTATGCACACCTACATAAGTAGCTACGATATCTTTAATCTGCTTCTGCTGATCCTGGGTAGGTGTAGGACTAATGTCGACATCCCGATAAATTTCTTTCGCTTGCAGAGGGTACTCAACTCCCATAGTGTTTCCACTGTCTACTTCTGTAGCCACTGCCATAGCCATAATATGATCTGTCTTGGTGGTAGGCCTTTCATTATATTTTCTCAAGAGTTTAATATGAAAAATTTTACGTTTTACTTCTGATATAAATTCTATAGTTAGTGTGAGAAATCTTCTCGGTCACTTCATAAGGTCCTTCGCAACCGATATGCAACTTGTTCTGACTAGTGAGGAGAAGCAACAGCACTTTCTCTCCCACCTCCAATTCTCGACCCTTTGCATTTTTGTTGTAGTAGCTAGCAATTCTACGTCCAACTCCCATAGTGTTTCCACTGTCTACTTCTGTAGCCACTGCCATAGCCATAATATGATCTGTCTTGGTGGTAGGCCTTTCATTATATTTTCTCAAGAGTTTAATATGAAAAATTTTTCGTTTTACTTCTGATATAAATTCTATAGTTAGTGTGAGAAATCTTCTCGGTCACTTCATAAGGTCCTTCGCAACCGATATGCAACTTGTTCTGACTAGTGAGGAGAAGCAACAGCACTTTCTCTCCCAACTCCAATTCTCGACCCTTTGCATTTTTGTTGTAGTAGCTAGCAATTCTACGTCCAGCGTGCCGCAGATTGTCTGACGCTAACTTCCAACCATGTTGTAGACGTTTTAACTCAGCCAAATAGGTGGAGGCAGTTACAACTGTCTCATCAACTTGATCATCAGTCCGTGTTCGAAGTATAGCCTCTAGTGGTCCCTTGATTGGTCAATCAAACAACAAAGTTACTGTTGCAATCCCAATTCAGTGATGGGGTACGTCCCTGTAAAGGAACATTGCTACAGGTACGTATGTATCCCATGTCTCTGGTTTCTTTTGAGCTAACTTTCTCAAGGTGGAGATAAGGGTACCATTAAATCGTTCCACTGTCCCATTCGACGCAGGATGACATGGATACGTGTGAATCTAATGAGACTGGAAGATTCTGAAACCTTCCTCCATGAGTTCCCTCGGAACTGTGATCCATTATCAGTTAGAATCCTGAGTGGAAATTCTAACCTAGGAAAATATGCCAAACAAAGCTTCTGCTACATGCTTTGAATCGCTGCATGGAATAGGTACTGCTTCGGCCCACATCGAGCAAATGTCCACAAGAGTAAGTGTAAAGCAGTTCCTTCTCATTCTGTTGAGGTCCAACTATATCCACAGCCACATTTTTAAATGGTGTACTTGTGATGTGCATTTCCCCTAAGGGAGCTTGTGCTGTTCAGTGCTTTGGGGCAACTCTCTGACACGGGGGAAATGACTTGATATAACGGACTACGTATGCATTCATTCCAGACCAGTAATAATATGTAGAAATCATCTGCGTAGTAGCATTGATTCCCATGTGTCAGTAACTGGTAGGCTATGGCCCATATCTAGAATTTGAGCTCTGTTGGAAGGAGGGACAACGAGTTGCGCATGCTCGTATTCTTCCTTTCCTGTCCTTCTGTGAAGAAGTCCTTTCTTCATATGCATTTCACCTTTATGTGTTGGTGAATGTGTTTTAGGCGTTTTATGAAAACATGCTGCTAAGATTTTTTTTCTGCTTCTTGGGATTGTTTCAATTCATGTGGTTGAGGATTAGTCGGAGTTGTCGATGCCGGAGCTTTTTTAGCTTGCTGTCTAGTCGTCATTGCTGAGATTATCATGGGCTGTAGAGGATCTCCTAAAGATACATATCGACATCCCAACATAACAGGGTGGATTTGGTCACTTAGGACCACCGCTCTTATTTCGCCAGTCGCATAACGTGAAATTATGTTTCACCTTTGCCACTGAAAATAACATCGTGACTGTGTTTTTTAAAAGCCCCTGAAGTTCAATTGTTTCTTCAGTGATTTGATTAGGGTTCAATAACGAGGTCGCAACAATGTCATTACATTGAAGACCAGTGTTGTATAGACACGTGGTAACGAATCCATTACGTGCAACTGATTTGATAACTGGAAGTCTAGTATTGGTATCTTTGTCGTCTTTCCTAACTGAGGTGTCATTAGTGTTCACTTTTTTTACTTCCCGTTTTGCCAAACATGCAGCAGTAAGAGGTGGGAAGTCCTTTGTGTAATGTCCTATAATATTTCATTTAAGACAATATTGTTTCCCTTCTATCAATGCATGTTAGGCTAAATTTTGAATAGTGGTCTTATTCTTATCATTTGGCTTACTGGTGCCATTATTTTCCTTGGACTTCTGAGAATTGTCATGTGAGGTAACTACAGTCTTCTGACTAGCACCTCCAGATTCGTTCTGTGACTTTTCATATCTCTCTGCCATGGTAATAATAGCATCCAGTTTCTCAGATCCATGCTGACTAATTAATGCCTTCATATCAGCTGAAATTCTATCTTTCAGCTTATCAATGATGATCATTTCCCGTAAACCCTCATATGTTTCCTGAAATTTACCTGATGTGCCCCACTTGTGTAAATATATTTTAATCGAACAATAAACTGGGCGTAGCTTTCTTGTGACTCATTCGTAGCAGTTTTGAATTTCTTCTTATAACTTTCTGCATTAACTTCAAATATGGTAAGTAATGCCTATTTGAGAACTTCATTGTTGTCAATTTCCTCCGGATGCAGTCTGGAAAACACCTCATATGCGATCCTACGCAATCCTTGAGACGATTTGATACTCCATTTACTTTCCTCCAAACCACACATAGCACACAAAAATTCGAATATGTGAGGATACATTTCAATCGTATCGCTATGATCTGAAAATGGTTCCAGAGGGAACGCCATGGCCTCTGTTTGAAGAGAGGATGCTTCGGCATTTGCCACTGCCATCGGGTTAGCATTAGGTGCTGAGGTCGTAGGATTGTTTCCTAACTCCAGCTTTCTCAGCTCAGACGCATTCTCCAACTTCTTCATTTCAATAGCATCCTGGCGATTTTACCCTGTTATGTGTAATTCAGCCTGCAGCTTTTTCTTTTCCAATTCTCTTTCCATCTTCAGCTTTTCATCTGAGAGTTCTCTTTCCATCTTCAGCTTTTTCGTGTCATTAAAATTCTTCTTACACATATTTCGCTAATTATGAGCCTTGAAGACCACATTGTTTCCCGTTTCCACATACAGAGTTCTTAATTTAGCTGCTTCTGCCATTCTCTAAAAATTATATCTACTCTGTTAACAGTCAATGAGATCTGTTTATAATTCTATTCAGAATTAGAGTTATATTAAAGACTAAATATTTACTATAAATTGAGCAGGCAAGAAGAGTTAACAAGCCAATCACCAAAATTAATTAACACATTGGTTTATAACAAGCAGATATAAAATAATCACTAATTGTCAACAATAGATCCTTCAGTTAACCTCTTCTACATACTGATTGGCACCTTGTCGTCTCGACTGACGATAGTTTGTAAAATTGAGATATATCTCTCCATAACACAAAGTTCGGCTTAATTTAGAGACCATGTGTTGCCCATGCAGCATGATCCCTCTCTCGGCCTGTCTAGTGTACTCCACAAGAAAGATAGCATCAATACATCTGGAACAAGACAAGCTGCAGAAGCTGCCGGATTAGCAAAGCAATGATCTAACTATCCGCCTGTCAGAGCTTCGATCCTAGACCAGTTGCTAATTAAGACTTAGGACCTGGTCTGCCCTGCCATGACATTCAGTCTTTAGGTTGCATTTCCTCGCACTACTATTCTAAACTATTCTAGGGGCAGGGAACATGATGATAGTTATTATAAATATATAAATCTATAACAATATTGTACTGATCGAGAAACCCAATTTGTGGCAAACATATATACCGACTGTTATAGAGCTTACAATGGCAGCCAATTTGTGGTATGTTAAAATAGAAATGAGAGAAGAATCCCTAAATCTTAGTAGCCAACTATTATAAGGAAACCAGAAATTGGCTCGTAAGACTAAATTTCCTCATGGATGGATGTTCGTCCATCACGAATGATGAGGACCATTCATTCATTGCATCTTTTGATTTAATGAAGAACGAATGACTTGCGCTTTAGTTTAGATTATAGTGAGGAAGTGGTTGCGCAACTCCGTCGACCTAACTCTCTCGTCTGCGTCCATCTGGTTCCAGTGGCGAGCATGGCAAGACGACTGGAGACGGACACAGATGTAGTGGACGGTAGGCTGCCACAGGCCAGTTATCCCTGTATATATTAGCTCTCAAATATAAATGGTAGCCTAGAGCCTCGTGCAAAAGGCCCTTCCGTCAATTCCTTTAATGTTTAAGACAAGGGTAGTGATAAGCGACAAGCGTATGAATACTGATAAGATCAACCAGATATCAGTTAGATAGATAGACTGACCGCCAGAACAGACCACACACAAATGCGGCCAACGAGATTCTGCCTACAGAAGATGATGCGAAGAAATCTTCGGCTGAGCCTCATCAGTTCACAATGCACATGACTACTGGCAGGATCAATCGGATATCTATCGAACGGACTATTCACGTACACGCAGGCCAAGAGTAGCATCGCTAAAGCGCGCCCTCCCGGTACAAGGTTATACATGCAAAACCACTGGACGCCTACCGACGAGCTTTCAAGCTACGCTGGCAGGACTGACCGAAAAGCTATACCAGCTTACTGACTGCAGGCCCACTACTCATCGAGTTTCCTGATATAAAGGCCATGGGAGCACTGGGAAGTCATAGCATTCAGCGGAGGAGAAATCTCACTTTGGATAACCTAATGCATGTTGTCACCCAGCCACACTCTTCCCTCTAACGGTTTGTTAATGGTTGAAGTATTACTAACTTTAACACACAGAAACCATACACAAGTTAACAAGGAAATAAACAACTCGCTGCTATAAATTATAATGACATAATGGGATAACAAGGGGGAGGGGACGGTGTGTGTGTATGTTGGATGAAATATTAATTTTACACAACACAAAAATAACATTCCACATTAAACTCATACACGCAAACCCACACACACACAAACCCACACACACACACACACACACACACACACACACACACACACACACACACACACACACACACACACACACACACACACACATTAAGAGCACTAATTTCCTATACTAGTAATTACACTGTTCCGGGGTCCTCAGGAATATTTAAATATTCTAAAACAGTTTCTTTGTAATTCACCATCTGAACTATTATATAATGTCCATACGTTTCTCCTAGATATTATAAGATGATAAAGTCCTCACTAGACCACATTGACTAAAGTCTATTGTTTGTGAAGTTGTCTCTAGTAGTTCCTGAATTAATAATACTACTGTTGTAGAGACCCTGTTGTTGGCAATCTTGGCTAGAAGGTAGTTATTAAGTACTTAGCTGTTTTCCGCCAAGTTGAAGTGGCTTCTAACATCGAAGGAGTCAGTGATGTAAAATGGAGGTGAGGTCTTTCAGTAGTATCAAGGCAATCTCCTTATCCTGCATTGAGGACCTTTACCATCCTGATGACAAATATTCAGTATTTCGGATCTACCCCAGGGTTAAACCACACAAACAAAAATTCAAATCCCTGTTGAGAATAAGTACCACAACATATGGCCATACTCACAGAAAAATAACAGGTGGGGGAGAAGAAACAAAAGAAAACGGAGAGAGAGAGAGAGAGAGAGAGAGAGAGAGAGAGAGAGAGAGAGAGAGAGAGAGAGAGAGAGAGAGAGAGAGAGAACGAATGAACTATCTTTATTTTCAAAGGGTAACAAATTGGGCGCGCAGGTCCGTCTTACATTTAGGTCCTTCCACTCACTCATTTTTAAGTCATCAATTGTGCATGTTACATTCATATAGGGAAAAAACATTGTCAAATGTATTTAAGAGAGAGAGAGAGAGAGAGAGAGAGAGAGAGAGAGAGAGAGAGAGAGAGAGAGAGAGAGAGAGAGAGAGAGAGAGGGAGAGAGAGAGAGAGAGAGAGGGATTAGTACATAGGGGCAAGCCAGTCGGACCTGCAGTATCACTCCAACAATCTGATGTGACTCATCTTCTCACATTCGCAAGATATGTCTCCTTTACTCTTGTGCTGTGCCGTTAGATCATCCTCGTATTTGCAAGGTCCAATCGCTTCGATTATCTGGTTGGCTAACAACAGGAATGAGACCATGTCACAGTCTTGGCATGGTCTCTCTACTCCATAATAAATGAGTACACAACAGTTCACCATACGTATGTCACAATTTATATGTATAGAGAACATCATTATCAATTGTCCCAAACTGTAATGCCCACATGAAGAAATTTATTCTCTTTGATATATATATATATATATATATATATATATATATATATATATATATATATATATATATATATAATATATATATATATATATATATATATATATATAAAAGAGATTATAAATGACAGTATGAAAAGTGTCTTCCTCAAAAATATCACAAGCAATATCTCAGAATAGCATCCTAATTTACACATGAAGACTCTGAATGAATAGGAAGTGAGAAGTTCATTTCTCATAATACATATGAACCGAACAAAGAAAGATATTCATTCAAAATTCTCCAAATCAGAAAAAGGACTCACTTATAGCGTTTGGGTAATTTCTAGATTTAAATCTCTACTTATCTTATCGTAAAGAACAAGAGCGCTGACTAAGGTTAATATGCCTCTTATAATATCGTCCATTTTTATTAACAAAGGTACACTAAACTGAGCCAACAAAAGACACATTTTATCCCCTCATGAAATCACATCTTTCTCCTAGAATTCATTTTTATTGACAGGTTCTTAAATTAACACCAGGGTTGCCACTTTTCTTTGACAGAAAACATATAGAAACAAATGTATAGACATCTAGATTGTAAAGGTAGAACATCTAGAAAAACATCCAGACGGAAAAAGTTAGAAATTACATAGACATCGATGTGACCCTATAGAATCATGTCCTCATCTTCACTGGCGTCTGTCTCACAGGATCCACAGGATAAACTAAGTTTGGATTATAAAGTTGAAGCTTCAGATTCAAAATGACTGGTATGCTTTAGCTGTTCCAATTCCTTTTATTGCACGACCAGGGAGCTAGTAAATTGAATAGCATTTTCATACTCTCATCAGGCCAAATGTTGCTGTCAAGATAGCATTTAAGAGGCCAAGTTTCATCCTATTTCTTAGTTTACATTTTATATAATTCATAGCACTGAAAACTCTTTGTATATCAGCATATGAATGGGGTAGTATCATGGTAGACATCACACATTCAAAGAGCTTGCATAATGGAATGTTTCCTGGGGCATCTATAAATTGTCTTACTTCACTCCAAAAAGCTTCAGTTTCTGTTTCGCTTGTCCTGTTAACCAAATTTATTTTGGTTAACTGATATTCTGCCTCCGCCACACTATTATCAATAACCCCTAACAATTTCATAACTTGGCATTATTTAGGTATGTCTTTTACTGGTTGAAGTATGTTGTTAACAGAAAAGAGTGAAATATTTTTCAATGCATCAAAATTTTCAGGAAGTCTCTGCTTCAATTGCTTGAATAATGAGACAAAAAATCTTGACCGCACTTTCTTAAGTTGTTCTCTTCATTTTCTGTTAACATTCCTTTTGTTTTTAAAATTGGGTGGAACTGCGGTAAAGCTGTTTTTGATTGATTGATTGATTTAGGAACCGACATCACAGCATTCGGGGCATTCCCATAAGCGCTCCGTCTCCATCATCAGCAGCCAACGAAGAGTTCCAACACTAATATTACCAGTAGCAATCTGATTATATGTCCGTCTCGCCTTTCCTCTGAGCGTTGATCGTCGGCCAGATCCCCTCGTCACCCCTCGCTGTCGCATTCTTGCCAGACCATGGTGATCCATTTGCTCCTCCGAGGTGTACACGTGCTCCCACAAGGTCGCAACCACATCAGCTTTGTTATGCGTCAATACTCCACCAAGTTTTGCCGAGCCAGCCAATGTGTCCGCCCTGTGCCTCAGGGCTCAATACTAGGACCGCTGATTTGTGCAGTTTATAATAACGATCTTCCTTTATATCTCAATACTTCGTGTGACCTATTTGCAGACGACTGCACTATATACACTAGTCAAGAAAACCTTAGTGACTTAGAGAGCTCTTTTGCAAAACGAAACTTGATAACCTTAGTAGATGGAGCAATGAAAAACCGCAATGATTATTAACATCGACAAAACCAAATCCATGCTAATAACGACCAGACAAAAACTACAGACCCTAGCCATAACTGGGGCACCGCTTGATGTCCACGTGGACACGTTACCTATAGTTAATGTAAATGAACACAAAACATTAGGTCTTTTAATTGACAGACATCTAAACTGGAGCTCTCATGTTCACGTCCTCACCAAGAGAATAGCACAAAAAGTTACCAACTTACTAAAATTCAGCACTTATTGGATGAAAGCACACGAAAAATATTCTATGCATGCTATATCCAATCACCTCTCGACTATTGTTCCACAGTCTGGGATGGGTGCCCTAAATCTAATATGAAACGACTGTGTTCGCTTCAAAACCGCGCTATACGTCTAGTTTCTGGCATAAAGCACGTTGAAAGTTATAACTTATATAGTCATCTAAGACTTCTACCACTTCGAAAGCGATTCCTTTTTAACAAAGCCAAATTAGTGAATAAAATTATATCTGAAAACACCCCAGAGTATCTTCTACCGTTAATTCAATCTAATGCAATGAACAGCAAGCGCTTAAATTTATTACAGGTTCCTAAGCCTAGATTGGACTTATACAAAACATGTCTCGCGTATTCTGGTGCTCACTTGTGGAATAGCCTTCCACCAGATCTGAAAACGCCAATGAGTCCCTACACATTCAACCGAAAACTCTTTCAATACTTACTTCATACCGACTATATGCCTCCATAAGTCACCTACTGGTATCATTTTTTCACTATCATTTTACACTGTGTGAGTGAGAAAGTGGGTGAGAGAGTGAAAGAGAAAGAATGTGAGTGATAGAGTGAGTATGAGACGGAGAAAGTGAGAGAATGTGTATGCGCGTGTGCCTGCGAGGGTGAAAGAGTAAGTGAATGTCTGTGTACACGTATGTGTGAGAGATTGAGTGAGAGAATGAGTTAGTGAGAGAGAGAGGTTGTGTTGTGTGTATACCTGTCTGTGTGAGAGAGTGAGAAAGTGAGTGAGTGACTGTGAGTTAGAGAGCCGCCGGGTGAGTGAGTGAGTATGGAAGAGTGAGTTAATGAGTGAGGGGGAGAATTTGTGAGTATGTGTGTATGTGCGTGTGTGGGTGTGAGAGCGAGTGAGTGTGCAAGAGAGAGACAGTGGGTGAGTGAGAGAGTGCATGAGAAGTCAATGAGTAAGAGAGAGAGTGGGTGAGAGTGTGTTTGTGTCTGTGTACTTGTCTGTGCGAGTAAGAGAGTGAGTTAGTGTGGTTTAGAGAGTAAATGAGTGAGTGAGAGTGAGCGAACGAGAGAGACAGTGGAAGAATGGATTTGTTAATGTGTGCATGTGTGCGCGCATTGTTTGTGAGTGTTTATTGGTGTGTGTTGGTGAGAAGAGAGAGAGAAAGACAGAGAGAGAGAGAGATACAGAGAGAGAGAGAGAGAGAGAGAGAGAGAGAGAGAGAGAGAGAGAGAGAGATTTAAGCTCACACATATCGTGTAACATGCTATTCCATATATGTTGTGTATTCTCATGTTCATATTACCATTTTGAATGCCAATTGATGTTATAATTTATAACATGAACACATGTACATCACTGTAGAGTGGGTGAGAGAATTAGGGAGTATGAATGAGAGAGAGAAAGAGAGAGAGAGTTAATGAGTGCGTGTGCCTGTGTAATAAAGAGAGAGAGAGAGAGAGAGAGAGAGAGAGAGAAAGAGGAGAGAGAGAGAGGAGAGAGGAGAGAGAGAGAGAGAGAGAGAGAGAGAGACAGAGAGAGAGTTGAGTGCACGCATGTCCTGTAACATGCCATTCCATATTTTTTTTGTATTTTCATCTTTCACATTATCATTTTGTATGTATGACATTTGATTTTATCATGTATACTATAACATAACTGTAATGTGAGTGAGAGCGTTAGTGAGTGGGAGAGAGAGAGAGAGAGAGAGAGAGAGAGAGAGAGAGAGAGAGGAGAGAGAGAGAGAGAGAGAGAGAGAGAGAGAGAGAGAGAGAGTTGAATTGCATCACTAATTTTTAAGTTACAAATGGTATATGTACAATTTTTCTCCATTTTCTTTACAATTTTGCGACAATGCTCACGACAATCGTCACTGTATGTGTGTGTAAAGTATGGGAGTTTGATCATAATAGTAGGTTGGGGGATGGGGGATGTGTGTGTGGGTGGATTCGTGATGTGTGTGGGTGGATTCGTGATGTGTGTGGGTGGGCTCAGGATGTGTGTTTGGGTGGCGTGGGATTATGTGGGTTGGTGGGGAATTTGCGTGTGGGTACGTGCGGGATGTATGGGTTGGCGGGGAGATGTGTGTGTGGGTGGGGATGTGTGTTTGGCTAGGTGGTTGTGGGTGAGTGGGTGGCGGAGGATATGTTGGTGGATGATTGATGATGGGTTATGGGATGGGTGGGGGATATATGTGTGGTTGGGGATATGTGGTGGGTGGGAGATGTGTGCAGGTGGGGGTGGTTGTGGGTTTGGGGATGTGTGTATGGGTGTGGGATGTTTGGGTGAGTGGGTGGGGAGTGTGTGTGTGGATGGGAGATGTGTGGGTGAATGTATGTGGGGGATGTGTGTGGGTTGGGAGAGGTGTGCGTGATGGGTGTGGGTGATGGATTTGGGGATGTGTGTATATGGGTAGGGGTGTGTGGTTAAGGAATGTGTGGCTGGGGAACGGGTGGGTGGAGGATGTGTGGTTGGGTAGAGGATGTGTGGGTGGGTGATTGTATATGAGTAAGGGTGTGTGGTTAAGGGATGTTTATTTGGGGAATGGGTGGGTAGACGATGTGTGGGTGGGTAGAGGATATGTGGGTGGGTGAGTGTGTGTAGGTTAGGAGATTGTGGGGGATGTTTGTAGGGGTGGGCTCGGGATCTGTGAGTGGGCTGGGGGAGATGGGAGATTATGTGGGTGGGTGCGGAATTTGTGTGTGGGTAGGTGCGGAATATGTGAGTTGACGGGAGATGTGTGTGTGCGTGGGGGATGTGTGGCTGAGGAATGTGTGTTTGGCTGGGTGGTTGGAGATGTGTGGGTGGAGGAGGATATGTGGGTGAGTGATTGTTGGTGGGTAATGGGATGGGTAGAGGATATGTGAGTGGGTGGGGGATGTGTGGGTTTGGGAATGTATGTGTGCTTGGGGTGTGGGTGGATGGGATGTGTGGTGGGTGAGAGGTGTGTGTGGGTGGGGAGATGTGTAGGTGTAGGGATGTGGTGGATGGGTTGGGGAATGTATGTGTGGGTTATGTGTCTGGTTGGGTGGGGGAGTTGGAGTGAAAGGGGGATGTGTGGTTGGGTGGTGGATGTATCTCATAACATAGTAATATGCATTGTTTATGTTTACAAAATTCATGTGACAATGTTTTTTCCTATGCACTGTTGATGAAAGAAAGATGAGTGATTGGAAGGGCCGAATGTAAGACGGGCCTGCGTGCCCAATTTGTTACCCTTTGAAAATAAAGTCTGTTCGTTCTGTTCGTTCGTTCGTTCTGTTCGTTCGTTCGTTCTTATCAGTCGCTGACCCTTGACGGGGTCCAGCGCCTCATGCAACGGGTGATCTGTGTCTGCAGCTACTCTGAGGTATGCCTTCGCCTGCATCACCTTGAGCCCACTAGCAACAGTCGGCAGACCAAGGATGTAACGCATACACACAACTGGGGTGTCTCTGGTGCATCCCAGAATGACTCGCATCGCTTCGTTCTGTATGCGCTCTAATTTCACCAGCTGACTCTTTGAGACAGTGAGCAGTCCTAGTCCATAATAAAGCTGTGAAAATGTAAACAATATAAAATGACACAAAGTAGTGCTGGTCGGTGCCGGTGTTTGAAGTAGCTTGACTTGTTTTTTTCAACTCATCAATCTGGCTTTGTAGTTGTGATATTTCAGCTACGAGATGCACATGGCTGTCTCGCACCTCCGCATTGCTTCCTTGTATGGTGTATTTTGTGGTTATGGTGAGCTTTAACTGATTGCCTGCCAAACAAAAAAGTGGTCATACCCAAACAGAGATTCCAGGCAGAATATTTGAACTAGGGGTATGCCACAATTTTGCTTTTAAAATGGTTAAAATTGTAGCAGATCTATTGTATTACATATCACATTAAAGAGGATTGCACAAGGAACATGACAGTGTTAATAATAAATTGATAGGTTACAAATATTATGACAATAATGAGAGTTTTGGTAATACCAATTGAAATTAAAGTGTTAAAAATTATGAAAAAAATTCACTTACCAAGGCGTTATTTTATATCCGAAGCCGCTAATCCAGTTAAATTTAGTGAATTATATTACACACGCCAGTTGGGTTCTAGAATATCACAAGAACTGCTCCATAACACGAATAAAACGCTATGAAATCATAACATTATGAAGTACATCATTTTCACACAAAATGGAAAAGCAATCATATTCTTAGTAAATTTCACTGTTAGATTTTTTTTTTCTATATTATGACCGTCTTCTACATAAATATCTCACTACTGCACAGATTCGTTTTCGAATCTATCACAAAGTCGTTTACATCACAATAACTATAATATAAAACTGTTTAAAACGGTAATTTTGTTAAAATATATGAGGTCCTTCACAAGAAGGTATTGTCACAAAAATTCGAATCACAAAAATCAATTTCGAATCATGTTTTTGTCAGCGACTCACTTGCGACAGGCATACAAGGATTCCCTTCTTTTGCACTACACGAAAGTGACACTCGTATTGTTTGCAAACGGATACATTTTTATTCGGAGCAGATCATACAATAGCTCCACGAGCGGAATACCACAAGGGTATTAAACATCTTAGAATGTGATGACGATAAGATGGAATGAGGAGATGATATGACTACTATAACTATTGAAGCTAAGCTAGACTATTATAACTATAATACTGTCCTTCACAACTACAAAGTATCCCTAGCGGATACACGTCTGACTCCTACGCCGTCCCAGTCTCTGTCCGAGCCCGCTGAGCGTGGCGTGTTCAGCCACGAGCAATTTAGCTCAGCGTGCGTTAGTTGGTTTACGTGCTGGGCACTGGGCTGTGTTGACCAGAGTTACTTGGTCCTTACCTCGTGAACTGGGTTTCCCAGTCTCTTGGGTAACACCAGCTCATCTGCACTGGTTGCCCTCCTTGTTGACACAAGTGTGTCCCGTTATAGCTATTTATAGCGTTAGTGTCTCTTCTGTCTGGTCTCCTGTCCTATTACGTCACTTGCCCTCTACTAAGCTCTATTTTAGCTCTCCTTAGCTCAGAGCTTTCTCTTAAGTCTTTGACAGGCTCTCCTTCCTCCCCTGTTATGTTACAAACTTTTAAGTTGTGGGGGTAACACAAGTAATCTTACAAAAATTGGCTGTCTAATTTTGTCAAAGACTTCGTGAGTTCTCTACTTCTCTTATGGGGATAGGACAAGATTGAATTCAAGATGTCTCCTTTCCTTCGTCACACTGTTGTATCACTTCACTTGGCTAATTGAGTAGCTCATCACACTAGTACAGTTGGCTATAAACTGTCATTATATTTATGAGAATTGTGAGGTCCGGATCCTATGCCATAAGGCCTGTCCTCAGATTGTCCAAAATTAACAATCCCAAACAACTTGCCTCTATTATGAGTGCAAAACATGGACAATAAAATGTTCATGCTCTCATATAATAATCGCCCCAACTCGTATACGTGTCCTATGTGCAACTCTTCACCTTTTAGCTTCCGCTTGTGAAGGAATATTTAAGTGTTACATTAAGGTTTTTAGAGATATTATTGTGTCCCCTGTTGGAATAGTTATGGTTCTTTGAAAGTAATGGTGTATGCAAGTTTATATGTTTGTTTTTCTGGTTGGTTGTGTGTTCTCTAATAAACTACAGTGTATTTAACTTACTAACATGTGTATGCGTTTCTAATTTACGTGTGTGTATTCTTTCGAGCGCCGTAAAGCGGTTTATTGTAGCCACAAATGAGTGTGTTATGCTAATTTATGTCTACAGTGCCGTTTTAAGATGCTCAAAATATGTTCCCTATGTTTCTCACTAAAGTATGGCAACTACACACTTATAAAAAAAATGACAACACATTGGTTACACAGATTGACACAGACAAGTCAAAACAAGTCGTTTTGTGCGGTGAAAAAAATACCGCAATATCTCTCTCACTCTCCTAATTTAATTCATTCTCTGTCTATCATTCACGCATCTTTCGTTCTCCTCTCTCTATCATTCACACATCTCTCGTTCACCTTTCATTCAAAAGTGGTTTTAAAATATTGGGTCGTCATTAGAATATGGTTCAAAAAATAATGCATGGATGAACCAAAATTATGTACATTAAATGGTTGGCTGAATTTACATGGGTATTCAAGCCACATGACCGTGCTGTCTTTATGCACTTGTCAATTATATACAAAAATATACATGATTGCAAAGGTTTGTTCGCTACCAATCCTATGGTAAAGACTGATCTAACTAATCTATTATGAGTTGGTGCACTGTTCTAAATTTATCTAAGGGAAATAATCTAACTAATTAATTTAATTTAAGAAAAATGAGTTATTTACCTTAAAGAGTTTTAATGCCTAAAGTGATATAAATTATTAAATGATGGTGTTAATTTGTAAGTGATGTTTTAACTAACTTATCTAAGTAAGTAAGTTTATGTGGTGATAAATTAAAGTAATATGATGTCGATGTTAACTTAACTAAGTTCTTAACTAACTATAGGTAAATTATAACTCTGAATGTCCTAAATAAAGTTATATGGTAAATCTTAAATAAATAATTCTAATATTTCCACAAAATATGAAGTTATACGCAACTGTTTATAAAAACATGTTATATACATATCACATATCAATTTTAACTGACTACACTAACTAATTACATCCAGGTGTGATGTTCGAGTCGTGTCCTCTGTAGAATGTCCTCGAAAACAACGTTCAGGTAGACAAAGTCTGATTTATGCTCCCGTCCTGGGTAATGTTCATACTAAAGGTATGCTACTGGTTGGTGTAGGTTCAAGTCTCAAATTTCGATCCACTCAAGGGTTATATAAGTGGTAGTGGTGTAGATAATTCACAAATGCGTCTGTTCATTCCACTAATGCTGACACAGTTTATATTACATAGATGTAACGACTGGCGATGGTAACGCACTTTAGTGTTCACAATCACCACATAGGGCACCAGTAATTACAGTGTCAATGTATTTGGTGATGTACGGTCGCTCTCTTCTCCTATTTCAGGTATTTCAATACGAGAAGGTCTACTCAATGTGTCAGCTAGAGAGTTTAGACTTCCCTTTAAATGTTTAATAGTGAGGGCATAATTCTGCAAAATTAAGGACCATCTGTAAATCCTATTGTTGCGATGAACCCCTGTTTGCATTACCGTAAGAGGCGAATTATCGGTTTTCGATAACAAACTCTGTACCCGCCAGGAATCTATGAAGTTCCTGACACAATAGATCACGCTTAAAGCTTCCAATTCAGAGGACTGAGTATCTTCCTTCAGCAGGGGCTGATCTTACGACTCACGTACATTATTGGGTGAAACTTGCCTTCATAAAATTGGCCTATGACCCCAGAAATGGAAATGGAACTTGCGTCTGTACGGAGGAAATACGTAAGATTGACATTCGGCAAATGCAAGATAGGTGGAACGCTAAATAAATGTTTCAATTTTGATAACGCACCAATTAACTTTGCATCCTGAACATCAAGTTTTACAGATGCTTTTAACACATTAGAAAAAACGCTGGTGATTTCAGCCAAATTGGGTATAAATTTGCTGTAATAATTGACCAGACCAAGTAAGCTACGGACCTGTTTCTTGGTCGTAGGCATAGTTAGATTGAGAATCTTGGTCACTATTTTCTCATCAGTTCTTAGTTGGCCTCTGGTGATGGTATGGCCTAAGAAATCAATTTCTTCCATTCCCAACTCCACTTTGGTGGGTTTCACTGTAAGACCAAATAATCGCAATCTATCGAAGACATGTCGCAGTTTCAGTAGGTGTGTTGTCCAGTCTGCTGTATGGATGCAAATGTCATCAATATAAGTAGATGTATTGGGTCACTCCGTGCAGAAGATCCCTAGTGAGTCGGACAAAAGTGGCTGGTGCATTACGAAGACCGAAAGGAAAAAAGCGCCACTAAAAAGGCCAAAGGGGTTTTTTTTTTTTTTTGGGGGGTTTTTTGGGTTTTTAAAACCTTTTGTTTTTTTTTTGGGGGGGTTTTTTTTTTTTAAAAAAGGGAAAAAATTGGGGGGAAAAAAAGGGGGGGGGGAAAACCCCCCCCCGGGGAAAAAATTTTTTTTTTTTAAAAAAAAAAAATTTTTTTAAAAGAAAAAAAAAAAATTTTTCCCCCCCTTTTTTTAAAAAAAAACCCCCCCCAAGGGGGGGCAAAGTTTAAAAATTTTTTTTTTTTTTTAAAAATTTAAAAAAAAATTTTTTTTCCCTTTTCAAATTTTTTTCCCCCCAATTTTTCCCCTTTTTTTCGATTGGGGGCAATTTTTTGGGGGGTTTTTTTTGGGGTTTTTTTTTTTTGGGGGAAAAATTTTTTTTTTCAATTTTTGGTTTTTTTTCCTTTTTTGGGGTTTTAATTTGGGGTTTTTTTTTTTGCCCCCGGGGCCCTTTT
Organism: Cepaea nemoralis; assembly: GCA_014155875.1. NCBI lineage: Eukaryota > Metazoa > Mollusca > Gastropoda > Stylommatophora > Helicidae > Cepaea > Cepaea nemoralis. The sequence continues at coordinate 94,048 of JACEFZ010003925.1, forward strand.
GGGCTTGGGGTTTTAAAAGGCTTTACCCTTTTAAAAAATTTTTTTTTTTTGGGTTTTTTTTTTTTTTTTTTGAAGGCCCCCAAGGGGGGTTTTTTTTTTTTTTGGGGTAAATTTTTTTTTTGGGTCGTCACAAGATGGGGGATAGGCTTTTGAAATCAAATTTGGGGTCCCCCCGTTTTTAAGCGCCGATAATCGACCCCCCCCAGAAAAAACGAATAGTGATTTTTCTTTTTCTGATTTAGAACTATAGGAAAAGAATTTTCCCGCCCTGAGATTTTGAATTATTCCCCCTCGACTAAAGGGTTTTTAACAATTCCTTGTCGAGTTTTTCCCCTGAAAAATCAATGGGATGGAAAAAGGGTTTCGACATTGATGGGTGTGCTATCAGTCAGAATTTTTTAGAGTGTTCTATTCTGCTGTCTTCCCTGGGATGTCAGAGAAAATGTCCTTGAAACTCAGTTACTAATTCTATCAGTTGTTGTCCGTTGCGCGTCTGTCAATTTGGGTTCTATACGTATGCTATCGATTGTCCCTGTCGTGTCAACTGTCGGGACTGGTAATTCTATTCCGTCGTCATCCGTCTGATTAAGTACTGTTGTTGTACTAGCTGTGTGTACTGTTTGCTGGCTAGGTGTGTTTGCGATGTCGTCATGACCTGTCGCCCTACCTAGTGTAGTTGTGTTGTGTACGTCTGTCGTCCAGTTGACTGGTGTAGGTGCCCTCTGTTCGTCTGTCCTCAATTCTTGTCGTGAGAAATAAGGCTTCAGCATGTTGATATGAAATATCTTTAATTTTCCCTTTATCGATATTTCAAAGTCGACATCTGATATCTTTCGTTCGACTTTGAATGGCCCTTGCCATGATGTTAGTAACAAATTACGTTTATCTGGTAGTAAAAGTAGCACCTTTTGATTGGGTTCAAGGTGTAGGGTTTTGGCACCCTTGTTTGCATATTCACGGTACATCTGGCCTTTTCTCTCCAAAGATGATTTGGCTATTTGACACGCCTTTATAATTTTATCGCGTGTCTCCGTTACCATCTCATACGGTGTTACTGCTGTTGGATTCTCTACTGAGCTAGTGATTAGCTGATGGTAGATTGTTAGGGGTCCACGAGGGTTCGCCCCATACACTAATTCGAAAGGTGAGAAACCCGTACTTTGAGTGCGGAATTTCTCGATGGGCAAATAGCACTGCTGGTAGTAGGGTGTCCCAATCAGATGGGTTCTCAGCTGTTACTTTCGCCAGCATGTGCTTTAGATCCCCGTTAATTTTTTCTAGAATCCCATTACTCGCAGGATGATACGGTGTACAGAAATGCTGTTCTATTCCTCGCAATTTTGTTAGGGCTTGCATAGCAGCCGAAATAAATTGGGTTCCTCGGTCGCTAAAAATGGTACGAGGAAAGCCAAATCGACAAAATAGATGTAAAAACACATTTGCCACATCTTTGGAGGTAATGTATTTTAGTGGTACCGCTTCGATCCACCTTGTACAGAGATCCACGAGAGTTAGTATAAAACGGTTTCCTTTGTTCGACACCTGATTCAGGGGTCCAACAATATCTACCGCTACACTTTCGAATGGTCTAGAAGCCAAAATAGAACGCTGGACCTCGGCTGTTACATGCTTTCCCTTTCTTACTAAATGTTGACAAATAGTACATGATCGACAGAACAATTTAATGTCGTTACAAAATTTAGGCCATTAGAAATGTGCCAAAATTCTGGCTCTCGTTTTCTCATAGGCTAAATGTCCAGCAAACGGTGACTCATGTGCAATGTTTAGCACATTTTGTCGGTGTTTTACAGGTAACACCATTTGCTGAATTTCATGGTTATTTGTTGTATAATAACGCATGAGGATTCCGTTATGTACTTTAAAATACCAAGATGCATTCTTAGTAACTTGCGCTCGCTCACCTAACAATTTAAAATAAGGTGCGATAGTTTGATCGTTGCGTTGGGTCTCGATAAATTTTTGTCGAGTAGCACTGTTACTAGCACCGGTGGGTGTTAACAACTGTAACATTTCGTTTTGTAGGTCAGTGTAATGTGTTTGAGTATCTGACCTCGTTACAGCATTAGCCGTGTTTGTTTGTTTCCAGGCTAATATTTCTTCATCAGTACACTGTTTTAATGATGGCAAGCACCCCAAAATCAAATAAGTACAGGGATTTTGCAGGATCGCGCATGTAAATGTGCCTGACAGGAACGGGGTGTTTATGCGTACTTTCGCCAGCGGGTATTTCTCTATGTTTCCAGAGAAAGTGCGGCATTTGACAAACTCACCCGTATAATCTTCTGGCTTAACTAGGTCTCTTTTGACCCCAAGTAGGGTGCTTCCGCTATCATGTAAACATAGGCATGGTTGTTCGTTGACCAGTGCATCGTGGAACTTTAAATTGCCTCTGGAGGCTAAAGCTGCATTGGCATCTTCGTTGGAACATGGTACAAAGTGCCCACATTTCAGTTTGCCGTCCGTATGAAACTGGTGACACGTATCACACTTATTAAAGTCTAATATATCAGTAGCTGCACTCACACTCTCACACTCACTAGTTGGTAAAACATTTTCAAGTTCAGACTCAACCACACTTTCATCGTCAGATGACGTATCGATGAGCACGGCATTGTTTGCCTTCATTCGTTGCCTGCCCAAACACTTAGAACTATAATGGCCATAACTTGAACAAAAGAAGCATTTAACAGCACGTTTATAAGAGTTTCGTTTGTCTTCCTGCTTCTTCATCATCATTTCTAGATGAGCAGGATAAGAGGGGCTCTTATCACACATGGAGTACTGCGGATGGAACAATTTACAGTATCCACACTGTGGTGGCTTCTGATATGGTTTATTTTTATTTTGATACTCTTTTTGCTTGTAAGACCTGCTTGGTATGTTTTTGACAAAGGCAGTAATCTCAGTATCATGTATCGATGTTTTAAATACGTCCCTGTTGGAGGAAAAATAAGCAGAACCTCGTTTTTCGAGTTGTTCGATAGATTCAATGTCTGCTTGTTGAAGGAACTTAGCAAATTGAGTAGGAACGGTGGATATGACTTTATCCATCACCATCAAGTCCTGTAATTTATCCAAATTCTTCCCTACTTTCGCTGCCTTAAGCCATTTATTGAATATACTCTGCACGTTTGAAACATAATCTAAGAACGTTTCTGTTGGCTTTGGCTTTATCTGTGAGTACTGGATCTGATATCCAGGAGCATCGAGTAGAAAATGCTGCATAATCCTATCATGGATGTACTGATAGTTACTTCTGAGTTCTGTTGGTATTGATTCTATGACCTTTAATGGCTCCCCCCTGAGGTTTCTCATGTAGATCATTGCCCAATCATTTAATGGTATATTCTGAGTTCTAAGTTGAAATTCTACACTCTCCGTCCAAGCTGATATTGAATCGCCTTGACTGAAGGGCTTGATCAACCCTTTATATTTGGAGAATTTATTTTGTTCTTCCTGACTTTTCAATTTTGTAGAGGCTATCTGGGTGTTAGAGTCAATCTCCATTTCTTTCATCTTTAACTTCGTTTGTGACTCTACCTCTACCTGTTTCTGCTTGGTGGCATCGTCCATCTCTATCTGCTTCTGTTTTATTTCCAATTCCTTCTGTTTAGTGGTTTCCTCTAACTCCCGCATCTCCTTCTGATATTGCCTTTCCATTGCTCTCTCATTTCTCAATTTGTCTGTTTCTTCTTTGTATCTTTCATTTGCCAATTTCTCTAGTTTATCTCCAGTATATTCTAGTACTTTACCAGCCTGGATGAAGTCATTTAATGATGCCATTATGAGGATTTATGTTATCTGACAATTGATAGCAATATATTTTCCAAATACAATTTCACAGTTCTCGTGTGTTAAATATTTACAAGATTTTCTGGAAAAAAAAAAGAATGCGTCGTTAAGGGTGCATATCAAAATTAGAGAAAAATATACTCATCTAATCTTGCAGCAAAATGCGGCCCTCGGGATGTTCCGCCGCTGTCTTTCGTACAAACGCCTGATCGCCTTGCTTTTATAACTGATGTTTCTGTTTATTAGAACATCAACATTTTAGCAACATGCATGTAATATGTCATACATGTGGTTAATTGAGATATTAGCGTTTCAACGGATGGCAAAGTTCAAATGTGGTATAAATGATAATTATTAATGTAGATGATATGATTGTATGATAGTCTAAATGAACGTCAATGAATGTCAATGTCGTCTTGTCTTCACTTTCTATCGTCTCTGACTAGGCTGCGCTGTATGACTTTAGCTTAATCTCTAATCTCCTATTGTTGTGCGAAAAGAATTTGTTTTTGCACAAATACTAATGTGATTGAGATAGATGTTGACATTCTGATAGTTTCGAACAAATGATAGTTAACTTTACAATTCGTACACAATCAGTTTATGTTTATACATTTTCATTGAAATAATTTACATAGATAATCATCATCATCATTGGCACCTTGCCGTCTTGACAGACGATAGTTTGTGCTCTAAAAAGGCATAATAACTTTTAACTATGGCGGTAGTGAGTGTGACTGATAAGGCCAATTTGCGCTGTAAATGTCCGTTCACAGTGGGTGCATGTGAACACGTGGTTATTTCCACCATCATGCACCATCTTACGTCTCAAACGCTTGGTGTGTGACTTTTCTGCAATAATTTTCTCCTTTGACTTTATTCCATTTCTGATATTTGCCCTCCATGCAACACGTTCAGCGGCGACTTGCTCCCAATGTGCATTATCAATGCCTGTATCAATCATGTCCCGCTTACACACATCTTTGTATCGTAGTAGAGGCCGACCCTGAGATCTCTTACCCATCTGTAATTCACCAAAAAAGATATCCTTTGGTATTCTACCATCATCCATCCTCCTAAGATGTCCTATCCATCTAAGTCTACGAAGACTGAGCATGGAATAAACTGTCACACAACCTGATCTTTCCAATACTTCAGTATTTGTGATTTTGTCTTGCCACTTAATACCAAGAATTCTTCGCAGACACCGCATATGAAAGCTGTTTAAAATGTTCTCTTGGTGTGAGTAAGTTGTCCAGGTTTCACTGCCATAGAGAAGAGTACTAAGGACACAGGCTTGATAGACAAGGACTTTTGTTTTGGCAGTAAGCTTCCTGTTCTCCCAGACTCTTTTTCTTAACCTGTTCATTGTTGTTGCTGCCTTACCAATCCGGATGTTGATTTCCTGATCTAGGGATAATGTGCTATTTACCACTGATCCTAGATATGTAAAATGGTCTACTATCTCTAGTTCGGCGTCGTCAATAAAGATTGATGGTACCCCATGTGCACCTTTTGACATAATCTGTGTCTAGATAAGATAATATAACAGAGATAACATAGATAATATAACAATAATATTCTGTAGGATCTCCGAAAATGGTAAATTATATGGTACTTTTCACAATAGTTTGCTAATGATACTTGCAATCACATAGTACATTGCTATTTTTATTAACTGCTAAGTTAAATGGCAAAACTTTAGCGGTGGTTTAAGCCCCACGAGAAATGATAACGTGTTATCTTGGCTAATGATAATGAGTGGTAGTTCAAAAACAACAGTTATCAGTTATCAGTTATCAGTTGGGGTATCTTCGCTGCACTCCGGACATGTCCATAGGTGCTCAGATCCTCCCCCAGCATATGCATCAGCGTCCGGTGGCTAATAGTGCCAGTTCTGTGTTGGTTGACGAGGCGCTTTGTTTTCCCGATGTACCTCTCGCGTCTGGCTGTGCCGATTCTTACTCCCAGGTCTTTCATCCTGGACAGCGATGTGGAATCATTGACGTCAAAGTCCTCTGTTCTCGCCATATCTTTTAGAACGTTAATAACATCGGCACGATCCATGGGCTGGCCATCTACAGGGGGTGCAGAGCCAGCCAGTTTGTCAGCTCGTTCATTTCCCTCGACTCCCGCATGTCCCGGGACGAAGATGAAGGTGACTTTACGGACAACAGACTGCCGCGGCGATTCAGTCCACTGTCTACGTACCGATCCAGCTTCGACCTTCTGAATCATGCTCATTGAATCACTTAGTACACACACGTTGGTATACTGCTGTGACTCCAGCCATATGAAAGCCTGTGTAACTGCCATCACCTCCATCGTCATGCTGCTCGTGGTCATAGAGTGGGCACCACTGGATTCTTGAACGGTTCGGCCCGCTGAACGGGCTGTAAATGCCCACGCACTTCTCTGCTGCTTTACCACAGATCCATCTGTACAGATGAGCACTTCGGGGCTATCTGAGTGTTCGTAGATGAGCGCGTTAACCTCTGCATTGACAGCGGCAGGGTTCTGCTCTCTGCACCGTCTGTCGAGTGTGATAATGCAGGAGAAAGTGCACTTAAAAGCTGGAGGCACCGGCACCCATTCCTTGCCGGGGTTGATACTGGTAAGACTGCAGACCTGTCTGACGACATCTTCCGCCCGACCCATCCATGATTTGCCCCTCTTTAGCCTGTCACCCTTTTCTCTGAATATAGCGTCATGCAGAGGGTGCTGCTCATCTGTACTTATTTTTAAGTATGCACGAGCTCTCCAGATCTTGATCCTGTGTTCCATTGTCGGGAAGTCAAGGAGGTATCTCATTGCTACACAGCTGGTGTCTCTCGTGCAGCCCAAAATGATGCGCATGGCTTCGTTTTGTACCTTTTCAAGTCTTTCAATCTGTGTAGGGCTGACAGTGAGGATGGCCAGGGCATACTCGATGCGTGAAAGCACAAGTCCTTGGAACAGAAGTATTTGCAGTCTTTGCTCGATATTGGCGGTCGCCATGACTCTCATTGCTGACAAACCTTTTCGAGCCTTCGTTACGACATAATCGACATGATCTCTGAAGGACAGGCTACGATCAAGCCTCACGCCAAGATATGTCATTGACTGGGTTCTACTCAAACTGCTCCCATCCATTCTTACTGCCGGCAGGTCTGTTTTCACAATATGGTTGTTTAGTGAGAACCATGTAACCGTTGCCTTTGCAGGGTTGACAAGGGCGCCGGCATCAGCACACCATGAGGAAATTCGATCTAGTTCGCCCTGCATATCATTGGCAACCGCCTGTCTATCTCGACCCTGTCGATACACGAGGATGTCGTCAAGGAATGACAGAGTCCTACCCCTCCCGTCCAACTGTTGTTCAGTGATCGGCACCGTATACACGTTGAATAGTACTGGTGACAGTGGTGAACAAAAAAAAAACAACAACAATGGTATCCTAACAAATGGTATCCTATTGCTAAATGGTAGTGAGCGGTAGTTCAAGGAGCTTCTGACACTAATTGGTATCCTGCCTGTCAGCGACTCAATTGCGACAGGCATACAAGGATTCCCTTCTTTTGCACTACACGAAAGTGACACTCGTATTGTTTGCAAAAGGATACATTTTTATTCGGAGCAGATCATACAATAGCTCCACGAGCGGAATACCACAACGGTATTAAACATCTTAGAATGTGATGACGATAAGATGGAATGAGGAGATGATATGACTACTATAACTATTGAAGCTAAGCTAGACTATTATAACTATTATACTGTCCTTCACAACTACAAAGTATCCCTAGCGGATACACGTCTGACTCCTACGCCGTCCCGGTCTCTGTCCGAGCCCGCTGAGCGTGGCGTGTTCAGCCACGAGCAATTTAGCTCAGCGTGCATTAGTTGGTTTACGTGCTGGGCACTGGGCTGTGTTGACCAGAGTTACTTGGTCCTTACCTCGTGAACTCGGTTTCCCAGTTTCTTGGGTAACACCAGCTCCTCTGCACTGGTTGCCCTCCTTGTTGACACAAGTGTGTCCCGTTATAGCTATTTATAGCGTTTGTGTCTCTTCTGTCTGGTCTCCTGTCCTATTACGTCACTTGCCCTCTAACTAAGCTCTATTTTAGCTCTCCTTAGCTCAGAGCTTTCTCTTAAGTCTTTGACAGTTTTCATGTGTAATCTTGTTTGCCATGCGTGTTTTTGCACACGGAAGGAAGGTAGATCTTTCGTTCTGAAGTTTAATTCAATGGGACACTAAAAATGGTGGACTGGAATGGAGAAATGGTTCAGTTTAAACCACTATACATAAAAAACCTATAGAGTGGATTGCGGGTGTCAAATTTGGGTTACGGGGTCTATCAAACGGTCTCTGGCAGGCAATCTTAAGGCGTCTCTGTGTCTTTGGAGGTACGTACAGCCCAAGTATCTTGCTCCATGCTTGCCCAAGCAGTTGGCGCACTTTCTCTTGTTGTTGGATGCTCGAAAGTCCGTGTCCAGCTTGGCCAGCAGACACTCCTTGAATGCGTGGTGATCGGCGCAGTACCGGCAAATTTCTGTCTCACTGCGACATGCTGCTCTGCTGTGGCCTGCTCTTTGGCATCTGGAATATTGAGTAATCCTTGGTATGAATCCTTCAGGTTGTTGTATACTCTTGTCTATCAATACCTGGCGTGGTATCTCACTGTCCTCAGTCGTCACCACCGCCAGTGTGGTAGGGATCTTTGAGTACGTCAGGATCCGCTCCGCCTTCAGGATTCTGATGTTGAGATTTTATTCTTGCAGCTGTTTCATGATTTGTTCGTCTAACAGCTCCACTTGAATACTTGACAACCCATCTGACTGGTTTTGAGTCGGTGTTTCCGGCTCTGGTGTCTTTCTCCTCCTTCTTCTCAGCTGTCTTGGTTCTTGTGTGTGGTGGGCTGTCGTCAATCTTCCTCGTGGTAGCTTCAGTAGTGTCTGTATGTTCAGGTCCTTTGTTGCAGCTCGCAGGTAGATTCTCCACGGTCGTCTTTTTTATGGGTTTAGCGGCTCCCACGCTGCACATCTACTTGTCTGTTGTTTCTTGGTCTTGGACTTGCAACGTGCCATTTTCCTCCCCCTTATCAGGCTTCTTGAACTGTTCAGGTCACTTGTCGTGATAGCGCTCGCAAATGCGAATGGCGAACGTCGCGCTAAGAACGAAACGGTTTTCATTGCTGAGGAACTGACATTCTTTTTATAAATTATTGTATTGCTGTTGTCTGACAGATGATTTGGAGACCAGTTAGGTATTTCAGCAATAAGGAATTCCAAATTTCTTGGTAAACATTCTGATGAGGCATTTGATAATGCGAGCTGCATGAAATGACACGCACATTTTATGAGGATTAAAGATGGGATGTCTTCCTTCAATTTTGCATAAACGGCATGGTTGACACCGAAAGAAAAGAAAAATTTTAAACATCTAACTCCAAATGAAAAACATCTAGAATTACATCTACCACCCAAACGTCAACAACGACATCTAGACGCAGGCGAAAACATTCAGATCTAGATGTAAAACATCTAAGATGGCATCCTGATTATAACACTCTGGATGCACGTTCATCGCCACATTCTACTTTTGCCTAATTTAAATATGCCATGTCAATTCTTCCTTTCCCTGCCATCCATCCATCCATCATGTGCCATGCCGGTAAGCGTGGGCGGTCATGTTCTGCCATCTCACTCGATCACCAGAGTCGTGGATCAGCTCTGTCTTCCTGTCTCGACCATGCCATGTGGCCAAGCCATCCAGGTATTTGCTTCTATGTCTTCCCCTTGGTCTCTTCCCTTCGATCTTGCCAGTTGTCACCAACTTCTCCAAGTCATTTCTTTTCATAACATGCCCAAAAACAATTTGACTGTCTATGTCTAATGACTCTAATCAGTTTACGATCTTCATTTGTTTCTTGAAGGACGTGTTCATTGGTTTTTCTGTCTGTCCATGGTATTCTTTGCATTTTCCTCAGAAACCACATTTCCACAGCCATTAGCTGTCTTTCAGCTTGACTACTTATTGTCCACGCTTCACATCCATACAAAAGTATAGGTTCTATGTAGCATCTCTTTTTCACGTTTCAATTGATATCTTTTTGTTGGTCAGTATGTTTTCCATCTTGCAAAAGGCTACCTTCGCAATGGCAATTATTGTTCTAATCTCTTCGAGGCATCTCCCATCAGATGTTATGACTGTGCCGAGATAACAGTATCGATTCACTTGTTTAAGAATATGTCCTAAGAATATGCCCATCTACTCGTATATCACATTGTGGTATTTCCTTCTTCCTAGTGACGACCATAATCTGTGTCTTCTTAATATTCAGTTCTAACCCTAGTTGTTCACTGTGTGCAACAACCGCATCTACTAAATTGTGCAGGCCTTGTTCATTGTCTGCAATCAAGACTGTATCATCTGCATATCTAATGTTATTGATGTATCGTCCCCCAATGTTGATTCCTTCCATATCGTCTATATTTCTAAATATATTTTCACTGTACAGGGAAAAAAGATCTGGAGACATTACACATCCCTGTCTCACATCTCTTTTAATAGGCTGATATTGACCTACATCGTTATCAATTCTGATGGCAGATTGTTGTTTCCAATATATGGTTTTTACAAGTCTAAGGTCTTTTCCATCAATTTGTAGATCTTCCCTGCACCAATCAAATTTGCTCCCAAGCTGGTGGTTTGTCTGGCGTGCCTATTTCGTCGCTTGCAGGTAGCGGCCAGATGTTGTTTTCATGCCAGACTTTCACCATCATCTCTAAGGCTTGGCTTCTCGGTCCAATTTCCCCAGATCGCCAGTGTGAAACCGGCAGATGTTCAAAAGGTGTTGTTTTTTCTTCACGATTGAAGGCAATTTCTATTTTTAGTAGCGGTTATGTTACATTTAAATACTCGAGGAGTGGCCTGTCTTACTATTGTCCACGTTGAAATGGTATTTCTCTCTGTATCCCTGTTGGGTTTCTGAAGGTAACAGGGGCTAGATATAATAAATGTCACAATCACAACCACAGCCATTACTTCATCTCCAAATCCCATAACCATCATCACAACTAAAGCCATTACTCCATCGCCAACCTCCATAACTACATCACAATCACAACAATTACTTCATCTCCAACTCCTATAACCACATCACAATCACAACCATTACTCCATCGCCAACTTCCATAACCACTTCACAACCGCAACCATTACTCCATCTCTATCTGCCATAACCACATCACAACCACAGCCATTACTTCCTCTCCAACTTCCGTAACCACCATCACAACTATAGCCATTACTCCATCTCCAACTTCCATAACCACATCACAAACACAATCATTACTTCATCTCTGACTTCCTTAACCACAATCACAAATATAGCCATTACTCCATCTCTGATTTCCAAAATCACCATCACCACTATAGCCATTACTCCATCTCCAACTTCCATAACAACATCACAACCACAACCATTACTCCATCTCCAACTTCCATAACCACATCACAGCCACAACCATTATTCCATCTCCAACTTCCATAACCACATCACAACCACAACCATTATTCCATCTCCAACTTCCATAACCACATCACAACCACAACCATTACTCCATCTCCAACTTCCATAACCACATCACAACCACAACCATTATTCCATCTCCAACTTCCATAACCACATCACAACCACAACCATTACTCCATCGCCATCTAGAGAAACACCACCGTTAAATAATCGCCGCCACAGAATCATCATCAACATGTGACGCTCCGATAGTTGTGGGCTGGCATGATTCGCAAACGCACACCATCACCAAGCTTATAGATCAAGCCTGATTAAGTCATGTATCCAAGCCATCGAGGTACTCATCTATTTGTCTTCGCTTTGCTCTTTCCCCATCAAAGTTGCCAGTTGTCACTAAATGTTAGTCTTTTTCTCATCATATCGTGCCTAAAGGATTTTGGATACCTAATTTATCGGTTCCATGTCAACATTTAGTTTTATTGAGTAGTATATTATTGATTATTACACATTTCCCATGCGTTTTAATGCAGTTTGTTTCTGTTGTTGTCGCTTTTGTCTAAGAATAGCTTCAGAAGTGATGTATGAATGAAATAAATAATGAGAGCAGAAAGATAAGAAGAACAGAATGTCAGACGGGCCTGCGAGTAGTAATACGTGTTGAGAACGAGTCGAATTGTGCCATGTGACATGTGATAGTTTGTGGTATGCCGTTGCATACCACATGGCAGAATATTCTTCGTGTTTTCCGCGATCGATATTTTTTGATTGTGGGTTAAAATGGTTGTAAATTACGCGTGCCAGTTGTCCTTTTTGAAATGTCAGTTGTCGTTTTTAATCAGATCATCGTTATATGTTAACAATGGGAAGATCAATTGAACTAGGTGGCTAGGAGCAGTGAAGATGCGGTGATAATTGCAGCGCCAGCTAACGCAGTAAACCATTCATTAACTTCTCGTGTGTATTGATGTCTGCAACGGTCACGTACCAGTATGATGCTTATCACATAACATCTGTTGCAACACTTGGCAAGCTCAACAATGAAGAATACCAATATGTGTATATGAAAACATCAACGGACGTATCCTGCCGTTATAAATGAGTCGGACTGGGTGGTCAGGTAAGTGCGGGGTCGGGCGGGGTGGTCAGGTGAGTGTGGAGTCGGGTGACAGGACGGTAGGCAGGGTCGGTCGGACCAGGTGGGTTCGAACCTAATAAAAGTATGTGACATGGATAGGTAGGTGGTAGAAGAAATATTGGTTATATTTTTGTTAATTATTTTTGATGCTGACAGCTGGCGGGGTGTTATACGGCGTTAGTGTTATGTTAAAGGACACAAACAAGAGGTGATATGCACTGTCTGGAGGTGACGGAGTCGAATCTCGGTGCATTTTTGTTGTTAAAGATTACAGGTCGATAGTCTGTGGGGGTGTCCATTTGGTCATAGGGTTTTATCTGTGTATACAAGTGGTGTCTAGTTGCTGCCATTGCAATTGACAGGTTCGAATCCTACTGTGTGGTGGAGAGCTCAATTGAATCGTGTGTCGAGCGATGCGGGAGAGATTGCCTGACCCGTGCTGTACTCTGTAATGCCCATAGCACCAGTTTTCCTATAGTGGTTAATAGTGATATGTAGATACCTGTAGTGGTTTAAACACTATCACCACACAGTATAAATGAAAACCTTAAAACAGTCAAGATGGTCGATGTTGCCGGTTGTAGTAGGTATGGGTTAGTGAAATTCGTTGTTAAGGGTTGGGTGAGTCTGGCTAACTGGCTAGCTATCTGTCTATATATGTGTGTATCTTTATATCTGGATTTACGGGTGTCTGTGTGTTTCTGTATATATGAATGGCCGTTTTTCGCTGTATTCAGCCGCGGGTGACAGTGATAGGCTGGCAGTATGTATCTTCCTAATGACTGTGTATGTGTCTATAAGTAGCGAAGAATAACTATAGAGCCTGGTCGCAGTTAATTAGCCGGTAGGGAAAATTCATATGTCATAGTAAGCAGTGCCGGCTCCCTGGCCGAGGCGTTAGCAGCTTTCTCAGTTAACCCCGAATACTCTCGTGGTTGACGTGAGCGCACGAAAATTAGAAGTGGTTCGAGTCGCGCCAGTGACTTATGAGAGTATGGAGCCGGCCGCTCAGAAAGTCGTGGCGTGCTGATGAGCGTAATCTAGCCTAGGAATAAACATACAGCTGAAAGATGCTGGTTCTGATCGCAATATCCCGAAACAGGATGGAAACGGGGAAAAAAATAGTAAATAGTAGGCAGTAGTATGATAGGTACATGCGGTGCATAATTGGTGAGACTCAGTTCAGAACCTGAAATACTTTCTTAGATGCGCTTATGTGTCCTCACAACAAGCCTTAAGACAAGGAATCGTGAGAGGTCAAATCGCTTGTAAAGTGAAAAAGTAAAGATAGCGGTACAGGTTAGAAGGTCTACCACCAACAACTTCAAAGCATAAATGAGAATCCAATCGTCAGAAGACCGTGTGGGTTTCCATATATATCTAATGAAAAGTCACCAACTGTATATTATAATGGCGATTAGTACCGTCTGTAGTGGATGGGACTTAAATACGATCATCATATCACTGGACGGGTCTTCCCAGTGTCACTGAGTAACACCAAAGGACATCCTGGCCCCAGTACAACCCAAGACGGTCTCGAAAGCAGCATACGGGCGTGTAAACAATTCATCACATTGGTCGACTAACCCTTTTTCATAGACATAGAGGAGAACTGTGTGCGCCTATACCAGACTGGGGGAAGTTGTATCTGTATGTAACAGCTAGCGGGTCATACAACGATGAGTGTTTAGCTCATTATATCACCGGTATAATATTACACACGAATACAACAAGCTACCCTGGATTAATCTTAGGTATCTCATGTAACATGACTCTTCACGAGCTGGCCTGACCAGCGAAGTTATTACGACTCAAAGCAAGCATTTAAACTTTTTCATTACCTCTCTATGTGGCCTTACGGGTCTTTCCATCTTGCCCCAGAAACCCATTTCCAAGACCAATATATGTTTTTCATCTTGTCTGCTCATTGTCTGGTGTTTCACATCCAGACAAAAGTACAGATTCTATGTAACACTTCAACGTTCAAATAAGAAAATATGTTAGCCAAAATATTAAAAATGTTGGCCAAATCCAAAAAATATCTCGACCAAATTTATAAAAAGTAGAAGAAAATGTTGACCAAGTTAAGAAATATCTCATCAAAACGTATAAAAAGTAGGAAAATGTGTTAGCCAAATGGTAACAAATGTTCGGTCCAAATACAGAAATATCTGAACGAAGCTTATAATATGTCATCCAAACTTATAAAAGTAGGAAACTTTGTTAACCAAAGATGAAAAAAAATATTGGCAAAGTAAAGAAAAATTTCAATCAAACGTATAAAAGAGTAGGAAAATATGTTAGCCAAGTATTAAAAATTATTGGTCAGACTTATAAATATCTCCACCAAACTTATGAAAAATAGGAAAATGTGTTAACCCTATGGGAAAAATTATTGACCAAGTAAAGAAATATCTCATCCAAAATTTATAAAAAGCAGGAAACTTTGTTAACCAAAGGTGAAAAATGTTGCCAAGTAAAGACATATTTCAACCAAAACGTATAAACAGTAGGACAATTTTTAGTCAAATGTGAAACAATATTGCCCAGGTTGGAAATAATATTAGCCAAATTGGCAAATATTGGTCAAATACAGAAAGATCTCAACAAACTTATAACAAGTAGGGATACAAATTGTTGGCCGAATTAAGAAATATTTAACTCAAACTTATAAAGAGTAGGACAAAAATGTTAGCCATACCAACTAAAAGGCTGACCAACCTTATAAGTAACGCGTCCAAACTTATAACATGTATGAAAATGTGTTAGCAAGAGGTGAAAAATATTGACCAAGTAAAGAAATATCCCATCCGAACTTATAACAGGTAAGAAAATATGCTAGTAAAATCAAGAAATATGTCGACCGAAGTAATACAATAGGCAAAACGATGGACAACCTTATAAATACCTCAAAAAAAGCTTATTCAAAGTAGACAAAAATATTGGCCAAGTAAATAATAACTCATCCAGACTTATGAAAAGTAGAAAAATGTGTTAGCTGAAGAGGCAAATATTGGTTAAACTAGGAAACATATCGACCGATGTAGGAAAATACGTGAATCAAAGTATAAACCGTTTGCTAAATACAGAAATATGTCGACCAAACTTTTAACAATCTCACAACTTTTAGCAATCTCCGCCAAACTTGTGAAAAGTACGAACCTTTGTTAACCAAAGGTGAAAAAATAACGTCCAAACTTATAAATTCTCCGCTAAACTTACAAAATAGGAAAATTTATTAGCCAAATGGGCCAAATATTAGCCAAATACAGAAAGATCTCACCAAACTTATAAAAAAGTAGGGAAACAAATGTTGGCCGAATTAAACAATTTTTCACTCAAACTTATAAAGAGTAGGACAAAAATGTTACCCAAGTCAACTAAAAGGCTGACCAAACTTATAGATATCTCATCCAACCTTATAAAACGTAGGAAAATTTGTTAGCCAAATAGGCAAAATATTGGTCAGATATAGAAAGATCTCAACCAAACTTACAAAAAAAAAAAAAAAGGAAAATATGTCGACCAAACTTATAAACATCTCAGCCAAACTTTTAAAGACATAGGAAACTTTGTTAACCAAATATGAAAAAAATATCGGCCAAAGAATGAAATATCTCAACCAAACTTATAAAAAAAAAGGAAAATTTGTTAGTTAAATAGCGAAAATGTCGGCCAAATACAGAAATATCTTGACCAAATTTATAAACGAAGGAAAAGTTGTTAACCAAAGGGGGAAAATATATTGGTCAAGTAAAGAAATAGAGTATCCAAACTGACAAAATGTAGGAACATTTATTAGCCAAAGGTGAAAACTATTGACCAAGTAAATAATTTTCTCGTCTAAACTCATAAAATGTATGAAAATTTGTTAGCCAAATGTGAAAAATATCAGTCAAACTTATAAATGTCTCGTCCAAACTTATAAAAAGTAGGAAAAGTATTAGCCAAATCAACTAAAAGGCTGACCAAACTTATAAATATATCATCCAAACTTACCAAAGTAATAAAAAATATTGGGTAAATACAGAAATATGTCGACCAAATTGATAAAAATCTCCGGTAAATTTATGAAAAATAGGAAATTTTGTTAACCAAATGTGAAAAAATATCGACCAAACTTATAAAAATCTCTGCCAAACTTATGAAAAGTATAAAACTTTTTTTTTTTAACCAAATGGGAAACATATTGGGCACGTAAACACATATTTCAACCAAACATATAAATATGTCGTCCAATTTTACAAAAAAAGGAGAAAAATATCTTAACCAAATGAGAAAAATAACTGAGATATTTCTCTCTTTGGCCGATTTTTTTCACACGGTTAAAAAAGTTTCCCATTTTTTAAAAAGTTTGGGTGAGATTTTTATAAGTTTTCACTATTTTTGTATTTTTTGTAAGTTTGGTTGGATAATTCTATATCTGAAATATTTTGCCTATTTGGGACAAATTTTCCGATTTTTTTAAGGTTGAAAGAGATATGTTAAGTTTGGTCGTCTTTTATTGACTTGGGTAAATTTTGTCCTACTTTTTTTAAGTTTAGTGAATATTGTTTAATTTGGCCAACCATTTTCAAGGTTTTTTTGGATCTTTCTGTATTTTGGGAAATTTTGCTCATTTGGGTAAAAAAATTTCCCAATTTTTAAAAAAATTAGTGAAAAATTTTAAGTTTGGACGTTTTTTTTTCACCTGGGTAAAAAAAGTTTCCACTTTTCCTAAGTTTTTGGGGGAGATTTTTATAAATTTGCTCGACATATTTCTGTATTTAGCAAACGTTTTTACTTTATTTACGTATTTCCATTCGGTCGAATGTTTCTTTGTTTGACAAAAATTTGCCCCCCTTTAGAAAAACATTTTTTTACTGTTTAAAGTCTGGAGGTTTTTTTTATTTTTCAATATTTTTCCCCAGTTGTAAAGCTTGGTTGAGGTATTTATAAGGGGTTTTTAAATTCCCCCAAAATTTTTTGTTTTTTTTTGCCTTTTTTGGTAAATTTTTTCCTTT
>JACEFZ010003926.1:0-90599 GCA_014155875.1 Cepaea nemoralis
TGTAAAAGTTTTTTTTTTTTTTGCGCTCACTCGCTTTGAACTCAAGCGTAGTCCAACACACATTTATGTAGGATGGCTGACTTGTAAGATTAAGGGGTTGTTGCTGCCTGATGGGTAATGACTAATGAAACGCTGAAGAAACTGACAGAAACAAATGCTGAAGTATTGAAATGTACAGGTTCCAAATGTTGCTGTTATGTAGCCGAGGGCGAGGTTGGGGTGAACGCCTAACCTCGCATAAATACCCTAATGGCTCGTACATTCATCACCACTGCAGCAAAAGTCCAACTCCTGGCCTTCTCATGGCGGACCTGTTGTAACTAACAGGCGAGTTACTGGCGCCGAGAAATAACTAGAACGCTCTAGATGAGTATGCACGTACATGCATGCACAGACACGTACATGCATGCACAGACACGTGTGTGCGTGCCTACACACTTAAACTCGAGTAAGACCACAGTCTGCTCTAGCAAAGTAAAGGTGCTGAAGACGGAGGCAACCAGCCAGGAGGCGTACCACAGAAATTCATTATATCATGCCATGAAATATGTCGACTACTGCTAAATGTTATGGTGCTTGCCCTACTTTCGACCCCAGGCAGGTGCAGTGCTATGCCTCGAAATGGTCCAATCACAACTACTGGAGGTCCTTCTGAAATGTCTTATCGGGCCAGGGGACCTCAGAATAGAGCGTCTGGCCATACCAAACAAAGAATAAAACTTGTGCACTTGAATGCGGAGGGCGTCAGCAACAAAAAAAAAAAAACCAAGATAACTAGAAAACATCTTGGAACAATGAAAAAGTAAGAATATTCTGCTTGCAAGAAACTCACCTCAATGATTGATTGATTGATTGATTGATTGATTTAGGAACTGACATCATAGCATTCGTGGCACATCAACGAAAATATAGCCTTCAAAATCAGAGGCTACCAGTGTTACCGATCTGACCGAAAGGACAGGCGAAAGAGTGGGATACTGACCCTTGTAAAAAATAACATCACTGCTTCCCAGATTGAAGTTTACATGGAAGAGGCTGAGTATCAGACACTTATCTTCAGACAGGCAATACAGACCTTCATCTTATCAATTACTACTGCCCAAGTGACCGCCCACCATTAAAAGATAAATGATTGTGTGTGGCGTTTCAATAGCCACTCACAGAGCTGGGGCTATGATCACATGGACCAGAGAGGAGAGAGACTGGAAGACTGGCAGGATAAGAACTGATTCATCTTGATAAACAAGCCGTTCGACCAACATACTTTCTACTCGAGATCATGGCACACTAAAACTATACCTGACTTGGTTTTTAATTCACCAGACCTGGAGTGGAACATTACACTAATTGTTGGGAAACAACTTGGTGACAGTGACCACCGGCCAGTCTTACTAACTGTAGAAACTGAGCATGTAAGTGAAAGCAGCACCCTCTCGAGGTGGAACTACAAGAAAGCAGACTGCGCAATGTACAAGCATCGAAACCTGAACACTGAGAAAGACATAAATAAAGTAGTTGAAGAGTTTGGGAAATGCATACTACAGGCAGCACGCACGAAAAACAGTACCAAGACCAGCCCGTAAACATTATAAACCCTACTGGAGTAGTGAACTGGAACAGTTGCATATTAATGTGGGAGTGTGTAGAAAGCAAGCAGAGGCCAAGCTCAGCAAAGAGCACAACAATAAACATCAGCACGCAAATGCCCAAATTCAAAGGGCCAAGCTGCAGGCTAGACGGAAAAGCTGGCAGGAGAAAACGGAATCACTGAACTTTGAAAGAGGACACAAGGAAGTTGTGGAAGCTAATTAAAACAACTTAACGATGAGGGCACAGGGAGAACTCAAAAATTGCACTACATAGAGACGGAAACATCTTAGCAGGAAAGAAAGTAGCTGACCATTTTGCGGACTCATTCACACAAGATAATAATATCGAAATTATCCCAGAAAAACAACAATAGATTCAAGAGAAATGGCAACATACAGGACAGAATGAAACAGTATATGAGGTTCAGGAGGCATCCATCACAATCAGCGAACTGGAGCTAGCCATATTAAAACTGAAAATGAGAAAGTCACCAGGAGCTGATGGTATCTCGAATGAAATTATGAGGAACCTAGGAACAGAGGCCAAAGCAAAGCTATTGCAGATCTTCAATAACAGCTGGACCTTAGGCAGTGTTCCACAAGCCTGGAGAGAAGCAATCATGATACCCCTTCTAAAATCAGGGAAAGATAGTTCCATTGCCTCCAGCTACAGACCAATTAGCTTCACAGGCTGTCTCTGCAAAAGATCAACCCCTATAGTGGAGATGGAGAATATGGGGATGACACAAGCACTGAGAGAGCGCAGATATACGAAAACGCTAATACAAGCAGAAAAGTTCCCCAGCTTGCCAAGCCACACTATGAAGAACAGATATGAAAACTTAACTATGGGGCGGTTGAAAAGAAATAGTTTTATCCACCAGGCCAAACGACTCTGCAGAGAAACCACCGATTTGCCCACAGTTGATATCCCCCTGAAAACTATTCCAGAGCGAACTCCATGGAAAGATGAACATAGACTATCACTACACATCCAGATAAATGTGAGAGGAATATTTGACAAGGAAGGTTAGAACAGTGTACAGCGCAGAACAGCCACTCTCAGCTTCCTTAATGAATAATACCCACAGGACCTCTGGATCGGAGTCTACAAAGATGGGTCAGCACAAAATGATGTTCGAAATGGAGGAGCGGGAGTGTACATTGAATACCCAAATAATACAAGGGACACGGCCAGAGTACCAACAGGAAAGTACTGCCATAACTATGATGCTGAAATTGAGGCAATCAAGATAGTAACGGAGAAATTACTAAATAACAGCCATGGTACACAACCTGTGGTGCTATTGACAGATGCAAAATCAGTATTGGAGGCGCTCCTGTTTTATGACTGACTGCATTCGGGATATTGCTAAACTACCTAACCCAGAACTAGCAAACGAAATTTATGAAGTGAGTGAAATATACTGCATTTAAAAAACCAGTTAGTTAGTCACAATTCCAACTTCATTGCAGTGGGCCACCCCACTATGCTCCATTCCTGTGCCATTAATTTGCTGTAACTGGTTTGTTGTTTAGTAGATAATAATTATGTTTTTCTATATTTTTATCAGTTGGAGGCTCAGCTGTTGTTATATTTACTGTATTTATTTGTTTAATTAATTGCATAAAAATCAATTAAAAGTGATTGGAAAATTGTCCAGGCCATCACAGCCGTGATAATTATAGATATTGATTAATACTCATAAAAAGATTAATAGGAAAATAAGTAAATATATGAAAATCATTAGATAAGAAAGAAGAAAAATATAAATCATGCCACAGATGTTTACTCGTTACACCAGATAACACTACAGTTTTGCTGGCTGGAAATGAAAATGATGGTCTTGAAGAGAGTGATTTGTTTGAGAATAGAAATACACTTCTTTCCTTTCGGAATCATATTCCTTACGAGTCAATAATTATTTTTGAAATATATGAATGTATGAGAAGTGATGGTCTAAGATACTCCAAGACAACACAATTAATCAAACCTTCTTAATTTTGTGAAGACAGCTTTACACAGCTTTACTTTAATTTAACCAACCTTTTCAGCAGGCAGGCCAAATTTCAGAAATTATGTTTCCTGTCGGGCCACGCACCTAATTTTTTTTTTTTTTTTTTTTTTTTTTTTTTTTGTTAATTAAAGAAAAGAAGCAAGTGTGCTACAGCTTCGACCATATCGTCGCTTCCCATTAGGTGAGATCGTGGTCAAACGCTTGCCGGTGATAGTGCCGGACCCCCTGCCTCGAGGGGGTCCACCCATGACTTCTGGTGGTCACCTTCCTCTGTGCTGTGGAGTCAAGGCACAGAGGAGTAGATTAAGAGCTATTGACCAAATAGCCCGGACACTCAACATACTACAGTAGAATGCCGAAGGAGTTTATAACAAGAAAGTTTCCCTAACAAAGCGTCTTCATAAAGATAGATTAGATGTGGCATGCATTTAAGAGACACACTTCAACGTCAATCGCAAATTCTCAGTCAGAGTATATCAGGCCACACGTTTCGACCGCGAAGGACACAAAGGTGGAATTCTAATACTTACACGAAATACAATACCTTGCAGCGAAGTATCTGTGATCTCTGACAACCAAACGGAAATTATAGGTGTTGATATAATGATAAAGGACCTGAAAATAAGAATTTACAATCTGTATAGCCCAGCAGATAAGGACCTTACACTCTCAAACATGAAAATAACTGATACAAACTGTATTATTGTAGGGACTTTAATAACCATTCAGAAAGATGGGGATACCCAGATACTGACAAAAGAGGAGATGAAGTGGAGGACTGGGAAATAGACTCAAATATCCATTTACTCAACAAAGCGGATGACACACCGAGCTTCTACTCCAGAAGATAGTTTACCACTTCTACTCTAGACTTAGCTTTCTGCACAGGAGACATCCTCCACAAAATCGATCGCCATGTGCTTGACCAATTAGCAGGTATTGACCACAGATCAATCAAGCTTGTAATGTATATGGAGTGTTTTCCACAGAAACAAAAACTTTTGCCCTGCTGGAATTACAAACGAGCAGATTGGGACAGATTTGCCATACTAACAGACAAATATTGTGAAAACATAAGTACACGATATGGCAACATGAAGCAAATGGTGGAAAGTCTAACCAGAGCAATAATACAGGCGGCAACTGAGTCTATTCCAAGAGGAGCGAAGAAAAATTACAAACCTTACTGGACTGAAGAACTACAAATTTCGGAGGACAAGGTTAAAGATGCCAGGAAGACAGCAGAGAGAGAGAGAGAGAGAGAGAGAGAGAGAGAGAGAGAGAGAGAGAGAGAGAGAGAGAGAGAGAGAGAGAGAGAGAGAGAGAGAGAAAACAAACAACTGAAGCGAACATCTCTCTCAAAGCCATCTCAATTGAGTTGAGTTAAGAACCGACATCACTGCACTCAGGACATTCCCATACGTGCTCCGTCCCCTCGTTCAACAGCCAGCAAAGAGTCATACTACTAATCGTTCCCACCGCTATCTGATTAATAAGTTCTCCTGGTCTTCCCTCTCAGTTTTGAGATTCTTCCAGAACCCCTGCCGATCCACCGCAATCTCATTCTTTCCACATATGGGTTCTCAATCTGTTTCCTCCGCCTTCTCCACCTGGTCCCACAAGCGCACGACCACCTCCCCTTGTCATGAGGCAAGACTACCACCAAGAGGTGCATTCCCTGCTAGCCTATCAGCCTGTTCATTCCCCAGTACACCCGCATGGCCAGGGCAAATATCCATACAATTCTCACAATCTGTGACCTCTGAAGCGACGAGAGCCATTCCACACGAAAACATTCCTTTCTCCACCTTGCTAAGCATACTCTTTGAATCCGTAATGAATACAACGTGTGTTGCAGTAGTCTCCTCTAGCCACCGGAATGCCGCTGTTACTGCCTCCACCTCCATTCTCATGCTGGAGGTCGTAGTCTCATATGCCAGACTCTCCTTTTTCAAGACTCGCCCATTAGCCCTTGCAATAAAGCCCCAGCCACTACGTCTGTTTCTCACCACTGACCCATCGGTGTAGATGACTATGTCACCTTGATGTGTGTTGCTCTGGATCAGGCTGTTTGCACTTCAAAACTCAGTGCGGCCAGCTGCCCTTTCTCTGCACTCACGACCCAGTGTTTATTATTACATTGTGCCAGTCCGTCATGTCTTCCGGAACTTCAATCCACTCTTTTTCACGATTGATGGTCTCTAGATCACTACACCTGACGTATAGAAAAGTTCTGCCTGTGCCATCCAGGACCTGCCTCGTCTTAGTCTATGACCCTTAGACCATATCCATTGCTGCATGCAGCGGGTGATTCCCTGTCTGCGGCAACTCTCAGGTACAATTTGGCCTAGAAGGACCCTATGCATATCCGCATTGTTGGTAGCGCCAGGATAGGCCCTCATGCATATAATAGGTGTGTCCTTTGTGCACCCCAGGATTAACCGCATGGCAGCATTCGTATGCGCTCCAACCTTTCAAGCTGGCTCTTTGATACTGTCAGCAGCCCCAAACCATACTCAATGACAGAAATTATTAACTGCTGAAAGAGCTGTACAGCATCCTCTGATCTACCCGGTTGCTGCCATAGCCCTCAATGCATTAAGTCTCCTACCAGCCTTCACCACCAAAGCCTCCACATGATCTTTAAAAGACAAACACCTGTCAAAGGTGATACCCAAGTACTTCAATTTACTCTCTCGACTTAGAGGACATCCATTCAACATAATACCTGGGACGTCTGCCTTGACGATCCGGATTATCCAGGGAGTACCACACAACTAACCGTGCCTTGTATGGGTTTATAATAGGCCCCTGCGTCCCTGCACCACTCGCCACCCTGTTTACTGCCACCTGTAAAGTCTTCGCCAAATACTGGCCCTTGGCTCTGCCCTGTCTGTACACCAGCACTATCATCTGCAAATGTCAAGATTCTACCCACACCTGGTGTCTCAATAGCTGCGATTTTGCTGGTGTAGACATTAAAGAGCACTGGGGACAAGGCAGATCCCTGCGGCAACCCGGATGTAATAGTACAGGGCTCAGAAGTCCAGGAACCCATGAGCAGTGCAACCTTCCGCTCATATAGGACCGCCACTGACTTCTGTTTACTCTGGAAGCCCTCGTAGACATCAAATGCAAAAGTTTCAGCATTGGCCCAGGTGTCCTTTCCGAGCCGGTAGCTCTCGAGTCCTTGGGGAAGCAGATTCCGACTTTCCAAATGTTGCTGGAGCCTGCGTCCTACTATATTTTCGAGGACTTTGCCATACGTGTTTTGCAGGGTTATGATTCGGTATCCATTAAGTCTGGAGTGATCCTTACCTGGCTTTGTGAGTGGGACCAGGTAGCTATGCAGCCAGTCGTGGGGTATTTCTGCCGTGTTGATGCTTAGTTTGAAATAAAGAGCCATCTCCTCCAAGTCCCCATCATTTATGTTCCTCATATAGGAGTACCTAACGCCATCCGGACCAGGCGGTGTGTCTTTAGCCCGCTTTATTACCCATCTAATGTCCTCCACTTTAATCTCACAGTCCTCCTTCCTAGTGACCCGTGACAAGGCTTCTCTGACGTTATCTCTAAAGCCCTATCTTGCTGATCCACCTGTTTTAAACATCTGGCAAGAAAAGTCTCACCTTTGTCCTTGTCAGTTGTCATAGCTCGGTTGTTATCACCACAAACGGTACCATGTGTAACAGGCATCACCTGTCTCTTCATCTGCCGGTGCAGCCTCCAGAATTTCCCCAATGTCACATCCCCACCGACTTCATTGATAAACTGATCCCACTTAATCCTCTTTGCCTCTGCTGCCTGGAGTTTAAAATCCTGCACCTTTACTTTTTTTTATACATTTCAGCCTCTTCCAATTATGTGTCAACTGAATTGGTTGCTCTCCCCACCCTCTGCCAATTCCTTATGGCCGCCCTCTTTTTCCCTCCATGAATTCTCGACCTCTGGTGTCCACCATGGTGGTCGGGTAAAGATTCTTCTTGTTGGTTTAGATCTTCCCTGTGATCTAAGGCACCCCAAGAGCGAAGAGTTGTCGCGATCATAACTGCATGCCCTGCGAGCTCTTATAGCCCTAACTGTGCTGGACTTAGGTATCAGCACAGAACAGGGGAGGTGGTCACTTCCATAGTCTCCAAGGACGCTCCATTTTATATCTGATGCCGCCTCTTGGGATACAATCGCCAGGTCGGTGGCCGTGTCAGGGTACCCTGGTCTCATTGCTAGCCTAGTGGGTGTCCCGTCATTTAGACAGACAACATCCATCTCAAACAAGGCCTCAGCAAAAGCAGTACCCTGTCTGTTCTCTCCCGACCTGTCCCATTCCTTAGTGCGGGCGTTGAAATCACCACATATCAGATACCTGGTACCTGGGGTGTCCACTGACCCTTTCAACCAGTCCCAACTCTCTCTGCTTATGCAAGATTCCCCACTTACATATATATTTATTTGCCATCTCAGCAAAATATAAAAAAACAGTAAATCAAACAACAAGAGATTGTTGGAGGGGAAATTCAGACAACCTGAACTTTGACAGGGATGGAAACAAATTATTTAAACTAGTGAAAGCCGTGAACAATGAAGGACCCAGAAACAAACAAATAACAATTAAACAAGGAAATGCCTTGCTTACAGGAAAAAAGGCTGCAAAAGCATTAATGGGACACTATGCCAGTGCAAACCACATTGATATTACAATCGAACAGAAGAAAGCAATCAAAGATAAACAGATACATCATAGTAATACAGAGACAGCAGCAGAATATATGATGGCAAATCTAACAATGGAAGAAATGGAACAGGCAATGAATACTCTAAAATAAGAAGAAATCACCAGGAAAGGATGGAATTACAAATGAAATGCTAATTGGACTAGGCACCAAGGCAAAAAAGAATCTACTAGTAGTCCTAAATTATAGCTGGAAGAGTGGAGTAGTTCTGCAGACATGGAAGGAAGCTATACTAAGACCAGTCCCAAAGAACGGAAAAGACCTGGAAGAACCAAATGGCTATCGACCTATCAGTCTACTTAGCTGTGTAGGAAAATTAATGGAACGCATTATCAATGGCAGGCTAACATGGCATCTGGAAGAAAACAAACTCTTAACACCACACCAAGCAGGATTCAGAAAGTACAGATCCCTGAAGATTCAAATAACATCTATAGCTCAGGAAATAGAGGATGCCTTCCAAGAGAAAAAGCACACACTAGCGGTCTGGATAGATTTAGAAAAAGCACTTGATAAAGTATGGAAGGATTAAAGTAATACTGCAAAAAATGCATGTTTGTGGGAAAATGTACACATGAATCAGCCACTACCTTGAGAACAGAACTGCCAGAACAAAAGTACCAGGACAAACTATCAAAATGATGCTGTTGGAGCAAGGTACCCCAAGGAGGAGTTCTTTCCTAACATTATTCCTAGCATATATAAATGACATCACAGAAGATTTTCCAGCCAGAGTACACACATCCTCCTTTGCAGATGACCTAGACATATGGACATCTGAAGAATATATTAGTACAGCTAAAATCATAATACAGCAAGCCTTATTAGCGCTAGAGGACTGGTCAATATCATGGCTAATGAAGATAAGTGAGACGGAAAAAAAACATGCACAGTGTTCTCCCTCTCAAATAAAACTCAGCAACCCAAGCTGGTATTGAATGGAAAAATATTGGGCCATGAAGAAAATCCAAACTATCTAGGAGTAACCTTTGATCCTCGACTGACATGGAAGACACAGGTTGAGAAAAATCTAACAAGAGCAAGGCAAAGAATGGCAATCATGAAAGGCTTGCTGGTACAACGTGGGGAGCAGATGAGAAAGTTCTCAAGAAGTTATATACTGGACGGGTGAGGCCAGTACTGGAATATGGCATTGCAGCTTGGGCAACAGCAGCTAAGTCAAACTTTAACAAAATAAGTAGAATCCAAATTCATTGTGTACGCATTGGCACACTGGCCATCGATTGTGTTGGAAGCAGAGGTGTAATGGTACAGACATTACCCACAATTGGTATAGGGTATATGGTGCTAAACCTGTTCAGTGTATTGTGGGTGTGCGTTCACGGTAATTCACGAAAACCTGGCACAGATACTGGTCACGGCTTGTAAGCCATGATGATCAGGTACTATTATGATACCATTACCGAACCTGTGAGCTGCTAAACCAACTTTGGACGGAGCGGCTGTACGACTCAGAATTTCGGTATTAGTGACATGGACATAGGACGGCAGAAATGTAATAATTACAGGCGTGTGAGACAATTGAAAAGCCCGTCCCAGACTAAGACCGTAGGATAGAGATATGGAGGGAGAAGGAGGATGGTGAACGCAGTAGAGCTAGAAGATAAACTTGGCCAGACTGGTTATTGCATATATGTGTCCTAGGATATGTTTTACTTAGGATTGCACTGATTTAGAACTAGATATAACACATTCTTGACTTTCTTTCAAGCTCTCACAAAGAGCGCCTATGTTTAGATCTCAAGAACTGGAAACGATTAGGTAGTGCCAGGAATGACAGGCGTCAGAATACCAGCAAGCTGTTTTCTTTCTACTGGAGAGAGGGGATCTGGACCACAGATCCATATAGTTCAAGTAACATTGAAGTTATGTAATGTTTGTCATCACTATCAATATGTTATATGATTTCATCATCATCATCTTGAAAAACATCAGATGTATAATAATAATGATAGCCAATAAATGTTGTAGTTTGTTGTAATTCATAGTTCTGTCGTTATATTTGTAATTCCAATTGTGCATACGTAATGTGTGTGTACAATGGTGGGGGTTCACTTAAACACCAAGGAAGGGAGCAGTCAGGGAGAAAAACCTGTACTGGGATAGTTGTCAATTACACTTAAATTTAGACTTAAAAATATATCCTAGCTAACCTTCTCTTTCCTATTCCTTGGCGAATATTCAGCACAGTTCATTTCAATTTTGTAACGAGTCATTTGGAGCTGTAGGTTGGATATTCAGGGCTTAATCTGTAGTTCAGCCATATATATTTTGTCCCTTGTCAGTTTCTGACTATTTGGGGTTGCTCGCCAGTGAATAATACTTTCATCTAGACGGTGGCGCACCCCGACTTCTGACAGATTAACTGGAAGACTGAAGACAACGCCTATTAATGAACTAGAAAAGATCACTTGTTTACAACCAATGCAGGATAGAAGAGATAGCAGAGCCCAGCAACAAACAGAAACAATTTAGAAGATTGACAGACCACCCTATGTATAACAGGTTTAATGGTTTTAGAAAGGGAAGACTGAAGCGTAGCAACTTTTGTAGAAACTGCAAAACAAAAGATTAGGGCAGATCCTATACTTAACATATCAACAGTCAAACCAATTTACAATGCACACAAGTTCCCAGCTTGGAGACAGCAGCAACTGCATGAGATGATAGAAAACATTCCTGGTATTGAGAAAAAGAACACTTAGAATGAAACCGAAAGAAGAAAAGATCACTACCCAAGCAGGAATTGGACCCATGCATATACAAATGGATCAGCCAAAAATTCAATAGAAAATGGAGGAGGAGGAATTCTCCTAAGTTTTAAAAATGGAGTGAAAAAGACAGTCAGTGGCAACTGGAAAATTTTCAAGTAACTTCAAAGCGGATGTAGAAGCTTTGAAAACTGCAGCAGAAATGCTCTTGATAGAGAAAAATAAAGAAATAGCTATCTTCACAGATGCAAAGTCAGCTGTCTCAATACTGAAGAGCAAAATTAGCACAGAACTAGCTGGCCAAGGAACAGCACTCCATGGTCTATGTCAGAAATTCAAAAAAGTTGTAATACAGTGGAATCCACCTGGAAATGAAGAGGCTGACAGACTGGCAAAAGAGGGTGGACGACTACCACAGCCTGACGTAGACAACCTATAATGAGGCAAAGAGGTTTATGAAAAGCACTTATAGAACCAAATGGGACTCAGAGCATCCAGGCCACCAGAGGGATAATGCATATTACAAACTCGACCGAAGAGAACAAGTAGCAATCTTCAGACTCCACACAGGACATAACAGGCTTAAATACCACTTGTTCAATAAACTAAAGATAGGAGATACATATGAATGTAATTGTGGAACTGGTAAAATGACAGCGAAACATTTGATGCAGGAGTGCCCAATATATGCAGAATAGAGAAAAATATTTTGTTTCACATCTGCTTCATTTGAGGACAAGCTCTATGGAGATATCAACAAGCTCAAGTTGACTGCAGCTTACTTTAACTACATTCAGGTTGACATCTAAAGGTGCATGAAGAAGTATTTACACTGCCACACTTCAAACCACAGGTATGTCAGTTACAAAAGCGTCCCAGAGGCATGACATGGAATATTGCTTTGATAGCAAATCCATTACGTGGAAAGTCCTAATCAAAAACTCACTGTGTGGACTTCATAAAAGGTGGAAAAGTGTTCTAGTGGCACGAAATGGAATATTGCTTGGATAGCAAATCCATTACGTGGTGTCAGTAACCCAATATCAACTAACCCAATATATAACAGTAACAGGAGTTAGCGACAGCCCTCACGACAGGCGGTCAGGACAGGCAGCTTGGTGTTACCAAGTACAGGTCAACTACTAACCAGTTGAAGCCCTGTGGTCATCGTGCCACGTTACATCGCACAGGCGACACGTACTGTGAGAAGTGAAGGTCTGACCGAACATACCTGTGTCAGGCAGACGGGTTAAGGACTTCGAGACGGACGGACAGAGAGGGTTATGCTTGTGTTTCATGATCGTTGTGAGATGGCTGTAATGAGATGTAGCGTGACTGATTGATAGATTGAGATGTGCTTGAGCTGAGGCAGTGAAGAGTTATTTTGTATCTATTGTAAAATGTATAATGCATGTATATACTGCTGTGATAATGTATCGAGTTGCGCATGATTATGAGAGCAATTTCACACGAAGTACCCAATGTAAATAGGTTACATGAAAAAAGGATGTACTTCACGTGCTGTGTGTGAGAGTGTAATCATTGAATGTGTGTGAGTTGTTTCGCCATGTTCTGGAAGAGCGAGCCAAATGTTAATATAAGTCCATGACAGGGACGAACGTGGATATCTCGTCCGGTTTTGAACCATACATAATAGAACATGGACTTATCATCCAGTTTTGAATGACATACTTGAACGTGAGAATTCATCTGATTGTAAACCATATATTTGAACGTGTTTGACAGTATACATAAAATGCACATCACTGTCTTCTGAAATTTTGAATATAGTATGTAAAGTGGAAATGCTAAGTACGTAGATTAATTCTGAGTTGTAGCTGAAAAGAGAAGTGACCAAAAGCATCCAGTTCATGAAAGTCTAGCTTCGCACAAGAAAATGAAATTACTTATGATCTCTACTACTCTATTAAGCGACGACGATGACATTACAAACTCACATCCATACTTGACTGCATACAAACCTATACACATTTAACCGACCTCGCATACACCACAGAGTCGAACACATACTAACATTTTTCTTTCCCCAGCAAACAGATTTATCTCGGGTGTTAAAGACAAAGTGAATTTTTCTTCCAAGCCGTAAAGTACCACCCGCCCCCCCCCCCCCCCTCTCTTCAGGTGCAGATATCGAAGTACATCAAAAGTTGCGAACGTCATCGGCAGCTAAGTATTCCTTTCACATATTTTTGTAAGATTTTAGGCCCTGAATTTCTTTTTTTTAAAATTGTACATATTATATATTTACTACATTTCATTGTGTATTATAGTTAGAGAATTTTATCATATACTGTAAATTTTGGTGCTATTGCTAACGAAATTTTCAAACTATCATGGCCTACTCTACACGACTTCATAGAGTCAGGTCTAAAATTAGGTTTAACAGGAGAAGATTTATCTAAATGGAGTGAGACGAAATATACAGAGCATGTTCAATTAGAAGGAAAGCTAGAGAAGGAGGGAAGGGCAGCAGAGGGAATTGAAGAAAGCTGACTGAGCTAAAATAAACAGCGAGCTTGAGCAAATAAAAAGAATCAGATTAAGCTGAGCTTGATACTAAAATAAACGAGTCTGAACTTGATTTCAAGAAATCTAATCGGATGCACAAATTAAGAGAGGAGAAATGGAAATGCAGTTCAAATTAAAACAACTAGAACATCAAGCTGTACTAAGAAGAAACTAGAAAATTAGAAACCAAAGAAAAAGAAACAGTATAAGAAATCCCAAGGTATTGTCAAATTTGACTACTGGCGAGTGCATATCGCATGGTCCCAGAATTTTGAAACTCATCATGGAAGCATTACCAGGTACCAGTTTCAGACTGGAATATCATATACATGAGAAAGTCTATCTGGAGACCTCTTGAAAGTCATAGAAACCATTCCTATGCAGTTAAAGGAAAAGACTATCATTACATCAAAGCCAAAATCATGGCACATTTCTTATTAGATGAAGCAGGGTACAGAGAACAATTTTCTAAATTATCCCCAAAATCATCACAAACGTTCTCAGATTATACCTCCTAGTTCAAGACATTTTTAGTAAAATGGCTATCAGCAGCTAAAGTTACAATGATTTTGAACGTCTAAAGACCTCATTTTGAAGAGATAAGATCATCTCATCACTACCATTACCTTTTTCACGTTTTTTGCAAGAGTGTGAGTGTGAAACAGTACAACAAATAGAAAAAACGTGGTCGGCTTACTTCACAGCCAATAAAGATTGCTTTGTTAATATTTTGAAAGATACAGAATTTGTAGCAGCCGCTACATATGACAGACCCAAACCAACTACGTACAATAAATCCAAAACCTTTAGTAAATTCAGAAACTACCAATGTAAACACTGCAGTTACAATCACAATGAAACGAGATGTGTGATAGAAATCCGGCATATCATACTTACTTACAAAACTTCATAGATAAGCACGAAAGTGAACGAAAGAACTGTAAAAGATTAACTAAATGTTTCCTTTGCAAAGCGTACGGGCATTGGCGCCATGCTTGCAGAGCCAAACAAATGGCAAAAGAAGCAAATGCAGCAGTATTTGAAAGTTCATCTTCTGAAGAAGAACAAGAAGAAGAACAACGACCAGTAAACGCTATCCAAAATATTGATGTTTTTCATATTGATAAGTGTACCACTTGCAACCGTTTTCATAATAACGGAATTCTACCCTGTGGTCACAACGTGCAAATAACAAATGACAAAGAAATCGGCAGTGTGCCATTCAGAAGGTAAACTTGATATCCATCATGGCTATGTCAATGGTAAACTAGCTAGTGTTTTGAGGGATAGTGGGTGTACCCTCATTGGTCTAAGAAAAGATTTTCTAAAGCCCTCAGATTATACAGGAAAGTTTGTCACCTGTAAAATATTTTCAGGAAACATTGAGAAATATGCAATCGCATGGGCGCAGATCAAAACACCTTCTTTAACAGGCAAGGTGAAATGTGCCGCATTAGCTAATCCATGTTGCGGATTTAATCATTGGAAATCTTCCTAAAGTTATAGACATTACACAACAGCAATAATACCTAGGTATGAACAAGTGTTACCAACAAATGCAGTTGCCAGAGCCTCTGCAAAGAAACAGTCTGAGACTAATACTCTACAACAATCAAACAGTATTACAGACTTCCCAACATACTGGAAGAGCATTTCACTAAACTAGAAACAGCTAACATGCTGTTCATCAGTTTCCCAAACCCAATAACAGAAACTAAAACACAAAACCAAGAAAGTAAAGTCAACATCACAAACCAAACAGTCAACCAAAGCCATGTAATGTAATCAAAACACTGCAATATTTTAACAGCATTCCTTTATTACCTAACTATAATATCATTATCCTGCCTCATTACCTGTACACTCTGTAATTGCAAAGTGTATGCCTAACAATAAGCTATGTCCAGATTCAAATTTAAACAATGTGACAAAACAGACCACCAATCTCCACATCAGAACGACGAATTCATTCTACATTACTGAACGGACACAACAAGCAGACAGACGTCATGCACCTGAGACTACACCGACATAAACACCAAACCTACTCACATTGACACCAGAACAAGACAAAACAACACCAGAAAGGACAACAATCCATCACACAGAGACTGATGCAACATAGAGTAAAGCAAACATCAAACACCACAGCACACTGACCCGAAAAGGAGATAACCATTCTACACGAAAGTGCAGCATCATACTACACACACAGTCAACACCAGACGTGTAACAACGTCAATAGACACAGGACTGAAACATAACCACCAGAAAACAAAGCACAAGCAAATAGTGACATGCAAACAGCGACTACAAGATGACTTAATACAGTTAATATCACCTACTATACCATTGAATTTCCGTCAATGGATATGTGTTACATGGACATCAACCAAAAATCAATCATCTCATCTGAGAATGACAAGACTTGTTAGAAGACGTACCTCATGTACTGACATACATAGACGACATCTGCATACACATCAGCAGTATGACACAACACATAGCGACATTACGACAAACTTTTGAACGTATCAGGCAACACGGCCTGACTGTAAAACCAGCAAAAGTTGAAATTGCTTTTCATGAAATATGTTTTTAGGCTATAAAATTTGTGATGGTAGTATCACTACTGATGATAAGATTGTATCTAGAATTTTGAAATTATCGCTTCCTACAACGAAGAAAGAAGTAAGAAGCATGTTAGGATTGGTGAACTATTATAGAAAGTTCATACCAAACTTTTCAGACCTAACAGAACTTTTCACCAATCTGTTGACAAAGCGCCAACCAACAAAAATTGTACACAGTGAGGGCCTGAAAGAAGCTCTTACAAAAATACAACGGTATTTTCATCTCACCCTATATTAAAATTACCCAACGTTAATCTTTGTTTCACAGTTAGAACTGACGGGAACAGTGTGGGCGTAGCTGGGGTCCTCATACAGACCTACGACAACGTTTTGCATCCAGTGGTATACGTCAGTCACAAATTGACGCCAAGCGAACGGAGATAGCGCACCGGAATTGGAATGTTTAGCTCTGATATACTCATTATCTAGGCTATCAAGGTATTTGTTAGGCAAACACTTCATTGTTGAATCTGACAATAGCCCACTTAAGATAGTAATGCAAGGAACACCATCAAATCATAGAATTGCCAGATGGGCGTTACTGCTACAAAATTACAGCTTTGAAGTACGCCACATAAGCGGTACTGAGAACACGATCGCGGACCTTCTGTCCAGGATTCCTCTCGACGAGTCCACCAACGGTCTAACTACGCTGGAGCGCAAAGATTAAAATAAAGTTATCACCAGCGCTCAGACCGAAATATCACATTGCAGCGCAAGACATTACCCCGTCACAAAAGAACGCTGCTAAACGTAATTTAGTGTGATATGGACTATGTCCAATTATATTTGCAAATAACATTTTTAAATTGTGAATGTGCAGTATAAATGAAGAGTGCCGAACCTGAAAGTATACTGCGACACTTACTGTTGTAAATATTTGACATTCAAGTGCAGAACGAACAATATTACACAACTACAAGAACTTACCGAACTTCCAGCACTTATCAATATCCAACAACAATGAACAACACTGTGTAATAACCGCACCGAAATGAGCAAACGTTTTAATTAGTTTACGTACTGTGTTAGTTGAACGACACCGTTGCCCGGAACAGTTTACGTCAACATTTTGTACAAACGAATATTCTTTGTCTTACAGCGTGTTCCTAATTTTGGTAAACACGATATATTTAGTTTCGTTTCTTTTCCCAATGTGTTTCTATATTGCTATTATAGCAGACTATACGTAATTAGTTAAGTATAAATGAGCGAGTGAATGAATTTTATGACTATTCAATTTGCATATAAGAGATTGAGAGAAAGGATTTATAATTGTAATCTAAGGATCATCGATTGACCCCATTGTTCAATAGTGCCAGACATGTTACTATATTGAATAAAGTGAGGTCAAACGTTTGACACTTAGACAAACAACAAATGTACTATTTTATTTTTTTGAAAGTATCTAAAAGTTACCCTACATAATTATTTATGATTGTACCTAAAGGGAAGCAATCTGATATTGGTAAAATTGGTACATGCATATGTTCTTTTTTTTTTCAAAGTGGTCAAATGACTCCAAAGTACCAAGTTGCGTCAACTAGAGGTGGACGATGGTTACTAAAATTTGATAGGACCAGGATTAGAATATCTGGCCATAGGGGTTAGTGTTCTGGTCCTGAAGTCATCATATAGGGTGATGACTTGACGCCTAACATGTTTTTTGTTGAGAGGGAGGACGTAGCTTGAAAGATAGCGTCAATCGTTGTTAACTTCCGGTCTGTGCTGAGTCCGTTGTCAAACAAAGTACCAATCCAACCAGGGGACTATACTTGATGCGAGTAGCCTGATGGCAACAATGAATGAAATATACATCATGCACTCATTGCCAAACAGATAGCACCTTGCAATGATATAATATTATGATCCATCAATGTAAACAACTATTGGGTCCTGACATGAAATGAAGAATGTAAACACAGACTACGTGTAACTACCCACATAATGAAAGGGTATCCCTTTCATAAGAGAGGGGGGAGGAGAGTGTCAGGAACCCAATATCAACTAACCCAATATATAACAGTTACAGGAGTTAGCGGAGGACAGCTCACGATAGGCGATCAGGACAGGCAGCCTGGTGTTACCAGTACAGGTCAACTACTAACCAGTTGAAGCCCTGTGGTCATCGTGCCACGTTACACCGCACGGGCGACACGAACTGTGAGAAGTGAAGGTCTGACCGAACATACCTGTGTCAGGCAGACGGGTTAAGGACTTCGAGACGGACGGACAGAGAGGGTTATGCTTGTGTTTCATGATCGTTGTGAGATGGCTGTATTGAGGGATGGCGTGACTGATTGATAGATTGAGATGTGCTTGAGCTGAGGCAGTGAAAGAGTTATTTTGTATCTATTGTAAAATGTATAATGCATGTATATACTGCTGTGATAATGTACTTGCGCATGATTATGAGCGCAACCTCCAGGAATGTACCCAATGTAGATAGGTTACGTGAATAAAGGATTTACTTCACGCTACCGCGCGTAAGAGTGTAATCATTGAATGTGTGAGAGCGAGCAAAATGTTAATATAAGTGAGTCCATGACACGTGGAAAGTCCAATCGAAAGCTCACTGTGTGGATGTCATCTGCAGACTGCATTCTTCTGGTTTCTTGAAAAACAGACTATGGTGAACGGAAGGCCTAATATACGGAAGTGTGGCTAAGCAGCCATGTGCAGGACGTGACGATTCCATGGGTGACCCCAGTACCAGAGCGCTGTGTGTCGGCTCTGCAAGTATGGAAGCCTCATTGGATGGCGGGGAATGCCCATAATCTGCCCCTGCCTTCCCTTCAGAACTGACCAGGATGTCTTTGGCTGTTCTATATGGGCCAGCTGGAATGGGGGATAACACCTCAACAGTGAAAGTCAAACGTCCTAAGAAACCCCCAGAAAGGTTAACCCGGTCAACAAATACTCGCAGAAGTCGGATGTGTCGGACTAACGGCGTAAGGACGCAGATCTGCTGTAAACAGGCACAACGCAATCACGTCCGGAAAAAAAACTCTGGATGAACGCAGAAGATGAAGAAGAACTCTTCCAAACCAACATGATTAAATTTCTCCTTTAACTGTGTATCACAACCCATTTCACTATGTTCCATTTGTAATCTTCCTGGTAATAAATTCACATCTACCGCGAATGGCGTTGCAAATGCACACACAAAAACACATGATGATTATTAAAATTCTGAAATCGATTTTCAAATTCGAGGTTTAAGTCAGATATCAAAGAAGCGTATTTATCAGCCGCCTCCTGTGTGACATCTGGTTTAGGTGTGAGGTCCTATCAGATATGACTGAGCTACCGTATAACAGTAGACGTACTACCTGCTTTCTGTTAGCGCCGAACGTTGGGCGGCGCTTACCAAACCCGACACCCCACATTGTTCCAACGGTTTCGGGCGGAAGAGCGCAATTGGGAGGGTACAAGCCTTACCCTGGTGCGAGGAAATGCAACCTAAAGACAAAATGTCATGGCAGGGCAGACCAGGCCCTAAGCCTTGGTTGGCGGCTGGTCTAGGATCGAAGCTCCGACAGGCGGACAGTTAGAGCATTGCTTTGCTGATCCGGCAGCTTCTGCAGCTTGTCTTGTTCCAGATGT
Source organism: Cepaea nemoralis (assembly GCA_014155875.1). NCBI lineage: Eukaryota > Metazoa > Mollusca > Gastropoda > Stylommatophora > Helicidae > Cepaea > Cepaea nemoralis. The sequence continues at coordinate 19,838 of JACEFZ010003926.1, forward strand.
AGGGGTGTTACCTTTCCTCTGGAGTGAACTAGGCAGGCCGAGAGAGGGATCATGCTGCATGGGCAACACATGATCTCTATATTTTAGCCCAGGCTTTGTGCTATGGAGAGGCAATAACTCCATCCCTGGTCTTAACCTGGTCTCGGAATCAAAGCGAGAGGCAACTGTTACGGGTTATAAGTCCCTGTCAATTGGCGTAGACATGGGGCGCCACGCGTTGCCTCTGACGGTGGGAGACACCTACAGGTGTCACTGATCAGCTACCGCCCGCCTCAAGCTGGGCAGCCCCCGGCCAATTGGGTGCTGATCCGCCACAGCCTGCCTGCTTCAATGGGTGCTTGGGGCTAGGACAAAATCTGAATCGCAGGCTGTAAAACCAATGCACCAGGTACTAATAAAAATAAAAATAGAAACCTCAAGCTACGGCTTGCAACCTGGAACGTGAGAACCATGTGTCCAGGATTTTCCACTGACTTGACCAATATTGACGATGTGAGAAAAACGGCTGTGATTGATGCCGAACTCAATCGTCTTAACATTGATATTGCTGGCCTGCAGGAGACTCGCCTCGCTGAGGAAGGGTCACTCAGGGAAAACAATTACACCTTTTTTGGAAGGGTAGAGGGCAGGCAGAAAAAAGGCAACACGGTGTGGGCTTTGCAGTGAAGAATTCGCTACTGGGAATGATTGAAATTCCAGCAGGAGGAAATGAAAGACTATTATCCCTGCGCTTGGCAACCTCTTGTGGTTTTGCCACCATTATTACTGCATATGCACCGACACTCGATTCCTCTGATGATGTGAAGGATTCGTTCTATGAGGAGTTAGACTCCGTGATCAAGGCAGTTCCAAAATCTGACTACATTTATATGCTCGGTGATTTCAATGCTCGTGTGGGCAAGGACTCGAGTTCATGGCCAGTGTGCCTTGGAAAATACAACATCGGTCGCATGAATGAAAATGGGCAAAGGCTGCTGGAGCATTGCACCAGTAAATGACCTATGTATTACAAACTCCTTTTTTAAAACAAAAGAGATGCATAAGGTCACATGGAAACATCCAAGATCCGGCCATTGGCACCAGCTGGACTTCATCATCACACGGAGACAACATCTGAACCATATATCATTGACTCGAAGTTACCACAGTGCTGACTGTGATACGGATCATTCTTTGGTTGTTGCAAGGGTTAGACTGAGACCAAAGAGAATCTACACAGCTAAACACAAATCTAGCCCCAGGATTAATATTATTAACACTCACGATCCTGAAAAGTGCTTTCAGTTTCAACAGCAACTTGAAGACGCTTTCACTGATACACCAGAAAATTGTACAGTAAATGAAAAGTGGGGTCAACTTAAGGAAACTCTTTATAAAACTGCCGTAGGGGTTTACGGCACTGTGGATCATAAGAGGCAGGACTGGTTTGCGGCAAACAGCCGAGACTCTGCAGCCCTTGATTGATAAGAAGAAGATAGCTCTCTTAAGAAACAAGGAAAGACCAACGCGCAACACTCTGAGTGAGCTGAAGCTAACTATGAAGTATGTGCACAAGGCTGCCAGGCAGTGTGCAAATGATTATTGGATCAAGTTATGTGAGTCCATTCAAATCGCAAGTGATAAGGGAAACATCAGAAGCATGTATGAAGGAATAAAGAAAGCCTGTGGTCCAGTGATCAAAAGAAGTGCACCATTGAAAACCTTGACTGGAGAAATCATCACTGATAAGAAACAGCAGATGGACAGATGGGTAGAGCACTATTTGGAGCTTTACTCAAGTGAGACCAAACTAGCGGATGATGCCCTCAACGCCATAGAGGCTCTACCAACTCTTGACCACCTGGACACACTTCCCACCATAACAGAAGTTAAGTGTGCTATAAATGAACTTGCATCTGGCAAGGCTCCAGGTAAGGATGGGATTCCAATAGAGGTTATCAGGAGTGGGCAAGACACACTCACTCTACAGATCCACCAGCTAATAGAGCTATGCTGGCGAGAAAGACAAGTCTCACAGGATTTCAAAGATTCAAGCATCATAACACTGTACAAGAACAAGGGCGATCGGAGCGACTGCAACAACTATAGGGGTATCTCACTTCTGTGTATTGTTGGAAAAGTATTTGCCAGAATTGTTCTGCGCAGACTTCAAGTCCTAGGAGATCAAGTCTACCCCGAATCACAGTGTGGCTTTCGACAGAACCGGTCTACCATTGATATGATATTCTCATTGCGACAAATGCAAGAAAAATGCCGTGAACAGAATCAACCACTGTTTATTGCCTTCATCGACCTCACAAAGGCATTTGATTTGGTCAGTCGTGAGGGTCTGTTCAAGGCACTAAAGAAGATTGGCTGCCCACCAACTCTTCTGTCCATTGTGGAATCGTTCCACACAGGCATGAAGGGTATAATCAAGTTTGATGGTGCAACTTCTGAAGAGTTTGAAATCAAGAGTGGAGTTAAGCAAGGTTGTGTACTAGCTCCCACCCTCTTTGGAATATACTTTTCACTTCTACTGAAATATGCCTTTCGTGATCAGGATGGTGGTATATACATTCACTCACGCTCAGATGGCGGCCTCTACAATGCTCAGAGATTGAAGGCCAAGACCAAAATTAGGAGGGTACTGATCAGAGAGTTGCTTTTTGCAGATGATGCTGCAGTTACGACCCACTCTGAGGAAGAATTGCAATGTCTACTATCTGCATTCTCCAATGCTTGTTCTGAATTTGGTTTAACAATTAGCAAAAAGAAGACACAGATTATGTCACAAGGTGCACATGGGGTACCATCAATCTTTATTGACGACGCCGAACTAGAGATGGTAGACCATTTTACATATCTAGGATCAGTGGTAAATAGCAAATTATCCCTAGATCAGGAAATCAACATCCGGATTGGTAAGGCAGCAACAACAATGAACAGGTTAAGAAAAGAGTCTGGGAGAACAGGAAGCTTACTGCCAAAACAAAAGTCCTTGTCTATCAAGCCTGTGTCCTTAGTACTCTTCTTTATGGCAGTGAAACCTGGACAACTTACTCACACCAAGAGAAACGTTTAAACAGCTTTCATATGCGGTGTCTGCGAAGAATTCTTGGTATTAAGTGGCAAGACAAAATCACAAATACTGAAGTATTGGAAAGATCAGGTTGTGTGACGGTTTATTCCATGCTCAGTCTTCGTAGACTTAGATGGATAGGACATCTTAGGAGGATGGATGATGGTAGAATACCAAAGGACATCTTTTTTGGTGAATTACAGATGGGTAAGAGATCTCAGGGTCGGCCTCTACTACGATACAAAGATGTGTGTAAGCGGGACATGATTGATACAGGCATTGATAATGCACATTGGGAGCAAGTCGCCGCTGAACGTGTTGCATGGAGGGCAAACATCAGAAATGGAATAAAGACAAAGGAGAAAATTATTGCAGATAAGTCACACACCGAGCGTGTGAGACGTAAGATGGTGCATGATGGTGGAAATGACCACGTGTTCACATGCACCCACTGTGAACGGACATTTACAGCGCAAATTGGCCTTATCAGTCACATTCGCTACCGCCATAGGTAAAAGTTATTATGCCTTTTTAAAGCACAAACTATCGTCTGTAAAATCAAATCAAATAAAATCAAATCAAATCAATTTAAATTTTAAAAGGGTAACAAATTGGGCACGCAGGCTCGTATTACATTCGGCCCTTCCAATAACTCGTCTTTCGTTCATCAAGAGCTTTAAAACATTTACATAGGAAGAAAGATAAACATTGTGGAATGAATGTTGTAAACATAATCAAGACAAATTACCATGTTATGAGGCCCATCTCCCACCTACCCATACATCACTCCACCCATACACACAACCCCACCTACCCACACACACACCCCCCAGAACAAAAACATACCCACCTACCAACCCATCCCCCTCCTACACATCCCCCCACATACACTGCCCTTACCTGTTCCCCCAACCAAAACACATTCGCCACCCACAAACATCCCCCACCAACCCACACATCCGACGCCCACCCAAATACACATCCTAACCCACACATCCTCACCCCCACCCAACCTCCAACCACCCATCCCCCAGCCACATCTCCATCGACCACATATTCCCCACCATGCACCCCACATTCCCCACCAATCCACACATCGCAAATCCACTCACATATCCCCAAACCACACACACACATCCCACCAACTGATATCTCCCTACCCTGACACTCACACATCTTCCTAACCACCTATACATCCCCAATCCACTCACACACACCCCACCACCCTCACATACATCCTCCACCCACCCACACATGCCCTAACCCAATCCCCATCACACACACCCCCACCCGCACATCACATAAATCCTCTACCACGCAATATTCCAACCCACACACCGCACACATATCCCTCACCAACACATCCCACACCCACATACCACCATGCATCCCCACCTACACACCACACACATATCCCCCACCACATACCACACAATATTCCCACCCACACCCACACAGATACCTACATCCACCCCACATACCCCCACCCACCACCACACATACCTCACCCACACAATATCCCCAACCAACACACCACGCACCTCTCCCCACCCACACATGCATTTCCCACCCATCCACCAACACACACTCACTCACTCACACATCCTCCACTACGCACCCACACACCCCCACCCACCTACTCCAACCAAGCATCTCTCGATCACAATACCCCTACCGACACACATCCTCCACCCACTTTCGCATCCCACCCCGATACATACACATCCCTCACCCACCTACACATCCCTAAGCCACTCATACACCCCCACCCACACATTCTCCATCCACGCACAATCTCCACCCACACACCCATCTCCCACCAACACACCCCCACCACCCACACATACTTCTCCCAACCACCACACACCCCTACTCACCCACACATATCCCCCACCCATACACACATTCCCCGCACCCACCACACACACCCCCCACACCACAAACTATCCCCCACCCACACACATATAGTCAAGACGGCAAGGTGCCTGTGTGACATCTGGTTGCAATGACAATGTAGGAAAGTGAGTAAAGTTTTTTGTCCCCAACTGTTGTTCTAAAAGACCAAGTTTCATTTGAAATGCACAAATATGATCACACATCTCATTAATTGACTGATCTGTCCCTTGTAGACGAGTATTAATTATAGTCATTTAGGTGACTAGTTATATCGACCAGAAATGCAAATTCGCAAACCCACTCTTTGTCTTCAAACTCTGGGATACATTTTGACTTGCTAGCAAAGAGTGATTGTATTTCTTGCTACAAATCAAACTCTCTTTTCAACATTTTGGCACGGGTCAGCCATCTTACTTCTGCATAAAATCTAACGTCATTGTAATCTGAGTGCAAAGACTTTAGAAATTCTTGGAACTGACAGTGATTCAACCTGTTCGACTTAATGAAGATCACTATTTTGACGACCACTTTCATGACATAGTCCATTTGAGGGACTTCGAACATAAATTCTCCTGATGAATAATGCAATGAAAATTTAGCATTGAAGTATTACCGACTTTGGAGGTCTCATTTTCAATCAGTTTTACTAATCCTTTGTGTTTCCCAACCATTGCTGGAGCACCATCCGTTGTTAAGCCCGATAAGTTGTTAAGTTGTAATGCAAAGTTGATTCACTGTCGATGTAACGCCTCCTAACAAATCTCTTGACTAGTAGTGTCTTTCAGGTAAATACAGTGCAGCTAATTCTTCTGTCTTTTTAAAATGGACATCACACCCCTGATAAAAATGGCCAGTTGGGCAGTATCTGCCATATCTGTGCTTTCATCCAATACTAGAGCATGAAATATAAACTTGGATGCTCGACTTTTCAAATTATCGTCAATATGTTTTCCAATGTCATCGACACGCCTAGTAATAGTCTGACGAGACAGACTTATTGTTGAGAAATCCTTCTTCTTTAATGGACACAGAATTTCAACGATGCTCTTCAAATATTCCTTAACCATTTCACTATCTGAGTATGGCTTCGATTTTTTGCTAGTATCATGGCTACTGCATAATTAGCTTTTACATAGCATATTGACTCTGAACCCGCTCGAGTAAATATCTTTTGTTTTGCAGAACATTTGCTTTTTAAAAGTCATTTACTTGATCTTGTCGAAATTGCCCTTTATACTTATCAAACTTATTTGCACGTTTAGTCTCGTAGTGCCGTTTGATGTTATACTCTTTCAAAACAGAAACATATTTATTGCAAATCAAGCTTATGGACTTTGTTTTACTTTCCACGGAGAAATAATGTATAGTCCACCTGTCTTGAAAACTTCTTAATTCTTCTGTGATTCTTCTATTCTTTGGTCCAGCGTATTTACTAGTTGATGCCATGGTAGGTCTTCATTTTTAACTGAAAAAAAAGAAAAAAAAACAACGGGTAATACTTCTTCTTCTTCTTCTTCAGCGTTCCAAGCCATTGAGGTTCTTTGCTGCAGATACAATCCGTCTCCATTCGTCTCTCTGGTGGACCTTCTCTTGCCAGTCGTTGATTCCAAGTGCTTGTAGGTCTGTATATATATTATCTCTCCACCGTCTTCTTGGTCTACCTCGGGGTTTACGGTCATTTATTTCCTGAGTGTAAGCGAGTTTTGTTTCCCTTTTATCATCCATTCTTTCTATATGCCCCAGCCATTGTAGTCTATTGCCCTTCATGATACCAGTGATTAGCGGGGACATAAACAGATCTTAAATGTCTTTGTTACTTCTTCTTTTCCACTCTCCACTTTGTGTATCCCTAATGGGTCCAAAGATGCGTCTTAAAACTTTGTTCTCAAAGGTTTGTAACAAGGCTTCGTCTCCTTTCGTTGTACTCCAGGTTTCAGAGCCATACAGCACAACTGGTCTGATCAGTGTTTTGTATATTGTGATTTTGGTGTTACGAGATAGCGCCTTTGATTTTAGTAGATGGTGTAGTGCATAGTATATCTTATTTCCAGAATTGATTCTAGTTTGTATTTCTTCCCTTATGATATTGGAGCAGTTGAAGATTGTACCCAGGTATTTGTATGTTTCCGTTCTTTTAATGGTCATATTATCTATTTGTATGTGGCCAGAGTTTTTAGCCATTCCTTCTCTTGAAATTACGATATATTCTGTCTTATCTTGGTTGATAGCCAGCCCCATCTGTTGGGCTTTTTCCTTTAAGTGAGTCAATATTTCCAATGTCTTTTGTTCATTTTCCCCTATAATATCTATATCATCTGCATAACCAAGCAGCTTGGATGTTCCTCCAATATCACATTCCTCCTTTACCCTCCTTACAACTTTCTCTAGAGCCAGATTGAAGAGTAGCGGCGATAGTGCATCACCCTGTTTCAAGCCAGATGTTATTTGGAAAGGGTCTGATTTCCTGCCTTTATATGTTACTATATTATAAGTATCTTCCATGCATAGTCTGGTCATGTTGATTAACTTCCTTGGTATTCCAATTTCCCGCATAGCATTCCATAGACTATTCCTATGGACACTATCATAAGCCTTTTTAACATCCACAAAAATGTTATGGAGATCTCTTTTATATTCCCAATTTTTCTCGGCTATTTGTCGTAAGATAAATATCTGATCTATTGTTGATCTGTTTTGTCTAAAACCCGCCTGGTAGTCACCTAATATGTATTCTGAATATGGTTTTTGTCTATTTAGTAATACTGCGGATAGTATCTTATAGCTTATGGACAGTAGTGATATTCCTCTGTAATTTTCACACTGGAACTTGTCTCCTTCTTAAAGATAGGTATCAATAATGACTCTTTCCAGTCATGGGGTAATTCTTCAGTCCTCCAGATTTTATTATTAGTCGTATACTTTAGATGTAATGCTATGGCCACCGCCTTTATAAATCAGCAGCAATTCCATCAGCCCCAGTTGTCTTATTGTTTTTAAGTCGTGTGATTACATGTAGGATTTCTTCAAATGCAGAATACTAATTAATAATAATTAAATAGTTCAAATTACATAATTAAAACGTTTCAGGGTTTACTTACTTATAGAATCGATATGGTAGACAGGATACTTGGTTAAAGTAGTTTGAACTCTTATTATAAATATGATGAATATGTATTTTAACGTTGATCGCAAAATCTCTCCAGATGCAATGGCAATAATAGAATGAAATTATAGAATAATACGGATCTTTGTCACGTTGGACTGAAGGTAGTTATGAGTATGAGCCCGATAGCATTGCGAGCTTTCTCGAAGACGCCGACGACCACAGAACATATAAATCAGAAGTTGAAGTTTCATATTAAATTTTATCAACACCTAGCGTCGGACAAAACAACTAAGTAACCTTGAGTGTCAGATAGCGGGATATGTTATGTGAATTTTCTAAATCTATGAATTTTCCCGAAAATGCGGGATATTTAAAATAGCTCAAAACCAATGAATTTTCCCAAAAATTTAAGATATTTCAAATTTCTCATTGCTATAAATTTTAAAAAATATATGATACGAACGACTCACAATGTAATATTCTTTTGGTGATATGTACAATAAAGTTAACATTTATGTTCGTTTGACCTAGCTCTGTGGGCCGCAACATGACTCCCGGCGGGCCGCATGTGGCCCGTGGGCCTCGTGTTGGCCACCCCCGATTTACCATTTCACTTGACACTACTTGTTAATAGTGTTTGCTTTTACATTGACAATTTCAGACAATGCTGCTGGATAACTTCTATGGACCTCCTGTTGACAGTATCAAGAAGTAAGTGCATTTTCATTTTAACTTGAATAATTTAAAAATTAATTTGAGTGATTTGGTGACCATGTCTCTGTTTACTGCAGCATGTGTAGTTTGAAAATGTATTCATGCTTATGAGAGCTTGGAATAAATACATTGTGTGCATGCACTTACACACACACACTGGGATGGGAAGAGAGTCACTCAGTATACACCTCTCTGATAAACTTTCATTTCAATTGTTGATTATTTATTTATTACGAAGGCTAATGGACGTGTCTTGAAAAAGGAGAGTGTGGCATATGAGACTACGACCTCCAGCATGAGAATGGAAGTGGAAGCAGTAACAGCGGCATTCCGTTGGTTAGGGGAGACTACTGCAACACACAATGTATTCATTACGCCATTCAAGGAGAATGCTTAGTAAGGTGGAGAAAGGAATTTTTTGTGTGAAATGGCTATCCTCGCTTCAGAGGTCACAGATTATGAGACTTCTATGGATATTTTGCCGTGGCCATGCTGGAGTGTGGGGGAAATGAACCTCTTGGTGGTAAATTACCTATGACAAGTGAGATGTGGTTATGCATCTCTGGGACGAAATGGAGAATGTGGGGGAACAGAGTGAGATTGTGGGGGATCCGCAGGGTTTCTGGAAGAATCTCAACACTGAGAGGGAAGACCAGGAGAATTTCTATCAGATAGCAGTTGGAAAATTAGTAGTATGACTCTTTACTGGCTGTTGAACGGGGGACGGAGCGCGTATAGGAATGACCTGAGTGTAGTGATGTCAGCTCTTAACTCAACTCAACTAAACTCAACTCAACTTTATTTTTTTATTTCAAGTTCACTCGCTTTGAACTCGAGCAAGGTCCTTAACCAACTGGTGTCTAGCCCTGTGTAGGCTTGTTTATGGTTGGTTTGATTTTGTAACTACAGGAAGAGCTAACCTGTCTGAGGTTACAGCATTACTATTCTTTGCTTCCCATATGGGTCCTAGAACACACGGGCAATACATGGAATATATTTGCACATAACGTTGTTTTCAAAAGGATTGTACGATTATGTTTCCGTCAAATATTCCTTCCTCTATGTGGGGAAGACTCAATGTACACATTAAACACATTAAAAATTAAACACACATATTGTTATTCCAAATTTCTGCCTTATATTTCTACTAGAAAGCTGTGGTGTTGAATATGAGATCATTCTGAAAGTTCAGTGTCGAAAGGCTGGATTGTCTTTTATTGGTGAGTTTGCATTCTATTATTTTTAAACTTCACATTCATACTTTAGATAATCTTTTCATCTTCTTTAATGCTATATTTTAATATGGGAAGAATGTTCACATACGCAATCAGTAGATGGTGGCTTTGAAATCTCTGGAATTCGTTGCATTGGCAAATCATGTCACCTGGGTACTAAAAAGGGCTTGCTTCCATGATATTAGGTTAGTGTAGAGACTAGTTTATCCAGGACCCGTTACCAAAGTATAGTCTCCGTGTGGGCTGTGTTGCAGAGCTTTCCTTCCCCTCTCCAAGCTCAGACACCAGTAGGATGTGGAAACTTCATATCCATGGGAGAGGCATATTATGATGTAACTAGGCCGGTTTGTATGTCTTCACTCTGCTGTGAACTTTTCAACTCAATACACATGCTACTACTTCTAATGCACTGGCCTGATGTTTGCGTGTGGATTAGCTTTCCATAGTACCAGTGTCCCTCTCCATCAGGCAAACCCATTCCAACTTCTTAGGTACTTGTAATTTACATCCCCAATTCAAGAGCAAAATGTCAACATTTTAGTGCATCTGACCATGTAAAGGTTGAACCCGCTTGTCAACAACCTACTTTGCACACAGGCACTCTCGCATCTTCATCCACATCTCAACGACACAATAATTATGTGGATGGAACAAATATATTTTAATTCAGGCGAACCTGATATATTCATACAAGCATACTCAGGCGGTTCATGCCTGACTTAATATACAGTGGTCGCCTTTCTCACATATGCGCTCTCATAAACTACACATTGGCACTCGGAAAAACACACACGTCCTGTCTGGAAGCTGTCCGGTCGCCGTCTGACTAAGTTCAGTCGGTGGGCTAGTCTCTCGTCTTAATCTCGTGCGGTCAGCAAACTCCGTGCTGTCCTGTCTGTCACGTAGTCCAGTATCTGTCACGTCAACCTTGGGGTTTTACTACTGTTTACTCTCTTAAGCTGTTGTTGCCGGGGCCCATAAGGGAAGCAAAGATAGCAACACTGTAGCCTACCACGCATGTCGTAAGAGGCGACTAAGTGGCTTGATGGTTCCGTCGCCTGCTACTGAGTGGTGCGTGGCGCGACACTGTGAGCTGTGAGTTTCATGTGAAATGCTTTTGAATCTGCCTGAGGTTTTTTTGAATGTGACTGCATGTTTGGAGTTATGGCAGGTGGCTATGTCCCAGAGTTGACCGGTTTTTGCCTTATGCAGAAATTGCGTGGCTGCTGGGCTTCTGGTTGACTGCCACTGCTATCAGCGATGAACTGTATTTTCGTGGACTGTATGGGTGAACATCTAGGAAACATTCAGATAGGAAAATGACAGCCAATTCCATCTGAGATGAACTGGGTGTGTTTTGTGGGGACTGGTGTGTTGACATTCTGGTGGCGGCATTATGCACAGTGTATTTGTGCGGGCTGTTGTTTGTCGAGACTCCTGTCTTTTCCACTTTTCATATTGGGCAGTGGGGAGCGTTTTGTGTGATATTCACTAGCACAGGAACGGAGCATAATGGGGACGACCTGTTGCTATGAAGTTGGAACTGCGACTAACTGACTAACTAACTAACTAACTGTTTACTCTGTTTACGGGTGTTATCCTGTGAACTAGCGTCCCCCACCCTGTCCTGGGGGTTGGTCCCGCTGTTGTCCTAGATATGACACGTCTGTGTCCTCATCTAAGTCCTGTCTTCTGACTGTTCTAAGATATATCTTGTGTTCTGTCTCTATTCTAACTACTCCCTTGTAGTGGTCCTTAACTACGTCCTATCTATCCTTAACTCTCTTCTGTCTCTTGTCCTATCTCAGTCCTACCTAACACGTTGACAAACCCATTCCAACTTCTTAGGTACTTGTATTTTACATCCCCAATTCAAGAGCAAACTATCAACATTTTAGTGCAACTGACCATGTAAGGGTTGAATCCGCTCCCTCTGCATCAGCATAATAGAAGTTTAGTTATCCATTTGGCCATGCTTACCATTAACTAGGCCATGATTTGGCACAGCATATGTGGACTGGCTGGGAATAGGCCTAGATCGGCAATGTTTCCTCCATGGGTTTTAGACATTTCATTGTCAGCCAACTCACGCCTAATGCCCTGAGGGACAATCAATAGATGAATTAACAGTGGATATCATATGTCCTAGAGGCATGTTTATGAACACAAATATTAAAGCACAGTAAAGTTATACCAACTGCAGGATGGACGATTCCTTGGCAAGCCCAAAACCAGAGCATGATGTATTAATCGAAGTCTTTGTTGCAGGAAATGCCCAAATGTTATCACTGTCTTTCCCTGAAGACCAAACACCGTACACGAAGCTACTCTGGGGAGACCTAGAAATAAAATGACCCTGATGATTAAAATTACTTCATCTTATTAAGGCTGCAAAATCCTAAAAGACATAAGAATACAACAATCCAACGTCCACGTCCATGCTATCAGTTTTACAATGTTTCACAAATTCCGTTAAATCAGAATAACTAATCTATAATTGTTTAACATGATTATCTGGCGTAAATTGACGAGCCGAGAACAATTGCTTGTTGCCGTTACTAACATGATAAAAACAAACATCTTTCATAAAGCTAACTCTGCTTAGTCCACTTTCACAAAGTTATGTGTCTTGTCAAAGGCTTATCTATTCTGTGTGTCAAAAAATTGTCATGTACTACAAATATAGTATCTTGCAGTGTATGGTAGGGGGGTCTTGAGCCTGAGGAATTAAGGCCGCCTGGCTAGTGCAGTCCTGTGAAGTGTGCAGGTTAGGGTGTTTTTTTTTGCCCCCGACAAAAAACAAAACTCCATACCCTACAGAGGATTTGAACCCGGGTCTCCCGAAGGAGAATCTGGTATTCTAGCCACTCGGCCAGCTGTTCCTCTGTGTGTAAATTGTCAATTATCGGCACTAAAAATTGTGGAAAATAATAGAAATGAAACAGATAACGAACTGTTAACATTTTGCCATTATAGTGGTGCACGGCGGTCAAGAGATGTTACAATAAGTCATTAAAGTGGTGCACGGTAATGAATCAGTTAAAGTGCTGTGTAGAGTCTATACTGGTGCCTGCCTGTGAGACCTGGACAATGAGCAGGCAGGCCAAAAAACATCGATGGCATCAGAAATTATGTTTCCAGTGGTAATGCAAATAATACCATGGACAGATGGGGAAAATATGAATAAGTGCTTCAAGGACAAATTTGAATAGCGAATGCCATGAACATGTCAAATCTGTTGGCTGAAAAGAGCAAATGTTGCAGTTTTATTTTAAGCAGGCACAAAGTAACCCATATTCTTTTTCCAGACAAAGTATAGAGAAAAGAGTAACACACAATTGTAGAAGATATATGATACAACAAACGACTAGTTTAACTATCATCAATGGGTTTTACTATATTACTGTTGTTTTCCAGGAGGATTTTGTGAAAGACAGGTATAAAGGAGACATACTGGTCAGTGCATTTATTTATCAAGACAGTGGTCCAGGTTCAATCCCCTGCATTGACAGGATTATTTCCAATCAGCACACCTTTTGGGTTGACTCAGTCTCATAAAATAGGTTTCAAAAAGTTAGTTGTGTATTCTTAACAGGACGTAGCAGTCAATCCCAGCATTTTTTGCTGTTTCTGATTCCTGGGCAAGTTTACGTTCAGTAGTTTGCCATTACTTTCTGAATAACCAACACTCATACCTTTGTATGGAAACCAGTGCAAAGCGGTCTGCTTACAAATCGCCCACAGCTGTGTGTCAAGCGTGGTATGCGGGATTGTAAACTGCATTCGTAACACCTTTGCCACAAAGCTGATAAAACAGGTACTGGATCATTTTTAGAAATGTCTGAGATATGCCTAGGAAAGGAAAATGGCATGTAATGGAACTGGCCACAGCACCTCATTATGCTGTATCTGCCATGGGACTGCCTTGACATCTAGAAACCTCTAACCCAGACACATATTGAGACCACTGTAATTAGGTTCTGATTACAGCAAACAGCTTTATAGGCCAAGGGCTTAAGAAAACAATAATAACATATACACACAAGATATTGCTAGTTTTAAACAAAATTCCATAGCATGAACCTGATGTGGGTATGTGAAGTGTTAGAGACTTCACATTTTGTAGGCCTGAGTGTATTGAAAAATAGGTGGTCTGTCTTTCTCTCCCATATTGAAAGTTGAAAGCTGACACTTAATTCTCTTCTCATTACAGCAAAACATCGCTATTACTAGTACATGAATAATATATTGGAAATATGTCTGTTATTTGAACTTATTTGATATCAGAATGTGTCATTGGGGAAGGGGGGGGGGGGTGTCATGTGTAAGAGATCACTATTGTAAAGTAAAATACATATTATTTTCAGTCACTGAATGGAACATTGTAAACATTGTAAATATACAGACAGATATAGCTAAAATGTATAACCTATATAATGTGAAATAGGAAATTATCTGGAAGTTGTTCCACTATCAGCCACCTGTGGACGTGCCTGAGGGGCTGGTGTTGAGGTTATTGGATGTGAAACACTGGTCAACTTGTAGAGTTAATGCTATGCAATACTTAACATAAGTGGGCGCGTTAGCGAAGTTGATATGGAGCCGCACTGATAATGCCATAAGCACAGTGGGGCGAGTGTTCAATGTCTGGGCTCATCACCTGCTAAGTGAGGAAATATTTCTCCATGCATTCGGGCCTACAAACTGGGATGGCCCTATCACATCCAGACACATACATGTACATCACCAGTCATCAATAAGTCCACAATAGCATTAACAACACATAAGCATAAGCCATCCTTATACTAGTACAAGTTGTTAATACTCAATGATCAAATTAACATCAGTGAGGAGAAATAGCCCCTCTGCTACACGAACAATCATAACAGAATGAATACAACCCTCACTTTTTACATAAAAGTTCCACAAACATAAAAGTTACATAACCAATAAACCAGCAACCTTTATACAGATTACCACTTGCCTCAACGCTGAACATTTAAAACAAAATGTATTCAAAAATAACATCATCTATCTCTTCTAAGACGGATTCTTTCTGATCGCCTCACATTCAAGTCTCCTGGCTCAAACATGTACCAGTCACTTCTTGGTGGTCTATCCTAATGTTCCTCAACCTCTACCACGACAGGCAATTCTGGTAGTCTTATTGTCGCCTCCGGTACCTCAATTACCGCATCTTTCTCACACCGCTTTAACTCGTGTCGTGCTGCTCTAAGGGCAGGTCGATTCTCTCCCACTCTTCTAATAACATATGGGCCTCCTGATGCTTTTGGAACCTGCACCACTGTATATTTGTCTACAGACCACTGGTCTTTAATCTTGCACCTCTCTGTTTAGTGGACTCTCTTCCTAACTACTTCTCCTATGGTTAGCAATTTAGGAGGTGGTGTCTTGTCACATCTCTCCTTCCTTACAGCAGCTAACTTTCTTAACTATTCGCCTGCCCTAACATGCGCGTTACGCAGGCGGGAAAGATGTCCAGTCACCCAGTTCTCAACATTCGGTTCCCCATCATTACAATCACTATCATCACTAACATCTAGCATGAAATCTACTAGCAATCTGGGTTCTATTCCAAACACCAAGTAGTACAGGGAGTACCCTGTGGATGAGTGGGGCTTAGAGTTATAAACTAACAAAATTTCAGCTATATGTTCAGACCATTTCCTTTTCTGGCTTGCCTCTAGTGGCCTCAGAAGATCATGTAGGGTCCTATTAAACCTCTCGCACTGACCGTTCACTTTTGGATTCCAACTCGTGGTACGGCTCTTTTGAATCCCGTATACCCTATAGAGTTCTGCAATCACAGCCGATTCAAAGTTCCTGCCCTTATCTGAATGGAGCCTATGGGGTACACCTAAATACAAAAACCATTTCTCCACCAGAACTTTTGCAACTGTCGAGGCCTTCTGATCCCTTGTGGGAACAGCAATTGTAAATTTGGTGAAAACATCTGTAATAACCAACACATTTTCATACCCCCGACTATCCTTCTCCAACATTGTAAATCCATGGTCACCACCTCAAAAGGCCTAGATGCTAATAAATTACCTGAAGGACCCTGCAGTTTAATATGGGGTGGTTTAGCAATATTACACCTCTGGCATCTTTTACAAAACAGTTCAATATCTTTCGTGATGCCGTCCCAATAACACCGACTTCTCAGGATTTGTATCATCCTATATCCTATATGTCCTGATGGCCGGTGCTGTGCACCGATTCTAACACTCTCTGCTTCAATGCATCAGGTACCACCAATTGAGAAATCCACCCTCTACCTGGCTTCCTTAATTTCCTGTACAACAACCCGTTAATCACACTCAATCTCTTTTGCTGCTTCAACAAGCTTTTGGTTTCAGGGGGTAAACTCCTCATCTCTATCTTACTCAGTCTCACTCTCTCACTCACACAAGTTAACACTTTATACACATGCACATCTTCTGCTTGTAGTTTTCTCAACTCTTCAGCTGAATATGATGGTAATGATAACAGTGGCACATTACCCACAGGGTCATTCTGTCTATCTACATCTACAATTTCTCCTACCCTAGCAGTTCTCAAGTTCGGACTGACTGGTGTAGCAGCTGTGACTGATTGGAATGTCACCTTCTTCATCTTCCTGGGGTTTCAAAAGGGTAGCGGGACAAATAATCAGCATTTCCATTAGCACGACCTGGTTTGTGCTTAATGGTGTAGTCAAACATCGACATCTGTGCTATCCATCTCTGCTCAATGGCACCGAGTTTTGCCTTTTGCCACAAAGCTAAATTCCTACTATCTGTAAAAACTTCTACTTTAGTACCTAAAAGAAAACCTCTAAACTTTTCAGTCATAGCCCACTTCAACGCAAGCAACTCAAGCTTAGAACTGTTTTTAGCATTTCGTTCTGAGGGGCGTAGCGTACGGCTAGCGTAAGCTAGAACTCTTTTCTTACCAGCT
The DNA here is from genome assembly GCA_014155875.1 of Cepaea nemoralis. Lineage (NCBI taxonomy): Eukaryota > Metazoa > Mollusca > Gastropoda > Stylommatophora > Helicidae > Cepaea > Cepaea nemoralis. The sequence goes on from JACEFZ010003926.1 coordinate 36,810, forward strand.
TGAATTTGCGAGAGGACAGCACCTAAACCCTGGTATGAGGCATCTACCTCCAATATGAACTGCAACGAGAAGTCTGGGAAGCCCAACAGCAGTGTTGATGTCAGTGCCTCTTTTAAGCAATTAAACGCCTCCTCGCACTCTGGAGTCCACAACCGCCCTTTGGGTCCTTTCTTCTTCTTAGTATCACCGGTTTGCTGCTGGTTGAGTTGCCAACCAGCTCATGCAGTGGTCTTGCAATATTATCAAACTTTGGGACAAACCTTCTATAATAACTGGCCAACCCTAGAAATGACCTAAGTTCTGTCTGAGTTCTGGGCACAGATGCTTCTTTTATGGCTGCAACTTTATCATCCATGGTGCCAATGCCTTCTTCTGAAATGGTGTGCCCTAAAAACTCAACCTTTTTCTGACAAACGTTACGCTTTTCAGGATTAAGTTTTAGTCCAATGGACTGCAGTCTCTCAAACACTTTCTCAAGCCTACTCAGATGCTCTGCAAAAATCCCCAGAACCCAGAAAACACCAAAATGTCATCAAGGTATACCAACAAAATCTGGAGAAAAAAAAGTCATTCAGAGAGCATTGCATTAACCTCTGGAAGCTGCTCGCGGAGTTTGCAAGTCCCTTTGGCATACGCGTATACTAATACAAACCAAACGGGGTGGTAAAAGCAGTCTTCTCTTGATCCTCTGAGTTCATGGCCACCTGATAATACCCACTTGCAAAATCTAAAGTTGAAAACAATTTGGCGCCACCCAGATCATCTAGATATTCATCTACTCTAGGGAGATGGTATGTATCTTTTTTTGTCCTAACATTTACAGATCGATAATCAACAGATAGCCTAAGTCTACCATCTTTTTTCCTCACGAGGACCACCGGGGAAGCCCAAGGGCTGGAACTTTCCTTAATTATCTGACTATGTAATAAAACTTGGAGATGATCTTGTATTTCTCTATAAAATGCTGGGGGAATTCTCCTATAAGGCTGCTTGATGGGAGTCTCATCTGTCAACTGGATGCTATGGTTTACTTTATCTGTATAGCCTATGTCGTATCTCCCTTGGCAAAAAGACAATCATACCTAACTAATAACTCCTCTAACTTCTTCCTATCTCTATCACTACCCTCAAAACTGCTCAAATCTACAGGGCACCTAACATCATCTTTCTCTCCGGCATACGGCCGTGTTGAAACCTCAACTTCTTGAGCACTTACCATTTTGAAATGGTTGGTAAAATCCACAGTAGCATCTGAAATATCCCCAACTTGAGTACACTTCGACAAGAATATGTCTTCGTCCCCAGATTGACCGCTTGGACTTGGCATACGCCCCGTCTCAAGGTAGTCAAAGTGTGGGAGAAAAGCAAACCCTTGTGCTCCAAGTCTCGAGTTGGGCTGAAAATGACATGCATATTTTCACGCACAAATCTAACACATTTTACACTAATTGAGTGATGGAGCGGGCAGGTACACAAACTCTATTGTCAACAAAAACTTTAACTCCACCCAGTCCGACTCCAATAATCTCCTCCGCTGGGCTGCTTCATTTAAGAAATCTACACAAATTCGGTACTGACTGTAAAATGTTCGTGACACTAATGCCAGGCACTCTTCTCTCCTCATTGTCCATGTCTTTGGTGACAAACACCCCACAGTCCTTCACTTGTGTCCCACCCAACACAATGTCACACACAAAGTACCCAACATACGGAATCACTACGCCATTTGCGGCCGTCAACCTAACGAATTGTCCTTCCTTTAGAACATAGTCCTGGAACATGTCCTTGAAACAGGCCTCAGTAATGGTGGAAACCTGAGAACCTGTATAGATGACACACTGAACACTCTTGCCACCTATCAAAACAGTCTCATCGGGCCTACCACCCACAATTTTAATGTCTGAGCCATGTCGCTCCCCTTCTAATACCTGGCTCCCAGCCTTAAAGAGGTATCGTTTAATGCCTGTCTGCACTCGCGTCTCAAGTGACCTAGCCGATTGCATCGCCAGCAACGTGGCACTTGTTGTTGATCGCTGGTGGTGAGTCGGTTCAGCCTGGCACTAATCTCAGACATCTCCCTCTGCAGAAAGTCAATTTCACCCTGCCTGGAAGTAAACTCTGTTCTGGATACACGGCCTGGCTCAGTATGTGCAGGCCTACATTCTACCGTTTGTGGGACTACCTCAGCCTGCACCGGCCCATACTGCCCCTGCTGAAACTCCACTTTAACTGGTGGAGGCATACGTGTTTGAATTTCACCAGAGTTCACATTTCTAGCTCTCACCTCTACCTCTCTGACTTCAGCACCCAATGGGGACCGCACACCTTCCCATGTTTGTGAGCACTCCCTGATCTAAAGAAATGTCACCGACGAATCTTGCGAGATCTTTTCCTTTACAACAGTTTGGGTGAAACTGTCCCGTATGCCAGCCACAAACTGGTCTCCAAGGGCCTCCCCATCCAACACAGGGACACCTTGCATTTCCTAGGCCTTCACTACCCTCTTAATTTCAGCATTGACCCTATGGGAGAAGTCATAGACTGTCTCCCTAGCTCGCTGGCGTATTGTAAATAACGTTGCCAGGAGCTCCCGTAGACTCTTCTTCTCTCCAAATATCTTCAGTAAGGCCTGCAGCATGGCCTCAGGGTCGTCCTCATAAGCATGGAGTTCTAACTCTCTCCTGACAGGACTGGTTATGCTGTCAAGAATAACGTCAACCTTATCGACTGTCTCTAACATGACAGGTCTCCATGCTGACCTCACCTCCCTGACGTACTCTTCTACTGATGGTCCACCTTTCTCCCCAAAACACCGAACAGGCTTTCTTGTTGGTACTACAACATACCTCAAAGCCTCAGTGAGCTCGCGTGGTGGAGCGTCACTGGGCGGGAATCTTCGGTTCCCATCGTAGAAACTGGCGGCGGCTCGTCTTGTTCAACACTCGCTGCAGCACGAGTACTTCTGGTCTCCATCTTAAGGACAAGATACTATGCTACGGGTGGCTTTGCAATGGAGCCTAACTAGCTAACCTGGGTTTTGCTATCTCTAGAGGGCTATTACCAACTATACCAAAAATGAACCGAAAAAGGAACGAACTAAAGACCTCAACTAAAACAATCACATGGTACCAAAACAATCCTACCAGAATAATTCTAAGGCTGTCACTATCCTGGCAGGCTCGCCACTTGAAACAGAGGTAAAAACAGGAACAAGGACCACTTACTTCTGCTACGGTGATGTGAGGAGAAGAGCGCAACACTGACTGCGTAGGGCCAAAGAAGAAAATGAATAAAGAGAAAGAACCTCTCACCGTCCCCGGTTAACAAGAATAGAAAAGAAACAAGATTTAAGAAGATCCAGGAATGTGCCCACAGGGAATTGGAACAATATTCTCCAATCCCAGACAAAGAATTACTCCGAGGGCTGTTCTAACACCAATGACTATAATAAGAGAGCCTATCAACTAAACAACAAAGTAAGAATAACACAAGCATCATTTGTTTATTAAACTTCTAAACTTCACAATAATATAAAGACATGTAGCATCAACAAAGAAAATAGGATACAGCAAAAATCAAACAGCCAAAACACTAACCCAACAAACAAAATTCCTAAGTACAGCAAATACTTCTAAGTACAGCAAACACTTCTCCAATTCAGCAAAAACTCCAAGCCTATCAAAAACTAATCTACTAAAAACTAATCCACCAAAAACTGCTAGTCTACTAAAAACTTACTCTACCAAAAACTGCTAGTCTACTAAAAACTAATTTACCAAAACTTCTAGTCCACTAAAAATTAATTTACCAAAACTTCTAGTCCACTAAACACTAATCTACCAAAAACTTCTAGTCCACTAAAAACTAATTTACCACAACTTCTAGACCACTAAACACTAATCTACCAAACATTTCTAGTCCACTAAAACCCCAGGAAAATCTAAAATCTAAAACTAGAATTCAGGCTTTTCCTGTAGATAAAATAAAAACCGACAAAAATACTATTAGGCAAAGACAAGTCAAACATCTCAACATGATGACCCAACAAGACAACACCAACACCCAGTCTTTCTACGTAAGACAGAAAACACTCTTGTACTTGTGACGAATAGACTCAAGATGCAACATCCTGACACTTATTCATTAGATTCACTTACATCACACATCACAAGCAAACACAACATCTCAACACTGATTTGGCTAACATACAACATATGTTGGAAGCAAACAACACCTCAACACTGATCTGGATGACATACATCAGACATTGTAAGCAAACACAACATCTCAACACTGATTTGGTTAACATACATCAGACATTGTAAGCAAACACAACATCTCAACGCTGCTTTAGTTAACACACATCAGACTGACATCTTTGTCCTGGTAAATTAGGCTGTCATTCTAACCTACCAAAGTGGCTAAATTTACCAAGGAACCCATAATCAGTTGCCTGTCTACACCTTGCAGAATATTTTATACATCAATTTGCACCAAGTCACTGGTAACACAGGACAACACAGCCCTATAGACCACATGTTTATAGAACACTATCAATGTTTAGCTCATGGAATAGCCAAGATCAAACACCACCTACCACACACCATCTACAATAAAACATATATTGACAGATTGTACTCCTGTGTTCCACATATGATGGTACGCTTTACTCCTATACCACAATACACAACATTATAGACTCCGCCACCATCAGACATTCAGGTGTCTCAACACAGGGACTTCCCCGGACAACAACTCCAACAATCCTGTACACAAGCAATGCCCTCGTGGCACGAACAGACATGGACTATGTAAATCCACATTAACTATATGATGCTTAAGCTGGACAAAACTGATACCCACATAAAATATAATTGACAGGGAGCACCTATTCAACAGCCTCCAAAGTTTTCTACACATTCATCACACATCCTCACTCCTACACCATAACCCTGATTGTGATCAAAATCACAATATAGTCTACATACATTCGCCTCGACTACTACAGGCCACTTCAGCCCCTGGCGGTTATAATAATCATGATCCTCATCATGGCTATCATCATAATCACATGACCACCACCATCACAAGCATAGTCATCATCATGTGATACTTATAAGACAATGCCCATCGATTTAGCGTTCCTTCTGGTATCTATATCACTGCACCCAGTCATGGATAATAATTAATATAGCTTCCTTTATAAGAGTAATTGTTATTCTCATGTATGTCCTACTTGATGGGTTCTACTTTCTAGGTGACTTTTGCTTTCTCGTCAATATCAAAAACTCCAAATACTATATTCCGTGAAGTTCCCTCAATGAAACCAGAATTGAAATATGCCAGTCTATGATCATGTCATCTCAGTTGCACCCTGATGACCATATATCAGGAATTAACCCTAACTCACCATCATGATACTCAATGCACCACCTCTTCCCCACCTTCTGTCATTTAAATACCTAAACTTACAAGGGATGTCATATCAGCACCAATATGAGAGCACACACATTACCGCATGCTATTACAAATTAATAACAAACAAGTAAAACATGTTTAGCTGTGAAAAGCATTGGACACATATACCCAATGGAATTACCATATTTGCAGAATGTAAAAATGCAACACTTGCACATAGTAGAGTTACAACACTCACAGAAAGTTAAAGATAAACATGTATTACACAGGAACTCAATTGAGGAACTTCCTGAAACTACTAAGACAGCTCATAGATAAACACACAATAGTATCAAGTGAAAGTATACAAATATTAGTAAGAGTGCATCATTCATATGAGAGAATCAAAGCACAAAAATGTCAATGGCTGGCTACAGAACATTATTACTAATATAATAAACGGTGTAATATATCTATTATGTCATTATTATTACACACTAATGTCAACCAGTGTTGCCTAGTGCCAACCACCTCAGTGTACTATTCTTTGTGAATATACACATAGCAAGTGCATATAAATATCTTTGCGAAAGGTGGTACATAGCATTAAATCATATTCTCTCCACCGTGCGACAACCGCCTTGCTTAACTTAAGACAGAATCTCAGTCACTGATTCTATCAATAACTTGATACACCTACACAAACATTACTGCCTTCTGGTAACAGATGTGATGCCAGACTTCACTTACTGCTGAACAACAAATTCCCACACTATGTTGAATATTTAACTATATTGTAATGTACCTTGCCTTTTATTGACTGTAAAATGTGTTTACTTTAATCACTCATAGCCACTGTCAACTCATCTTCATACTCAGCATCACCTACATGTCTATCTCATCTATAATGATCAAGCTGAACTCATTAAATCATAGCTATACCTGATATAAAAATGCCTAAAACAATAATAATATATGTTACTGCCACTAATATTCCTAATATTATTTTCCTCAATAATTCATACAACCAATATTTGCCCAGCTCTTACAACAACAAGCTTCTTGAACTCATAATAATTTACACCGCTGTAAATAAACCACTAGCTCTGAATAATCATTAAGTATTACTAATGCCCCCGTGTGCCCAATTACCTCCCAACCTGTGGAACACTATTTTCTCCTTTATCATTAGCCATTATTCCAAATTTACCTTTTAAGTTTTGTTTCGAGAACAAAGGCTAGCTGTTACTTGCTGAGATGGTCTCCCACGTGTCAATTTTCCAAGTGCTGTTCCTCCATCTTCTACTTTTCACCTAGTCTCATAAAACTTCTAACACATAGTAGCTTCTAAGTTGTTCCTTAATTTATCGCGCACATATACTGTAGTATGTTTTCTAGAAGTGGCTCTAGAGTAGAGCGACAACACATTTTTCAGATGTGTGTAATTGATGATGTCCCTTATGAAGTGTGTGTGTTGCTGGATATTCCGGTGTTGTACACTACATTGCTGGTCTTCATGAATGAGAATTGCCATTACTGGTTTAAATTTATTTGTCAAAGCCTTTCTTAAAATCTTGTAGTCTACGTTTAGAAGCGAGATCGGTCTGTAACTCTTTAAAAGTGTCTTGTCGGAGTTCTCTTTCGGAATAAGAGTGATGTAAGACGTGTTGAAACTGGATGGGAGTTCTTGTTTGTGGAAAGATTCAGAGAATACTGTTAGTAAAAGGGGACCTAGAAGAGGACAGAAAAACTGATATAATTCAGCGGTAATACCGCCAGGGCCAGGCGATTTGCCCCTCTGTATTTCGTGAAACCGCTTGTGTTATAACTGTTAGTGTTAATTCAGTATCTAGTGTTAGTTTCTGTTCCTCTGTGAGTTGTTTTGTGAATTTCATAAAATTTTCTTGTACGTGCACCTGTGTGTTTTCCTTTGTGCAAAGGTTCTTATAATAATCTCCGAAGGCTAAGGCTATTTGTTGTAGCTTGACTTGTATATTTCCTTTCCTGTCGATTGTCTCGCCTATCTGTCTGCTGCGCTGTATGTTTTGTTCTATAGCTAGGTATTGTTTACTCGGTATCTCTTGTGTTATAGTTTGTAACTTTGTTCGCAGTAAAGCGCCCTGAAATCGCTGATTTCTGTGGAGATCTAATTCTTCCTGTAATGCTATGATGTGTGGTGAATTTTTGTCTGTCTGTAGTAAGAACTTAATTGCATTTTCCAATACTTGTTCTTCTTGTTGTTTATGCTTGTGTATTACTGCTGCTAGTGTTTGAGTTCTCTCTCATATAGTTTGTCTAAGTGTTTCCCCGAGTTCTCTCGCATTACCCTCTGGTATATCACTATTGTATGTGAGGATCAACTTGTTATGCGATCTACATAGTCCTGATTTTGTAAAAGTGAGCTGTTAAATTTCCAATGGAGAGATCTTCTAAAATGTGTTGTTGCTTGTACTGTGCTTATTGTTGCAACTACAGCCTTATGGTCTGTGAAGTTCAGTGTCTCCTGTAAATGCTTGACTTGTGTTGTATGATGTGTTATGGGCGCATAAAGTCATTTAATCCCGCTGCTCTGTTATGTGCATTGTTTGTGTGTGTTGTATCTGTTCCAAGGGGATGCGTCTGCCTGTATATGTCTGACAGCCCATGGATATCTAAAATTGTTTGCAATGTGTCTAACTGATGTTCATCCTCACCTGTTGTGTTTCTAATTTGCATTCTTACATCTCCATTTGTCAGGTCATGCACCCATAAAATGAAATTGTGACCCCGATATGAGCGTGATAATAAATTTTCCAGTGTTTTGTAGAAGAGCGGCTGATTTCGGTAGTCAGACGGTGCGTGTATGTTGGCAATTGTGTATCTATGTATGTTATTTCCCACCTGTACTATAGCTATCCTACCCTGGCAGTCCCTGTCCTTCTCTATAATCTGCCACCTGTCCGATGTCTGTATTATTGTGTACCCAATCCGATATGTTGAGTACTAAGACTAAAACATGAGTGTCTTAGACCTAAGCATGTTGTGATAGATGATGCGTGTTCGTCGGTGTTAACGTTAGTTTCCTGTATGAGTATAAAATCAGGTTTATATTTGTGTATGAGTGGTATAAGATGATTGATTTTGGATCTTATACCCCGAATGTTAATACTCATTATTTTAATTTCCGCTGCCATTTTTGTTGTAATATAAGAAACGGTTGAGTATAATTATGTTTCTTGTTTCAAACTGTCTGTATTCAAACTTTATCCAAACTTTAGGATGTCAAATTATTGTGTTAACTGTGAATAGGTGGTGTCATTATTTTAAACATTTAACAATTAATGTAACTAATTGCTTCTTTAGAAAAACCTGTGCGGGCTGTTGGCTTGCTGATACTCCTGTCTATTCCATTGTTCACATTGGGCAGTGAGGAGTATTTTGTGTGATATTCACTGGCACAGGAACGGAGCAATATGGGGACGACCCGTTGCCGTGAAGTTGGAACCATGTCTAACTAACTAACTAATCGTTGGCGAGTTATGTCCCTTGCAAACAACAAAATGAATATTATGTTCTCGTGAAAAAGAGGTATTTTTCCCCCCTTAAATTTCGCTTACCAAGTGCACAGACCGTCGAGAGTGCGATAGCGAATGGTTAGCCCGTAAATCATGTAATTGAATCCTCACTATTGCTCCCGGTTTGACTCAGCCGAAACTAAGCATCATGAAATGTTCTAGAAAGTAAAGGCGAAGTGAGACCACATCACCCATTGAGTGCCAATTGTTTTACAAAAATGTGGTGTTTTATTTCACCATATACTCAATGCCTAAAGAAATGGAAAAGCAGAGTCTTCTCTTTTAACCTTTACAACTGCTACTACTACAGTTACCACTATGGCTACTACAGCAACTACTGTCTGCAAATATTGAAAATTGTGTGTTTGTGTATGTCTATATATAAATTGTGGTATATGCCCAACATAATTTTGAAAAAATCAAAATCGCTTTGAGAAAAGAAAACCTTGACAGCCCATGTAACGATTGTCAGATGTCAAGCTCTGTGCTTGTTCTAACACAGTTTATTTGCATGTTGTTGCTGGTGTTGTGCTATAAGCTCTTATTATTGTTTACCCCTGTATGGCTATGGCCAGTCTTTGCAAAAACAGACGCACTGCCCTAGATTCAATCAATCAATCAATCATGTGCCATGCCGGAAAGCGTGGGCGGTCATGATTCGCCATTTCACTCGATCACCAGAGTCGTGGATCAGCTCAGTGTTCCTGTCTCGTCCATGCCATGTGGCCAAGCCATCCAGGTATTTTCCTCTCGGTCTTCCTCTTGGTCTGTTCCCTTCGATCTTGCCAGCTGTCACTAAGTTCTCCAGTCCATTTCTTCTCATAACATGTCCAAAAAATTTTGACTGTCTACGTCTAATTTCTCTAATCAATCTACGATTTTCATTTGTCTCTTGTAGTACTTGGTCATTATCCCTAGATTGGATAAGGCAAAATTTATACGTTGTGAAGAGAAACCCGAATGACAATGTTAGGGCGTCCATTGGGGACAGTCGGTACATCGTGCACGGAGCTTGCAGTGTTCAAAAATTGTATATATTGCATTAACAAGTAAATTTTATGCATTTTTAGCAGTCAAAGCATTTCAAGCTTTAGGATGTCACATTATTATGTTAACTGTGAATACGGGGTGTCATTATTTTAATATTTAACAATTAATGTAACTAATTGCTTCTTTAGAAAAACCGTAGTCGAGTTATGTCCCTTGCAAACAACAAAATGAATATTATGTTCCCGTGAAAAAGAGGTATTTGTTTCCCCTTAAATTTCGCTTACCAAGTGCACAGGCCGTCGACAGTGTGATAGCGACTGGTTAGCCCGTAGATCATGTAATTGAGTCCCCACTATTGCTCCCGGGTTGACTCAGCCGAAACTAAGCACCATGAAATGTTCTGGAAAGTAAAGGCGAAGTGTGCGCTATTGACCACATCACCCATTGAGTGCCAATTGTTTTACAAAAAATGTGGTGTTTTCTTTCACCATATACTCAGTGCCTAAAGGAATGGAAAAGCAGAGTACTTCACTTTTTACCTGTACAACTGCTACTACTACAGTTACCACTATGGCTACTACTGTCTACTACTGTCTGCAAATATTTAAAATTGTGTGTTTGTGTATGTCTATATGTAAATTGTGGTATATGCCCAACACAATTTTGAAAAAATCAAAATCGCTTTGAGAAAAGAAAACCTTAACAACCCATGTAACGATTGTCAGATGTCAAGCTCTGTGCTTGTTCTAACACAGTTTACTTGCATGTGGTTGCTGGTGTTGTGCCATCAATCAATCAATCAATCAATCATGTGCCATGCCGGAAAGCGTGGGCGGTCATGACTCGCCATTTCACTCGATCACCAGTGTCATAAGCTCTTATTATTGTTTATCCCTGTATGGCTATGGCCAGTTTATGTCTGACTTCTTGTAAACAGTCCCACAGTCCCCATGGTTGTTGATTGTAGAGCCAAGATGTTCACAGTTTATGATGTTTTCAATTTCTCCGTGGGTGGTTGTAATTTTTGGTTGGCGTGTAGTTTTTTGTGTGGGTATTTTTAAAAAAATATTAGTTCAGAAAAATATTGTTATCTTAATTATGGCTTTTTACAAACAGGATTAAATTTACATAACATATACAATTAAATTAGGAGCAAATTAATTCCGCATTTGTTATAAATTTGCAATAGCTCATACACTTATAAATGTTATTGATGAATTTTAAATAAATTCAGCCATTCTGTATACAAGATAAGAATTAGTAGCTTAACAGCTAAAGTAATTGAACATATTAACACATTTTTTACTTATGTAATACATATGGTACTGATCAGTTAGTAATGAAGTTTTTATTTGTGTAAGAAAGAAATGAAGTAATAATAAATTCAGGAGCAGTGAATATTATAAATTAATTATTAATATTTTGTACATGATCACTTGAAAACTTAGTGACATCTGGCAAACTTGATGTAATCCAAGCCTCTGGTGATCATGTGAGTTTGCAAACCATCATTGTCTGTCAGCATGGCACATGTTTCAAAACATTACCACCTAACAGCATGGCACACGATGATGTTGGCAGAAGAGCTTCAATACATAATGTCATGCTTGAATGATAAAATAATTATTTACAAATACAGGTTGCCCCAGGTCTGACACAGACTTCTACATGGTCGACAGGATACAAGTGATCGCTCTTACACTTCTAGTGCACTGATGGCGCGGAAGGGCATTCAATCCCTACACTAGCATTTAAGTTGGTCTGAAATGTTGACTTCTCGTTCAGAAAGCAGTGGCAAACTACAGAATGTAAAATTGCTTATAAAATCAACCTGGGGTTGAGTGCAGCATCCTGCAATGGACATGCAACATTTATTGTTATGAGTTTGACACTTAAAGGAAATGTTTACTAACGCAAAATTACAAATGAAGACGACTGTGACACAGAAACCAAATTATTAAAGAGTTTCTCCCCCGATGTGTCTCCACCTTGCCGTGGTGGGGGAGCTTGAGTGTCACACTGACCCCAAGCGCTAAGCCGATGGATATTAACTACATATTGGGCAGCTCTTGGGATAGGGACCAGACTAAGAGAGACACAACCTGCTGCTCTGCAGGTAGACTGAGGATAGCAGTCAAAAGTTTAAATCAGGTGCACGAAGGCAGAAGTTCTTGGTCCGGACACAAGCACTAAGGCTCTCGCTGAGGGATAAGGCTGAACGCCTCTAAGCCATTAATCCTTGGACCTGAGAGCCGGACCGATACAAACCTACCGAAAAATGGAGGTGAGAGGCTGAGCACGCTACATGCTTAGTTCAGATACTTATTCGAAGGTTCTCAGCTGGGGGATCTAAGGGATCCTCGGATTAGAGGGCCTGGCCGTTTTTAGCTCACTGATACACGGAGGTAAGGTGCTGAGCCGGCAGCACATGTAGCCTACCTCGTGAGGACTAAAGGAAGAAAAGCGCCCTAGTCGCACGAAATAGTTACGAAAAATGTCTGTATCTATGCTCAGTAGAGTGTAGTCAAAGGTGGGAAAACGTCTCAATAACACGAAATGGAACGCTTGGCTAGCGAATCCATTGCGTGGTCCGAAGTCCGAAGCAAAAGCTTACCTAGTGGATGTCGTCCACAGACTGTCCGTTCCTGGTTTGTGCTTAAGCGATCAGTGGCAAGCGAAAGGCCCAATACATGGAAGTGAGGAATCAAAGCAGCCATGAGCAGGACGTGACGATTCCTCGGGTGAGCCCAGTCTCAAAGCAGTATCTGCTGGCTCTGCAGTAATGGAAGCCGCCTTAGATAGCAGGGAACGCCCACGGTCTGCCCCTGCCTTCCCTTGCGGGTTAACCGTGATGTCGTTGACCGTTCTATCTTGACCAGCTGAGACGTGGGCGACATCACAACAATAAGTCTAACGTGTCTCGAAACCCGAAGAAGGCTAACCTCATTAAAAATGCCCGCCGAAGCCGGAAGTGTCGTCCTACGGGTGGCAAAATAAAAATTGGCACTACGCATTTACGTCCGAGTGAAATGTCTCGTCCGAATGTCTCTCATGCTAGGAACAGCTCTGGCTACCTAGTTTACGAATGCCGCTCTTGTTCGGAACAGCTCTGACTAGGTAGTTTTCCGAATGTCCGTCGTGTCTGGAAAAGCTCTGACGGGCACAACGACAAGCACATGTCCGAACCGAAAACTCGCTGAGTGGTTACCGTCTGCAGACCTGCCTTATTTATGCGGGAACCGCCCGGGGCAAACGAAATGCCCAATGTATTGATGTGAGGAATTAAAGCAGCCATGAGCAGGACGTGACGATTCCCTCGGTGAGCCCAGCACCAGGGCGCTATGTGTCGGCTCTGCAATTATGGAAGCCAACCAGGATGGCGGAAAATGCCATGGACTGTCCCTGCCTTCCTTTGAGGGATGACCGTTAAGTCTTCGACCTTTCCAACTTGACCAGCTAAGAGGTGGACGGTGCCATAAATGTGAGATTCCCAGGAATGCTAACTTGGTCAAAATTGCACGCTAAAAGTCGGATGTGTTGGCCTACGGGTTTCGATCCAATGGTGCATAACGAGACACACCGCAATCGCATCTGAAAAAAAACAATCCGGATGAACGCAAAGAAGAAGAAAGAGTTCCCTTGTAAAATAAGGCTCTGTGATGAAGGAGGTACAGACACAATTCTTAGAACTTCATATTGGGTTCGAAACACAGCTGCAGGCGATTTGGCAGCAGATCGTCTCACGTTGAAATTTTCATGCACTGGTATGAGTGCTGGTCACTCAGAAAGCAGTGGCAAACTACTGAATGTAAACTTGCCAAGAAATCACAAACGGCCAAAGAATGCTGGGGTTGGCTGCGACATCCTGTAAAGGATATGCAACTAACTTTTGTTGTAAGTTATGTGATAGAACCATCACACGATGTAGGTCTGTGATGTGATAGAACCATCACACGATGTAGTTCTGTGATGTGCTAGAACCATCACACGATGTGGGTCTACGATGTGATAGAACAATCACGTGATGTAGGTCTGTGATGTGATAGAACCATCACACGATGTAGGTCTGTGATGTGATAGAACCATCACAAGATGTAGGTCTGTGATGTGATAGAACCATCACACGATGTGGGTCTGCGATGTGATAGAACAATCTCGTGATGTAGGTCTGTGATGTGATAGAACTATCACACGATGTAGGTCTGTGATGTGATAGAACCATCACACGATGTAGGTCTGTGATGTGATAGAACCATCACACTATTTGGGTCTGCGATGTGATAGAACCATCACATGATGTAGGTCTGTGATGTGATAGAACCATCACATGATGTAGGTCTGTGATGTGATAGAACCATCACATGATGTAGGTCTGTGATGTGATAGAACCATCACATGATGTGGGTCTGAATGAACGGAGGATAGGTGGCCGGTGTTTTACTCTGTTAGTGGGCGATGAGCGCAGGCGGCAAATCCTCATTCAACCATGCTCATAAAATCAGCGTAGTCTCCTATCAGTTACACAAACGCACCTGCTATTCCTACATTGATTTTTTTTTTTTTAGTTGACATTTATTATTGGATGGGAATGAATGCGTGAAATATAATTTTCTGTATAAATAGTGCTTGTGCTACAGGTGCATGTATCGTGAGTTGGAGATATTAAATACTTAGTACGTAACACAAGTAAGAGTAAAGAAACAATACACGTAAGGGTACAGAAACGTAATACAAGTAAGGGTTAAGAAATGTAATACCAAGTAAGGGTTAAGAATCGTAATACAAGTAAGGGTGCAGAAGCATAATACAAGTAAGAGTAAATAAACATGATTTACATGGTTTGGTTGTGAAGGTACATACTTTATTTTCAAAGGATTAAGAATTGTGCATGCAGGCCTGTCTGACATTTTGTCCTTCTCATCTTTCTGCTCTCATACATGATTATACATCACTTAAGAAGCTAATATTAGACAACAACAGAAACAGAACAGCAAGTGTAAGTGATGTGATGCTGGGTCACTGGTTTTGTTATTGCCATCTGACAGGCGATGTAGTCAGTATCACACCAGTCATTTTACTCCCAGAACATCTTCTGGCGTGCTTTTAATCAGGCTGGATATTGTAACTGTGTAGTTATGAATAAAATCTCACCGCCAGGGTTACTGAATCTAGAACTACTGGGGTAGTATGCAAGTGCACTAACCAATACAATATAGCATTATGAAGAGTTTACTTTTGTAATGTATACTTGCCCGCTCGTCTGTGTTTGAATCTCCATTCAGGTGGATTTTCTATAATTGACCCTGGCTCCCAGGTCAACCCAATCTGAAATTGCTACCAGGAAATGTCATGTGACGTGTAGTTGTACGGTGGGATATTGACCACATCACCCATCAAGTGTTGATTGGTCTAAAACATATGGGTGATAGCACCATTTGCATAGAATTCCTCAAAGTCCTTGTTCCTATCTTTCTATCTCTATCTATCCATCCATCCATCCAACCATCCGTCCGTTCGTCCGTCCGTCTGTCTGTCTGTCTGTCTGTCTTTCCGTCCGTCCGTCCGTCCGTCCGTCCGTCTGTCTGTCTGTCTGTCTGTCTGTCTGTCTGTCTACCTATCTGTCTATCTGTCTATCTATCTATCTATCTATCTATCTATCTATCTATCTATCTATCTATCTATCTATCTATCTATCTATCTATCTATCTATCTATCTATCTATCTATCTATCTATCTATCTATCTATCTATCTTATCTAATCTATCTATCTATCTATCTATCTATCTATCTATCTATCTATATGTCTATCTATATGTCTATCTATCTATCTATCTATCTATCTATCTATCTATCTATCTATCTATCTATCTATCTATCTATCTATCTATCTATCTATCTACCTATCTATCTATGGGTGATAACACCACGTACGCAATATTCCTCACGAGTCCTTGTTCCTATTTGTCTACCTCTATCTTTCTATGGGGCCAACACCATATATCCAATACGCCTCAGGATTTATTTTTACCGATCGCTTGCTCTGAACTCAAGTGTAGTTCATAGACATTACTTCTAATAGTGCTGGATGAGTTTTGCATGTGGAAAGCTTTCCCTGTTAACAGTGTCCCTCGCCATCAAGCGAACCCACATTGACTTTAGAGGTACTTGTAATTTACGTCCCTAATTTAAGGACGAGAGGTCAACATTTTAGTCCAGCTGTCCCGTGTAGGGTTTGAACACCATAACTCGACATCAGCACACCAGATGTCTAAGAGAGATGGGTTGACTGTGACGTCCTGTAAAGGATATGCAACTAACTTTTGTTTTTTACTGCACTGGACTTGTGTGTGTACTTTAAACTTGGTTTTGTTGCAGGCTTGGCCCTGGTGCTGTGATATACTGGTTTGGTTTTGTCCAAGAACTGGCAGAGACCGGTGAGAGGGGTATTCTCTTGTTGAGTGGTTTTCCTGAACCTGAGCAAATTGTACATCTGAAAGACATGCATCAACAGGAGGGGGAAGCTGCTGGACTTTGTTTAGTTCGTAATGTGGATAAAAATTCTGATGATGATGATAATAGCAGGGATCTTTGTGATCCACAAATGGGCAGTACATTTTCTAACTATGTTGATCTTATGTTTGATACTGATGAAGAAGATGAGCAAATACCAAGATTTACTGCAGCTGTTCAAACAAGCTGTATTTTCTCTAACATAACTGCAGAAGGGAGTAAAATATCACCGGAGGAACATTATAGAGGGATAGATAATGTAGTGCATATAAAGGATTCTGGTATGGTTAAAACCACTAGGGATAGCTTACATGTTAGTAGGCTGGGAGCCATGGTGAGAGTCAAAGCATATATGTTAATTGTGAGAATTCAGTTGACACACATGCTGATAAAAGAAGTCCTGGATCACCCAAGTCACATGGTAATGATAGTGTGTTTTTAGATAAAGATAATTCTCATGATGACAGTGCATGTTTAGATAAAGATATCTCTAATGATTCTACAACAAACATTGTTTCTGACAGTGACAATAAGCTAAGCAGTCTTAGTGATATCTCAGGTTGTGAGAGAGTTAATGAGCATTGGGATGTCAGTGCGACTGTTAAGACTTTGTGTGTGGATACACATTTCAGTGGTCCGCAAAATCTTCACCATGCTGAAATAAATGCCAGATGTAATAAGCTTAGTAATACTCAAGATGACAGCATTTAATTGTGTTCAAGATCTGCTCCGGATGATTGCCCCAAACCTAGTTCCACAAAGTACCCTGTGGTTTCCATGAAAAATACCCCATTATGTCATGATAAAGAAATGCATAATAATTCAAGTTCTTTAATTTACTCTGATAAAAATAAGAAGAAGACAAAGTCAAAAAAGGGGGAAGAGGTAGAATGATTGTTTTTGCTGTTTTACCAATGTCCACTTTATGTTATGCTGGCACTGTGGGAAAGGGGGCATGAATGTGCTTCACAATCCTGCATACTGTGCTTGAAACACAACTGCAGGCCATTTGGAAGCAGACTGCCTTGCACTGGTTTTCATACAATGGTATGAGCGTCAGTTGTTCAGAAAGCAACTGCGGGACATAAAGTTGCCTAGTAAATCACAAACAGTCAGAAAATGATGGGGTTGGCTGCAGCGTCCTGTAATGGACACGCAACAAAAAGTGTTTGCTCAGGAAGTGTTATCATTAAGTGAATGGCCAAATGGCACCAGTGATTATACCTCTTCATAACATCATTCCCAATTCTTAACAATACATTCCATTTGTATTTGTCACATAACATGACTAGGCCTGTTCTATGGCACAGTGGCTACTATGTTTGCCAGTTGGCCCAGTGGTCATGTGTTGCATCCCCATCGAGGCAGCTTGTTATTTTAAATTGACCTGGACTCATATTTTGACGCAGCCTACAATGGATATCGGGGAAATGTCCTGAGAAGTAAATGTGGCCGGTGAGGTATTGACCACGTACCCATTGCGTGGCAGTTGGTCTATTAAAATATGGGGCTAGTACCATGTACCCAACATGCCTTGCGTGGAAACGTTTATTTTACTTTTTCTTTATGACATGACTGAAGTCTGATTCCTTCTTTCTATGATGAGTTTCCTTTGTGACTCATTTTGGCTGCCTATGGCATGTTTATTTCTCTTTTGTAAAGCCAAAGCTCTGAAACACATCAATTATGAGCCCAGCTTTCCACGCTGTTTGTGCAAGATATGGTGCTGTGTGTAATACAAGATGTGGGTGCTGAGGGGATGCAAGATATGGTTGCTGATTGTCTTCCATTAATATGGGAATTTTCTGTTTTTCTCTTGCAATCTCTCAGTGTGAACAGTTTGTCATCTTTAGCAGAATTCTTCAGAGCAGAGACTGTCCTCCCTTCGTTAGTCAGACTAGTATCCATTTCTTATGATGTTCTGTGAGGTAGATGAGTAGCCTAGGTTGGTGTGATTGCTTGCATGTCAGCCCCTTTGTGTCCTGTTATTCAGCAGTAAGTCATTATGTTTCTTCATTGTGTCAACAGTTTTATAGTAATTACTGATATAAAGTGGGATCCATTGGTAGCGCAGTATCTAGCACACTTGTCTGACAGTCCGGTGGTTATGTGTTCAGATCCTCATTGAGACATATTTGTTTTTTTTATTGACCTGGGCTGCCAGGTCAGTCTAGGTTCAAATGGGCACCAGGTAATGTCCTCGGAAGTCAAGATGGTCGGTCTGATGTTAACATCACCCATCAAGTGCCCATTTGTTTTGGACATATCCTTTACAGGACATCGCTGCCACACAACAGCATTTTACTGCTGTCGTGATCTCTTGGCAAGTTTACGTTCAGTAATTTGCCATTGCTTTATGAACAACCGGCTTGTCAGAATCTCTAATGTCTCCAACCGAGATGCAGGAACATCGTTACGCCCGCCAGGCGAATAGTCCCCAACCGGGATGCAGTAACATCGTTACGCCCGCCAGGCGAGTATTAGTTACCTGCCCGCAGGTTGCTGGCTGACGCGATAGCCAGCGGTCAGGCAAGGACAAAGCAAGACGCACGCAGTCCTCGTGAAGCCAATCCACAGAGGGCAAGCGCTTTGCGAGAAACAGACAGACAGCTTGGGTACTCGGACCAGACAGGACGTGTGGGTAGAGAAAGGCTTTGTGTAGTTCTGTGCCCGAAAGTCGAGTGCTTGTACATCTTGTGAGATAGACTGTAAAGCTGTGGGTTGTCTGTAAGTGTATTGATGTATAGTATATGTATTGTAATGATCATCACATGCCAAACTAGATCGTATTGCATGTGACTTGTAAATAAATCCATTGAACTTCGTGTCGTTGTGTCTCAAGTCCAATCATGTTGTACTTGTACTTGTCTCACATGTGTTAGGTATAACGAGCCAGGTTTAAGACCCTGACATGTGTGAACGTGGTGGCATCGTCCGACTTTAAATTAATTAAGATTTGAACCTAGATTTGTGAACGTGAAGATATTTGTCCGGCTTTAATGTACATTTAAATGTGAACGTGAAGGCTCATCCTCATATAGTATTACAAGTGTTTGAATATGGAGGCTAGATGTGAACGTAAAGTACATACATTTGTTTGATCTTGTAAACGTGTAAAACATCAGTGATTGTGTAACTTGTCGCCATTTTGACCTTGTCGACATTGTGAAATCGTCGCCAGTGTAACCTTGTCGCCATCTTGTAAACTTGATGTCTATGTCCTTACTGAATGTCATCTTGATGTAAGTGATGTGTCATCAGTGTTGTAGAGTGTTGAGATATATTTAGATTGTATTTGTGAAGTTAGTTGTGGAAAGCAGAAAGTTTCGGAAAGAAAGTGACTTGTGGTTTTGAAAAAAAAATTGTTGACTGACGACATTACGACCTACAATTATACTCAACGCCATACAAACCTAATCAAAACTTAGTGACAAGCATACACACCACATCAGATAGACGCTAATTTATTTCCTCCCAAAATAAAGCAGGTTTTCTGTGCCATCTGAAACCCTTGCCCGTAGAGGTCATTTGTGTTTTGAAGTAGCGACCCTACAGTTCCTAGCCCTGGTTTGAACCGTTCTCCACCGCATCCAGTACACTTGAGTATATTTTTCTTTCTATATACTTTCGGATGCAAATTTGGGCACAAATTGTAAGTTGAACAAAATTGTAAATTTTTCACTTTACTAACAACTTGTAACAAATTGTGTGTCTGACAACGCATTTGCATTTAAATTTTCCATCATGTCTTCATTAAACGACTTCATCGAGATGGGTTTAAAGCTGAAGTTAACTGGTGATGAGTTAACTAAGTGGAGTGAAAGAAAATACTCTGAACACCTCCTAGTACAGGAAAAAGCTAACGAACGCGAGGAAAGAGCGGCGGAAAGAGCTGCCAAGCAAGCAGAAGTAGAATTGTCTGCAAAAACAAAACAGGCAGAGCTAGAACTATCTGCAAAAACAAAACAGGCAGAGTTAGATAATGAATTGAGGAAGGCGGAAATCTCAGCTCAGAGTAAAAGAGAAGAGCTTGAGTTACAATTAAAAATTAAACAACTTGAAACTGATACTGCCATGGACAAAGAGTCTAAGAAATCTGAGAGACTGGAGAAAGAAAACCAGTACAAAAAGTATCAAGGTATTGTGAGAAATTATACCTCAGGTGACTGCATATGCAGCGTTCACCCAGAATTTTGAAACCTTAATGGACCATTACCAGATCCCACTTTCTGAATGGAACATTATTTATATGAGAAGTTTGTCAGGAGAGCCTCTGAAAGTCATAGAGACTATCCCAAAAGACCTCAGAAAAGATTACCATTATCTAAAATCAAAGATTATGGCACATTTTATGCTAGATGAGGCAGGTTACAGAGAACAGTTCAGCAAATTGAGTCCAAAACCCACTCAAACGTTCTCTGACTACCTCTCATTAGTCCGAGACATATTTGCAAAATGGACTTCAGCAGCCAAAATAAATAAAGATTATCAAAAATTAGAAGATCTCATTATCAGGGATAAAGTCATCTCATCCCTTCCATCAACATTTTCAAAATGTTTGCAAGAGAATGAATGTACGAGTGTAGATGAGATTGAGAAACGTGGTTCGGCTTACTATAAAGCCAATAAACATTGTTTTGCTAGTGAAGCTACTGATACAAACTTTGTAGCAGCGGCTAACTATGAAAAACCCCGATCAGAACCCTATAATAGGCAAAAACCATATAAGCCTACTTCTGAGAAATACAATCATTGTAGATATTGTAACTTTTCACACCACCAAGGTGAGATGTGTGACAAGAACCCAGCATATCTTACATATCTACAGAACATCATAAATAGCCAAGATAAGGAACGTAAATCCTTCAAAAATGCACGTAAATGTTTCCTCTGTAAGGCGTACGGTCATTGGCGTCATGCTTGTAAAGGAAGGCAAATGACCAAGAAAGCAAATGCCGCCTTATTTGATAGTTCATCATCAGATGAAGAACAATCAGAGAAACACCCTGTGAACTCAGCACAGGCTTTTGACATGTTTAACGCAAATAAATGTACTGTTTGTAATACCTTTTATGAAGATGGCATTTTGACATGCGGCCACTCCATTCCTATTGCCAATGAAGAAGCTAATTTGGTAATAGATTCCAAAGGCAGAATAAACATCCACCAGGGATATGTGAATGGCAAGCCTGCTACGGTCCTTCGGGACACCGGCAGTTCACTTATTGGACTAAAGAGAAAGTTCATAATGCCTACAGGCTATACAGGCAGGCACGTAACATGCAGAACATTCTCTGGAAATATTGAAAAGTACCCATTAGCATGGGCATATATTCAGACACCTTTCCTCACTGGGAAAGTAAATTGCGCAGCATTAACTAACCCCGTGTGTGATATTATCATTGGAAATCTACCAGAGGTGAATGATATGCCTCATGATATAACATCTGTTTGCATTGATGAGAACATAACATCATCACCATCACATGTCATCATTGATAATGTTGTATCACCAAACGAATGTATGGTAGCTAATGTAGCACTAAGATCTCATGACATCATTGATCAAACTGTTTCATCACCATCTGATATCATTGAATGTGTGAACGCAGTAACCAGATCTACTGCTAGAGTGCAAGATGAAATTAATCAAACTGAGGCTATAGAAATGCTTAGCCCAGTGGTACTACCTCCTAAAACCATGAAGGAGACTTTTGTAACAGCCCAAAATGACTGATCCTTCATTGTCTAAATATTTTAATCTGATCGGCCAAAAGCCAAAGGTAACCAAAAATGCAAGATGGCATTTTGCTTTGAAAAATTGCATGCTCAACAGGTACTATACCAGAGGTGACAGCACAACAGAGCAAACTGTTTTGCCGATTGAATACCGTAAGCAAGCCTTACATCTTGCCCATGATATACCTCTTGCAGGGCATATGGCATACTCTAAGACCAGATCAAGATTACTAACACAGTTTTATTGGCCCAGATTCTGCAATGACATTAAGCAATATTGCAGAAGTTGTGACATCTGCCAAAAACTAGTGAAGAAAGGTAAACACCCACAGGCAAAATTACAGATTACTGACTTAGCCAGTCGACCTTTTGAGAAAATATCTGTCGACATAGTGGGCCCTCTTAATCAGATAACAACCAGAGGGAATAAATATATTATTACCATCATTGATTTATGTAGCCGCTGGCCTGAAGCGATTCCGTTAAAGAACATAACTGCCAATGATATAATGGAAGTTTTCTTCCATATATTTTCACGGATAGGATTTCCAGACACTATCCTATCAGATAGGGGAAGTCAGTTCATTGCCGCATCTACTCAAGCTTTCACCAAAATGTTAGGGGTGAAACAATGTTTTAATTCTCCATATCACCCTCACTCAACTGGAATCATAGAGAAGTTTAACGGTGATTTAAAGCATATGCTTGCTAAAGTCACGCAAGAACATCCCAACAACTGGGACACATATTTGCCTGCTATACTTTTTGCTTATCGCGAAGTGCCACATTCTAGTACTGGATTCTCTCCTTTTGAACTTATCTATGGTGCCAAACCACGTGGCCCATTGACTATCTATCATCAAATGTTAACTGAAGCCACTCCTTTACTTAAACCCATATCATCATACGTATACGTTACATCATTGCGTGAAAGGATCATCAAATCTTGTATAATTGCAAAAGAAGCACTAAAATTATCTGGTGCTACATATAGACAATATGCAGACAAAGGTAACAGGACAATAACGTTGACACCTGGACAGGACGTACTTCTTCTCCTACCTAGTGACCGACATTTATTGACTGAGTCTTGGCAAGGACCATTTAAAGTAATAAGACAGATTTCAGCTGTAGACTATGAGATTCAAATAAAAGACAAACACAAAATATTCCACATTAATATGCTAAGACCATATTACAACAGAGACAACGAACAAGACGATACAACAGCTTGTACAGTGATAATAGACCATGAAGATGACGAAGATAGTGACGAAATTCCAACACCTGCATTAGACACGACAAACTGCTTGAAAGAAATCAAAATAAACCCAAACTTAAACTCAAGCAGAAACAGACAGCTGCAAACATCTCATACAACAGTACAACACCATCTTCTCCAACAACCCAGGACAAACAGAATTAGTACAACATCACATCACGCTCACTTCAAACACACCCATAAAATGCAGACCTTACACCATTCCAGTGCATTACACTCCAGTACACGAGCAGAGCAGACACCTGATAGCATTTGCCACACCTTAGGGACTGTACGAATGGTACAAACTTCCATTTGGGCTGGTCAATGCCCCAGCGACATTCGTACGTATGACACGACTTTTACTAGTGGACATACCAAACATTATCTGTTACATGGACGACATTTGTGTTCACACAAAGACAATGACAGACCACATAAAGACATTACAGCAGACATTTGAACGGATCAGACAGCACGGACTGACGGTAAAGCCTACAAAAGTAGACATAGCCTATCAGGAAATATCCTTCTTGGGGTACAACATATCTAATGGCTTTGTCACGACAGACGATAACATCGTGTCCAAAATACTGAAACTCTCACTTCCGACTACGAAAAAGCAAGTCAGAAGTGTGTTAGGACTATTAAATTATTATAGGCAGTTCATACCAGATTTTGCTGAACTGACTGAAAAATTTACTAACCTACTAACTAAAGATCAACCTGAAAAGATTGTAAACAATGAATGCCTAAAATTTGCATTCCAGAAAGTGTTATCTTATTTTTCTGAGAATAGTTTAAAGAATCCCATTCTCAAATTGCCAAATTTACTTATTCCTTTCAGATTACGCACAGACGCGAGCTCCGTGGCGATTGGGGCAGTTCTATTACAGGAACATGATAACATTCTACATCCTGTATACTACGTCTCTAGAAAGTTGAAACCAAGAGAACGCGCTTGGTCCACACCACAGTTGGAAGCCCTTGCTCTAGTGGTGGGTATAACTAAATTTTCCAGATTCCTCCTGGGACGTCATTTCATTGTAGAGTCCGACAATAGCCCTTTAAAATTTATTACTTCAGGAGTACCTACCAACCAAATGATAGCGCGCTGGTCTCTTAAGCTTCAAGATTACAGCTTTGAAGTTCGACATATCGCAGGCAGAACCAACACGATTGCCGATCTTTTGTCCCGTTGTCCGACCGACCCAGTAAGCACTAATGTCTGAGTGCAGTGTGTTAAATACACTCAGACCAACACAGCCATCAGTGAAGTTTTTTTCCACGAAAGCTGTGTATGTCTACTATTTGATGTGATAGAGTTCATTCCCACTATATATAGTTTTCTTATTTTATTTTTACTGTAGTAAGTGTCTTGAATAATTGTGTAGCGTGTGGTAGAAAGCGAACAATATTAATTGTATATATATTACGAAACAAAAACAGTGCCACATTCGCTCTGAACTTACCTCAAGCGAACTATCCAATTTATCAGTGGTATCTGCGAGTGGAACATATCCAGTGATATTTTAATCCGTGTATGAAAGAGTGAACTGAACTTTGACATTTACACCACTGCAGTCAATCGAAATCCAGAAGTTTTCCAGCGAAACAACGAACACATGAACTATCAGACCAGTTTACATTCCGAATTGTTACATCAGACCGGAACAAGTGTGTTATAGAATTTTCAACATCAGCTGTTCGTGTGTACTTCCGGATAATTTATAAATTTAGTCCAAAATTAGCAGACGACAAACAAAACCTTAAAAAGGTATGACGCTTCTAAAATATTTAGGA
The DNA here is from genome assembly GCA_014155875.1 of Cepaea nemoralis. Taxonomy (NCBI): domain Eukaryota; kingdom Metazoa; phylum Mollusca; class Gastropoda; order Stylommatophora; family Helicidae; genus Cepaea; species Cepaea nemoralis. The sequence continues at coordinate 62,064 of JACEFZ010003926.1, forward strand.
ATCATCAATTTCGAATACACGAATTGTGTATTAATATTTTTTCAACTAGTGTAATCTTAGAATCATATCTTGATTAACTTATTCATACTATCGACATTTTTTTCGCTAGTATGGAAAAGCATCAAGCGATGACGCTGAGAAATAGAAGAATAATTGTAATATATTAAATTTAAGATTTTTTGAAATTATGTCCCTTTCATTTAATTGTTATTACATTATTACACCAAGGGCGGTAAATTGAAATGTATTCGAATATGTGTTGTATATAAATAGCCATGGTGTTGCCAGATTGTTAACACTCCAAGAAGTCATCAACTGGGCATGGTATAGGGTTACCGACGTTGTAGACCGACGGAAGAGCTCCCGGCCAAATGAGGTCAGAGCTCGAGCGTTGAATACGGCTTATATAAAGGCGTATTACAGTCTTACCCGATGTTTTTTGTTTCAAAAAGCATATTATTACTTTTTTTTAGAGGTTGCGAGGTAGTTGCTTTGAAAGCTGGTGCTACCGATCTGACTGGGTCAATATTGCAACTCAGGTGATCATCCATCGAGAGGATGAAACTTGGCAAGTGGTAAAGATTGAACACCACATGTCTTAAAATACAACTTGCATTTCTTATGTATTTCTATGCCAATATATGTATTCTTATGTATTTCTATACCAATGTATATAACAACAGAAAGGTCGATTCTGACATGGTTAAAATATTAACCCCGTATGTATATAGAGAGTATACATGAAAGATGAGATCTTTCATGAAGAAGCCCCGGGGGAGCGTGTCAGAATCTCGAATGTCTCCAACCGAGATGCAGGAACATCGTTACGCCCGCCAGGCGAATAGTCCCCAACCGGGATGCAGTAACATCGTTACGCCCGCCAGGCGAGTATTAGTTACCTGCCCGCAGGTTGCTGGCTGACGCGATAGCCAGCGGTCAGGCAAGGACAAAGCAAGACGCACGCAGTCCTCGTGAAGCCAATCCACAGAGGGCAAGCGCTTTGCGAGAAACAGACAGACAGCTTGGGTACTCGGACCAGACAGGACGTGTGGGTAGAGAAAGGCTTTGTGTAGTTCTGTGCCCGAAAGTCGAGTGCTTGTACATCTTGTGAGATAGACTGTAAAGCTGTGGGTTGTCTGTAAGTGTATTGATGTATAATATATGTATTGTAATGATCATCACATGCCAAACTAGATCGTATTGCATGTGACTTGTAAATAAATCCATTGAACTTCGTGTCGTTGTGTCTCAAGTCCAATCATGTTGTACTTGTACTTGTCTCACATGTGTTAGGTATAACGAGCCAGGTTTAAGACCCTGACACGGCTGCCATATCAATTTGTTAAAACCCAGCTCAGCGCGGTCTGCTGCCAAATAGTGCACATCAGTGTTTCGAATGCACGTAATCAGAATTACGAACCACGTCCGTAACGCCTTTTCCGCGGAGGCCGGCGAGTACCAATTGATCTAGGAAAATAAGGGGCTACCACCATATGCCCAATACCCTCATAGAATGTAATAAGGTCGTTAACACTCTCATAGCATGTAATAAGGTCCTTAATATAAACTCATAGCATGTAATAAGGTCCCAAATACTCTAATCGCATGTAATAAGGTCCCTGATACCCTCATAGCATGTAATAAGGTCCCTAATACCCACATAGCATGTAATAAGTTCCCTAATACCCTCATAGCATGTTATAAGGTCCCTAATACCCTCATAGCATGTAACAAGGTCCTTAATAAACTCATAGCATGTAATAAGGTCCCTAATACCCTCATAGCATGTAATAAGGTCCCTAATACCCTCATAGCATGTAATAAGTGTTTTCCCACCCACCCTGGGTGGGTACCGTCCAAAAAGGGAAACCTGGACCAATGCAGCAGTCTTTGCCCAGGATGTCTATGAAAGTTTCCACTCAGGCACTGAAACCGTTGCTGCAGCGGTTGATCTTGAGGACGCATACAACAGAGTACCACTGGATTTTTTTATGTTTCAGCTTCTCGAACTAAACATAAGTCCATTCCTCCTTAGTTGGATCGCTGCAGCCCTCTTCCAACGGAAAGTAGTTTTTAGATGTGGCAGTTGGACTTCGGAACCAACAACAATATATCCTGGCCTACCACAGGGATCACCATTATCTCCGGTACTGTTCAACGCCTACACAGTGAGAATCACCAGTGAGCAGATCACTGGACCTGGCAGGACATTGTCATATGCCGATGATGTTTTAGTGTATCGTCAGGGGAAGGATAGAGAGGAGGTTGCTGTGGAACTACAAACCGAACTCAATCGCATAAGTACTTAGTGTGATGAAGCTGGGGCAATGGTCAACCCAACAAAGGCAACAGTGACTTGGTTCTCGTTGAATAATCATATTGTCAACACTCCAACACCAACTGTAATGCTGTGTTTAGAGACGGTGGAAAGAACGCAGGCAATGAATTACCTGGGGATACGGTTTGATCGAAGCCTTGCTTATAATGTGCACATAGACCAGGTGATAACAAAGGCCAAGCGGGGTTTGGCAGCGATGCGGGTGATGGCGGCAGCAAACTGTGAGCAGCGCCATCTATGTCTTCTGTACGAGGGGTTGGTCATGTCTGTTTTGGAGTATGCAATGGCAATCCTGACTCTCAGCCATAAGCAGATAGAAAGGATGGAAAGGATACAGAATGAAGCTATGCGCATTATTCTTGGATGTACAAGAGATACAGCATGCAGGGCGATGCGCTACCTTCTTGGGTTTCCAACCATTGAAGAGAGAATACAAGATTGCAGGGCACGCGCCTACCTCAGAATTAACGCAAACACACAACATCCACTGCATAGTGAAATTAGGAAGGTGAAGGGCAGCAGGTTAAAAAGAGGACGGTCGTGGATGGGTCAAGCCGAAGACATTCTTCAACAGGTGTGTTCACTTGAGGACTTAGAACCTGGCGAGGAGTGGGTGCAAGTGCCAACAGACTTTTGCACATCCTTTTCAGTTTGCATCCAACTTGACAGAAAATGCAGACAAGAAAATCCGGCTGCTGTTGAGGCTGAAGTACAAGCGTTGATTTTCGAGAATTCGCTAGACGGTGACGCGGTCATCTACACAGATGGGTCGGTCGTCCGACATGTGAGAAGCTCATGGGCCTTTACAGCTCGGGCCGGAGGAAGAATTGTGAAGGAGGACTCTGGTGCTTTTACTGAAACCACAAGTAGCCTGACCATGGAAGTCATGGCAGTAAGTAAATCAATAACATGGCTCGAGACACAGACATTCACTAGGGCTTGTTTCCTTAGCGACTCAATGAACATGATCAAGAGGATAGAGGAGGGGTCGATCCGAAGAGAATGGTTGCTGCCTCTGGAGCGGTCTCGACTGGCAAAGATTAGTTTCATCTTCGTGCCAGGGCATGCGGGAGTACAAGGAAATGAGCGGGCTGACAAGCTCGCAGGTGAGGCTACTGTGGAGGGCGGACGCGCCATGGACCAGGCCGACATTCTGAATGCTCTACGAGAAGTAAGACTTTTGCGAGAACCAAGTGATGACTGTGAATCTACAACAATGGCCAGACTGCGAGAGCAGCAAATTAAAAGAGGTGTGGCCAAACAAGAACACTACGCAGGAAGCCAAAGAAGATTGATAAACCAACACAGAACTGGCGTCGTTAGCCGCTACACGCTGCGGGATTTGCTGAGGAGGGGATCCGAGCACTTATGGACTGAATGGTTCGATGTGCAATGAGGATGATCTGTCGACTAACTAACTAACTAACTAACTAACAGTCAGAACATTATATATATTATATATTTACAACACTGATACCAGAAACAGTCATATAAATATTATACTGATACCTGGAACTTCAGATTGTGTTGTTAATATGGGGAATCTTTAAAACCAGTGACACTGATCAAGTAAGATTTCTCCAGTAACAGTGACAATAGTGTTAGAATTCTCTGATTAACATTCAGTTAAATAAGAGAGGAAATTCATAGTGTAAATCAGATTGAAGACTCTCATTAGACAGTGTTTGTCATGGATGTCCAAGCATCCTAGTGGTTCAAGAGATAGCGGAGACACTCTTCACGGGACCGGAAAAGCATCACCTTGGTGAGGTTGCTTGTCTGGAATACATGGTGCTAGTGTGTTCTCAGCACAGTGATGAGAATGACTATACTTCTGAACACTGATCTGAGTCTACAGACACTTTAGAATATACGTCACACATTCTACACTTTATACACACACACACACTTCTCCTACATATACTCTTTGCTTTAATAAATTTCTTGTTTTTATTTGTTGAAGCTAGAGTTGTCAAGTATGTTATGTTGGGGAAGAATGAGAGGGGGCATGATCCAGGGGTGAGTAAGAGTGAGAAGAAGGTGTCTTCAGATTGAGGGAGTGTTGTGGACGGAGTCTGCTGGATATCTCCAGGATAGAGAGATATTAAATTAAAACAAATGTGGGTGTTGATTCCCCTCACTCCAGGGACGACACTAAAGTGGTAAAGAAGAACAAATAACTACTACGACATTCATTCTTTACACACGACAGTGACATTAAAGTTGGGTGACAAATTCTGACTATATGTGTCTGCACTCATCAGTCACCAGAAGCATAGAGTGAGAATATTCTAAGCGTGCATGTGTCTACAGTATCAATAAGTTATTCTACTCTTTTATCACTCTGTAGGTTACATAAATGATAGTTTTAACATGTTTTTTATATTTATATGCACTGACAAGCAAAAACGGATGTTCTTTGTTTTTAATGCAATTTTGGGATTGGCATGGGAGGTGTCTAACCTACAGTCTCTTTGGCATTGTTGGTTCATTTTATGTTTAAAAAAATATTTTTTAGGTTCAGTGCTAGATAATTAAATGGTAGTTTTAACTCATTGTGGGGCACTTATATGCAAAGAGAAGCAGGAAAAGAGAGTTCCTTTTTATTAATTTTTTTGAGTGGTTGAAGTTGTCGATGTCTGGTTTCATACCCACCATAATTTAAGTAAGGTCTTACTGTATTGTCATTTAAAGCTTGTTGATTAAAACTGTTGATTATTTTGCTGTGTTACAGATTAAATGCTTACATTAAATATTTCATTTGTGTGTATTTTTTTTCTGTTTGGGGAACTATTCTCTCAGAGACTTGATATTATTGACATATTTCAGTAAAAACAAACCATGCAATTATCTACACAAATAGAACAGACTGAGATGCTTGAGCTTTGTTGAATGAATTCACCTTGATCATCCTGTAGCAGGAGAACCATGGCAGCACAGTGTTAACATCTTTGCCTGCCATCCTGGTAATCATTTATTCGAATCCCTCTTTTTCATTGACCTGGCTCCCAGATGACCCCACTAAAACAGGTGCCAGGAAATCATATGGAAAATAAAGGCGACCAACCTGATATTGACCACATCATTCATTGATTAGTTTAAAAATAATTGGGCTGCCAGTATACAGGGTGTTTGAAAGTCTCACTACACTTTATATGTAGAACAGCTGTTTGCTGGAGAGTATGTTTTTCATTTCCAAGATGGAAAACATACTCTCCAACTACAAAGTGTAGTGAGGCTTTTATATTACCCTGTATATCCAATGTGGCTTAAGGCAGGAAGAGATACTTTACTTTGTCTTTTTTTTGCGCTCACTCACTCTGAACTCAAGCATAGTCCATACACACTATTTCAATTGGTGCTGGACTGAATTTTGCGTGTGGATTAGCTTTCCCGTGTCCCTCTCCATCAGGCGAACACACTCTGACTTCAGAGGTACTTGTAAATTATGTCCCCAAGTCAAGTATGATAGGTCAACATTTTGATTCCAACGGTCCGATGTCAAGATGTTTTTATTCGTGTGCTCGCTCGCTGTAACCTCAAGCGTAGTCCATACACACTATTTATAATAGTGATGGACTGAATTTTGCGTGTGGGTTAGCTTTCCTTATTAACAGTGTCCCTCGCCATCAGGCGAACCAATTCTGACTTCAGAGGTACTTGTAATTAACGTCCCAAGTCAAGGACGACAGGTCAACATTTTAGTCCAGCTGTCCGGTGTAGGGGTTGAACCGCTAACCTCGGCATCAGAACACCGGATGTTTAAGAACACGCGTTCTTATCCATTCGCACCTGCTGATGTAGGGGTTGAACCCCTTACCTCGTCATCAGCACACCGGATGTTTAAGGACATGAGTTCTTAGCCATGCTGACCTGCGAGGACTTTGATTGATTCATATTCATATTGGTGTTGGAACTCTTCGCTGGCTGCTGAGGATGGGGACGGAGCACATATGGGAATGCCCCGAATGCTGTGATGTCGGTTCCTAAATCAATCAATCAATCAATCAAACTCCCAAAGAAGTTGTATGTGTCAATCTAAAGTCAACAAACTCTCATAGAAGGTTGCATGTGTTGGTCTAAAGGCATATTGCAGCACTTCTGTAAAAGACACAACACATTTATGTCCAAAACAAACATTTCGAATGAACAAAGAAGAATTTCCATGTCATGCTTCTGTTCATGTACCAGTGTTCTTCAGTGTTCATTTCTTGTAGATTGAGTTTTCTTCTTGATCCATGATGTCTAAGAGTTGTTCCGTCCCCTTTAAGTTCACAATTCTCAATTTTCTTCTGGGGTATGTGTTAAATGGACCATGTTTGGCATCTGTATTTTCTTTTTTTTTTTTTTGCATATCCTTTACAGGACATAGCTGTCAACACCAGCATCTTTCAGCTGATTGTTGATTTCTTGGCAAGATTACGCCCAGTAGTTTGCCATTGCTTTCTGAGCGGCCGGCTCACATACCCCGTAAGTTATCGATGCGATTCGAACCACCGCTGATTCTTACCGTCATCACGTTAACCCACGAGAGTATACGAGATTACGGAGAAAAGTCATAACCTCTAAGCCACGAAGCCGGCGGCATCTGTATAAAGTCACAGAAAAGGTGTATGTTCTCAAAATGTTTATGTGTTTGCTGCAAGGGTTGTGCCATAGATTTTTAATGCAATTTAACCTCTGCATTGCTGCATGGGAAAGTCATTAATTAACATAAATTGTATTATAAAGTCCATTGAAGAGTATGGACAACTGAAAATCTCATTTTAGGACATAAACTAGTTCTTAAGCAATACCCCATGCCGTTAGGATTGTGCATTTTACAAAATGGCTGCCCCACTGTTGTCTTTCTCCTTGGAAAGAACAATGAGGCATTATTCGTTTTTTGTGGTATGGGGATGTGAAACCTTCTGAAATCTTCAGAAGAATGATTTTTCCATATGGGCTAGTTGTTTGATTTAGAAGAGAGTGTAGGAATCCACTGAAAAGTCATTGAAATGCTGGGACTTCTCTCAAAAGGACTATTATTGCTGCATGACAACATCCGTCTTCATGTGGCTAGGCATATGGTGGTTACAGTACATTTCTGAAATTTGAGGTTTTGAAACACCCAGCGCACAAGTCCAGACTTGGCGCCATTGGACATTTCATTTGTTTGGACTCCTTGAAAGAACATTTATGAGGTTTACAGATGATGAGATAATGAAGGCTGTCCAAACTGGTTTACGGCCATACCCAAAATCTTGTTCCAAGAAGGTATAAACAAGCTAATGGACAGGTGGACCAAGCTGCCAGGCAGGTGGACTGTGTTAAGAAATGGCACACACAAAATTTCTGGTTCGCACTAACGTAATAAAGTTATTCGTAAAATTTTGGTTATTTAATTACTTCCCTCAAACATTCAGTCTCCAACTTCTTTTGAACAGACCCCATTGCAAGATAGTACAAAAGGAGGAAAATAGTTAGTTTTACTCTAGCCGCCTTCACTTTTCCATATCTCTGGTCGTCTTGTATCGATTTAGAACAATGAATCAACCCCAGAGATGCACTTGTCAGACGAAAAACTCCAAAATAATTCAGCCTTGCCACTGTATTGTATAGAACTTTTTAATATTTTTTTTGAAAATGTACAGGTTAATATTAAATGTTACAGACCCTATTTCCATTATATATTTTCAAACTGTCCTTATGACGTCACTGTGTTGGTCTGCACCATGATGGTGTATGCTTTACACTCTTGACATCCTTTACAACAATATTGACAGGTTACAAGACAATGGCATGGTTATTGTAATTTCTATCACACTGTTAAGGTTTTCATTTGAAGCCCCCTCGTATGTTGCATACTGGGGATGTGATGCTAGACCTATTATTTAAGATCTATCGGCACTTCATGGGTGATGTCATCTAGTGTCATTCCCATTGTCTTTAACTTCTCAGAAAATGGTCAGTTACAATATTTGTGAGGCTGGGCCGACCTCAGAATCGCATGGTCATATTTTAAAAATTCAACCCCCTAAAGATTTGAACTCTGGACCATAGAGTCATAGAGTGCACTAACTACTGCGCTACCTCTGTTCCTGTTAATTTGATTAATACAGGTTTGATTGAAACATGGCAATTGTCACAATACTAAGATTACAGAATGTCAAATCTTTGTAAACATCAAAGGGTTTATTATTTTCTTAGATTATGCATTGGTAAAAGACATCCTTGAAGTTAAACAAGAAAACTGGAATGTGAAAATGTAGTTTCTTGTTTTTCCGCTCCAAAATGATGTTTTCGCTGGAAAGGTGCAGGATGCTCACATGACCTGCGCATAACTGAATGCAGAAATAGTACTGTGTCCCGTTCTTCTTGTAATCAGTTCTAATTTATTCACAAATTCAGCTGTGATTTATCTGGGGAAGATAAATTTAAAAATTCAAACCAGTGATTTCCCATTAGAGAATTTAAATAATGAAGGCACAAACAAAAGTCTGCATAATTTATTGCTTTGTATATTTTGCTGCAACTCATCTGGTGCATACTGCAAAAGTCACACACACAATATAAAATAAAGCAAAACATTGAATCCTTCAAGCTGAAATATACAACACACATATCCCAACAGTAATTTTAAGCTAGTGTGTAGTTTTGTTTACACGGCAATGGTTTGGCCATATTAATCTCAACTTCTTAAGGGCACCTTGACATTTATCTATTTTGTGTGTTGATCAACACGTGAAATTAATTATCTCTATCAATAACATGACTGAATTTCAGTAGGATAGATGGACAGAATGATAAACAACGAATCTTCTGGTAACCCTGTAAAAACCTACAGACAGAAAATTACCCACTTCCTCAATAGCACACCAACTACTTTGGAATCGATTCAGGTTCATAAAATGGATACTAAGTAATTTTCAGAATTTCTTAGAAAGGAAGGAACACGCCACATTATAAATAACTCAAGTGTCGTATTCAGTGAAGGCTGACTGAATTGTATTAGGGGTGTTCATTTGAAACCCGTTCCAGTAGCTTTATTACAAAAGCATGAAAAAAACATTAAAAGGTATGGTAGAATTAAACAAAGCATTCATTTTGAATGAATTATGCACCATGGGTTGGTCAGAAGAAGTCGCCGTGGGCATTCAGGCAAGCATCCCATTGCTTAGGTAGACGGCGAATGCCGTCCGCAAAAAAGGATTGTGATTGCTCACTGAACCAAGTGTTTCATAACATCTGCATCTGTGTGAAATCGTTGCTCCTTGAGAGATTTTTTAGAGGTCCGAACAAATGAAAATCAATGGTGACAAATCAGGACTATAGGCTGGATGTTGCAGAATTTCCCACTTCTTCCTTGCTAATGCTTCCAGCACAATCTTTGCGACATGCGGACGAGCATTATCGTGCAACAAAATCACACCGCGGGAAAGCATGCAGGTCGTTTATTCTTGATGGCTTTTTGCAGCTTGTCTAGTGTTTGCAAGTAGTGGGTAGAGTTTATGTTGACACCAGGTTCTTTAAAGTCGGCCAACAATAGCCCTTCATGGTCAAAAAATGCGCTCAGCATAATCTTACCAGCAGAAACCTGTAACTTTAAGTTTTTGGCTTTTCGTGATCCAGCATGCTTCCATTGCATGCTCTCTCTTTTGCTGCTTGGCTCAAAGTGGTGACACCCTGATTTATTACCTGCCACTATGCGGAAGAGAAATGCATCACCCTCCACTCTGTAATGCAGCAAATGGTTCAAACACCATCCCATGCGTTCCTCTTTTTGGTGGTCGGTCAACATGCGTGGTACCCACTGTGAACACACCTTCCGATATTGCAGTTTCTTACGAACGACCTTTTGGATTGTCCCAATTGACACATCAAATTCTTTCGCCAGCGAACGTATGCTTCGACAACGATTCATCTGTACTGCTGCATGAATTTTGGCTATGGTTTTTTCTGTTGCAACAATATGCACTTGACCCAGACGTCGAATATCTGCCGTGAACTGACGTCCTTTCCAAAACATTCGTGCCAAGTCTGTCACTGTTGTCTTCGACACACATTTGTTACTGTAAGCTGCCTGCATTCTTCGATGAATGTCCACTGGTCGACATCCTTCAAATGAAAGAAACTGAATCACCACTCTTTGAGCTTCTTTGACAGATTTTGGATCAGCCCGGCCATTTTCTCAACGGTCAGAAACAGAACCTATGCATCATGGGAGGATAGCACTTGCTCTTTTATTCATGTGTCAGTACTTATCACATGACTTTGACATGATCATGTTCAACGTACGCAATTACGCACGGTGCGGCACGAACGGATTTCAAATGAACGTTCCTTATATTTTCAACACTTTATATCTGTAGCTTTGATTGTACAATCTGTCAGACTCCTGTTCGTTAATCTCTTGATATTATCTTCCTACTTGTATTGTTGACTACGTCTTGCTAACCTGCCTTCAACAGTTCTCCCAATATTGTTTTTATGAAAGCCATAAAATTGCTGTCCGTGAGATATACAGCCGGCTCCCTGACATAGGGGTTAAGGACGTTGATCGTAATCTGTATACTCTCGTACAAAATACATCTGCACGAGATTCGGCAGCAGCTGAAAAATGCTGGTGTTTACTGCAATGTCCTATAAAGGATATGCGGGGGGGGGGGGGGGGGACACGGGATATACATGGGGAAGTACCTATCTCTTTTACGGTGGCCAGCATATTCCCATTTGTGACCTGAATACACCACAGGACGTTGCAGTCAACACCGGCATTTTTCAGCTGCTGTTGATGTACTAGGCAAGTTGTTACCTTCAGTAGTTTGCCATTGCTTTCTGAACGACCGGCTCATATACCCCCGTAAGTTACCAGCGCGGTGGGAACCGCTGCCGATTCTCGCAGCTGCTGCCCCCCCCCCCCTCCTTACCTCCAACTACGTGGAAATACGGGATTACGAACAATGTCGTTAAGGTCAAGTACATGTTTAAAGTTATATAGAGGTGCTGGTTATGAGAGTAAATAATTATTCAGAACTTAACACCCACGGCAGTTATAGACAGAATGAGAACTAATAAACTACAAACATTTACGAAGTGATGACTGCGCAGAATAGTGGGAATAAAATTGTATGATATCATCAATGTAGATAGAGCTCATGGGAAGCACTAAACAAATTTTAGTGTACCAAGATGAAAGAAAAAGAGGCTGACACTGGATATCCCCCCCCCCCCCCCCACATTGAGAAAACCTGAGGATAGTATAATTACACACACTCTTGTCTGGAACACACAAGGCAAACGAAATAACGGAAGATCTAATTTAAAAAAAAAAAAAAAACACTAAGAAGAAAATGACAGAGATGAATAATATTGAGAGAGCCTGGGAGAAGCTGCGGGAGATAGCAAAAGATAACAGGGTGTAGCGAAACGCCAGTGGCCCATGTCCTTATGTATTCTGTTATTCTTGGTAAACAAGGGGAAACGGCTTTCGGAAGCTCTCAGTTCTTTATTCGCTCAATTCTCCATGAAAGATGGTTCTTTGGGTTATCTTCATACCACAATCTTTACATGGAGCGAGTATATAGTTGTCTTTCCTTTCGGGTAGTCCCGAAGGAGCGCCTTGCGTCAAATGTGCACTGGTGCAGCGGCTGGTCAATTGATGGCCGGGCCAACACCTACCGTTTGAAAGTTGCAGCCTGTCCAGTAAATTAAAGATTACGACAGAGATGCAACCTACTACTGAAGATATGTAAAGGGTCCTCTTGTGTTGGACGTAACCAAATCGGACAGTATCCACACAGCTTCTGTGCTAGAGCCAAATACGTCTGATGAAGCCAGGTCAATGTATGAGCCATATCACACATGGTGTGCCTAATTCTGAGAGAGAGGCAAGGGCATATCTTGAGGAAATGACATAAGCCCGAGAACAGTTCAATGCTGGTTGAGACTACGCATGATTATCTGGCAAACGAATAAACAATGACAATTTGCAGTAATGGGGCATCTCGGGTCCTTTCATTGACATAGGCCCGAGAGCATTCCACTTCAAAGTTGTGTCTACGCATGATTATCAGTCCTACCCATTTTGTTCCGGACATGAATAGACACCTAGATAGGTTAAGTCCATGAACAATTCCTCAACAACCAGTGGATTTGATTCTACAGAAGCCTGTGGAAGTTACACCCAAGTACCGGGGAGGAAGGAGCTTCCAGCACACAGGGTGAGACGTATATGGACAGATCGGACAGTATTTGAAGCTGGGTCTGTGACTATGGCTACTTGAGGCTATGTGCCTGAACTTATCTGTGTAGTGTCTGTTTAGAACTATCTGTGTTAACTGCCTTGATGTTTTCCTGTGCTGTCCTTTATTGATTTAATAAATCAAGTTTTAGTTTATTCCAACGATCACTGTGTTATATATATGGATCAGCCAGAGGAACATTACAGGAAATAGGTCCTTAGGTCGAAAGAAAGAGTGACAGTGAGTCCGGGGAAAACGGAGGAGGGTTGGCAGGTAAAGACCTATCCCAGCCAGGGCTATATAGAAGATTATTTAAACATTGTGACAGGGCTATTTGGGACCCTCTACGTAGCGTGTTACAATTTCTGGGGGCTCGTCCGGGATATTTGAAATCCTGGTGGAGTTCTGGCTGATTTAGTGATAGGGGACAGATATTCTTGTCTACTATCAATTGGTTCTGCCTACCGTGCCTGGCTATTGTCTATACTCTTCCTGACACAGACTGACCGACATACGACGTGTTGTAGTCGTGTTATATATATATTTTGGTTATGTGAGATAATCATTTTCTATACAATTTCTTGAGCACTTTCCCTCTGAGTTTAAGATGGCATCAACTGGGTTTAATGTCGCTGACGTACAGGCTACAGGGCGTGAGATGGGCTATGATGGAGCGGAGTTACAGAAATATGTGCAGGAAGTGGAAAGAGACTTCAGACAAGCTGTGCGCGAAGCCAAGAAAATTGAGGCGGAGGCTAGGAAGATGGAAGCCGAGCAGGCAGTCAGAGACCATGAGTTTCGTATGAGGGAGTTGGAGCTGAAAGCTAAAACGGCCAAGGAAAGCGAGGGTGCAGTTGGAGGCGCAGTTCTCCCTGACTCAACAACTTCTAGTGGCGGTTCATACCAGGCAATGAAGTTCCCATTACTCCCGTTCGATGAACACAAAGAGAAGATCGACCAGTATCTTCAAAAATTCCAGTCGATGGCTTTGGCAATGGGACTGGAACGTGGGAAATGGAACTTGAAAATCTCGCAGGGCCTGAGGGGGACCGCGTACGAGGTCTACTCAAGGTTGCCACCTGGTATGGAGAATGACTATGAGGCTCTGGAAAAAGCATTATTGAAAAGGTTCCAGATGACAGCCCATACATACCGTCAGCAGTTCAGAAAGTCCAAGAGAGAGCCAGGAGAGATGTTCGCAGCCTACAGTGTCAGACTGAAGTCTTACCTTTTGAAGTGGATGTCATTAGCTGGATTTGCTAACGACTATGAAAGTTTGGAAGAATTAGTGGTCGTGGACCAAATGAAGAGGATGATGCCTAAGCCATTGCAAACCTTCTTGCTTGAAAATGGGGCAGAAAAGTTAGACTTGGTAAATACATTAGCGGAAAGGTATGTGCTAGCTCATGGAGATAAGGGGGAACTGTCACAACCCAATCCCCGACCACCAGACACCTGGTCTGGAAAGAAGAAGAACCCTAAAACAGCTCACACCAAGAAGGAGGATCCTTTCGAGAAAGTTCCTATTAAAAAACCCTCTGGTAAGAGTCCACCTAGATCTCCTAAAAGAAAGTGGAGTGAAAAGTGGTGCGCCTATTGCAAATCTCCCACACACAATACGGTTGATTGCCGGCGTAAACAGAAAGACTCTCACTATGCTGCTTGTCTTGTAGAAACCGGGGAAGGGTCTCACAAAGAAGTAGAAAGGGGGGATCTTGGGAACAATGATTCAGAAAAACCACCAGTAGTAGAAACGGTACTTGTGAACGGACAACCAGTTGAGTGTCTCTATGACACCGGTCTGCAGTTTGAGGCTGTAATTTCATCACACTTAGTGAGCCCGGAGCAGCTAACCGGGGAATCTATTGAGATTCAAACGGCGACAAAGAGTGCGGTAGCGATGTCTCTTCCAATTGCGAAGGTAGACATCAAATCTAAATATGTTACCGGCACTATACAGGCAGTCGTTCTGCTAGATCCGATCTTCCCAATGATCTTGGGTTGTCGCTACGTCTTTCTAGGGATTCCAACCGAACCCATGTACGTAGGGGCGATGCAAACCAGATCTCAATCGGAGGAGGAGCAGACGCCGGCCTTGATCGTGAATCCCTTGCCTGGGGAGTTACGAGCTGCTCAAAGCCAGGATGCTACTTTGCAACCTTGCTTCAACCAGTTGCCCAAAAGTTCTGACCCACCAAGACGGGGTCAGTATTATATGAAGAATCGGTTACTGTACCGGAGAGCCGGAGTGGAGGATCGCCAGCATGGACAGCTGGTAGTTCCTAAGGCTTATCGGGAACAGCTTCTTCATATGGGACACACCATTTCTTTCAGTGGACATATGGGTGTCGGGGCAACTCTCCAGCGCATTTCCTGCCATTACTACTGGCCAGGGATGACTGGAGACGTGCGTAGGTACGTCAAGTCGTGCCCAGAGTGCCAGCGTGTGGCACCAAAACACTGGACAGCTCCGGTAGTCCTGGGAGACATGCCCATTATGAACTCTCCTTTCGAGAGAGTTGCCATCGATCTTGTTGGTCCTCTTCCTCGGACTAGGAAGAGGAATAAGTACATTCTCACGATGGTGGATTGCTGTTCCATGTGGGGCGAGGCGATACCGTTGGCCACAATCGACTCTAAGCGAGTGGCTGATGCACTGATGGAGACCTTTACTAGGTTGGGATTTCCCAACCAGATCCTAACGGACAATGGGTCTCAGTTCTGTGGTAAGCTGATGGAAGAAGTCTTTCGTATCTTCCAGACTAACCACATTCACACAAGCCCATACCACCCTCAGTCTAATGGGCAAGTAGAGAGGTTTAATGGTACCTTGATGACCATGCTTCGGAAGCTGGCTCAAGAGAAACCAGACAGATGGGATGAGTATATCTCGGCCGCCTTGTTCGCCTATCGGGAGGTTCCCCATGGGTCGACCGGGTTGCCACCAGCCACTCTACTATTCGGGAGGCCAATCAAGGGTCCTTTAGAAGCCTTATTGAGATGTTGGACAGAGGAAGAAACTTCCGAAGAAGTTGTATCCTCATATAAATACGTCGAAGAGTTAAAGAAGAAACTCCAGACGGGTTGGGCTTTGGCAGCTCAGAATCTGAGAGCGGCCAGGAAGAGACACGCGGCCTACTACAATAGAAGGACGAAAGATAGGTCTCTTAAGGTGGGGGATCGGGTTCTGTTGTTACTTCCAGTAGGTTCCAATAAACTCGAGATTGGTTGGCAGGGGCCTTTCCCGGTGGAAAGGGTTGTGTCCCGTACCAATTATGCTATCCGGATCAGGTTGAAATCTAAAATCTTCCACATTAACCTCCTCAAAAAATATGAGGAACGATCCGATGGTACTTCTCTCCCACTCATGACTATGGCGGTCGCGATGGAAACTGAATCGGGCGAAGACGTGGATAGGGAGTATCCATTACATCCTGGGGAAACCTATAAGGATGTACATATAAATCCTGATCTGTCGACTGAAGAAACAGAACTGGTCATCCGTTTGTTGGAGTCCCATCAACAGATTCTTACCGATCGTCCAGGGCGGACAGGGTTGGTCGAGTTTGATATGACTCTGACTACCCAAGACCCCATTCGCCAAAAAATATATCCAGTGCCCTTTTCGAAAGAGAAGGCCCTGGAAGCAGAAATCCAGAAGCTTCTGGATGATGACATCATAACTCCTTCGACTTCTCCTTATAATGCCGGGGTTGTCTTGTTGAGGAAGCCAAGCGGGGAGCACCGCTTATGTATTGATTACAGGCATTTAAACAGTTGTACGACATTCCAAGTTGAGCCGTTACCAAACACAAATCAACTATTTGCCAGATTAAATAGGGCAAAGTACTTCTCAAAAATCGATTTAAGTCGGGGATATTATCAGATCCCTGTGAAGCCTGAGGTTCGGCCCATGCTCGCTTTCAGTACTCCGAGCGGCCATTACGAATTTAAGGTGATGCCTTTTGGGCTGAGCAATGCGCCCAGTGTGTTCACTCGCATGATGAGAATGTTATTAGACCCTTTAAAGGATCCCTCTGTGGTCTCGTTTATGGATGATATTCTCATCGCGTCTGACAATCTGAGTGATCACCTGAGGTCCTTGGGACAGATCTTCAAAAGGTTAAAAGAGGAAGGGTTAACCGCCCGTCCAGCCAAATGCATGATTGGCTATCAATCCTTGGAATTTCTGGGACACACTATTACCCCAGGGGGACTGGTACCGGAAGAAAAGAATATTGAAAAGGTCCGTCTCGCACCCCGTCCTAGATCCAAAAAAGATGTTAGGTCTTTCTTGTCTCTGTGTGGGTTTTACCAGAAATTTATTCCAAAGTTCAACGAAATTGCGGCGCCGTTAACCGAGACTCTGAAGAAAGGATCGCCAGATCTTATAATCTGGACCCCGAGCTGTGAAAAGGCTTATGGGAGGCTGAAACAGGCGTTGGTGGATAGGCCAGTCCTGCTCCTCCCAGATTTGGAGAAAACGTTTGTTCTGAGAACCGACGCGAGTAACATAGGGATTGGGGCAACTCTGTTGCAGGAAGGGCGAGATAATCCTTCGGTGCTGTGTCCGGTGGCATATGCCAGTCGAAAACTGTTACCCGCCGAACGGAATTACTCCAACGTCGAACGGGAATGTCTAGCTCTAGTGTGGGCAGTACAGAAATTTCAACCTTATCTGTACGGAGTACCGTTCAAAGTGCAATCTGACCATCAACCTCTGACGTTCTTGGCAACTTCTAAGAATCTGAACGCGAGGTTAATGAGATGGTCATTGCTCCTACAACCGTATCAGTTCACGGTCGAATACATCCCCGGAAGGGAGAATGTGGGAGCAGATTTCCTATCACGGCATCCTATGGTTGAATGTGAGGGTGGGGTCATTCGAACAGAACCACTGACAGTAGAAAGTTCGTAGGGTTCGACTTTCTTAAGAGGGGGCCTATGTATCGAAACGCCAGTGGCCCATGTCCTTATGTATTCTGTTATTCTTGGTAAACAAGGGGAAACGGCTTTCGGAAGCTCTCAGTTCTTTATTCGCTCAATTCTCCATGAAAGATGGTTCTTTGGGTTATCTTCATACCACAATCTTTACATGGAGCGAGTATATAGTTGTCTTTCCTTTCGGGTAGTCCCGAAGGAGCGCCTTGCGTCAAATGTGCACTGGTGCAGCGGCTGGTCAATTGATGGCCGGGCCAACACCTACCGTTTGAAAGTTGCAGCCTGTCCAGTAAATTAAAGATTACGACAGAGATGCAACCTACTACTGAAGATATGTAAAGGGTCCTCTTGTGTTGGACGTAACCAAATCGGACAGTATCCACACAGCTTCTGTGCTAGAGCCAAATACGTCTGATGAAGCCAGGTCAATGTATGAGCCATATCACACATGGTGTGCCTAATTCTGAGAGAGAGGCAAGGGCATATCTTGAGGAAATGACATAAGCCCGAGAACAGTTCAATGCTGGTTGAGACTACGCATGATTATCTGGCAAACGAATAAACAATGACAATTTGCAGTAATGGGGCATCTCGGGTCCTTTCATTGACATAGGCCCGAGAGCATTCCACTTCAAAGTTGTGTCTACGCATGATTATCAGTCCTACCCATTTTGTTCCGGACATGAATAGACACCTAGATAGGTTAAGTCCATGAACAATTCCTCAACAACCAGTGGATTTGATTCTACAGAAGCCTGTGGAAGTTACACCCAAGTACCGGGGAGGAAGGAGCTTCCAGCACACAGGGTGAGACGTATATGGACAGATCGGACAGTATTTGAAGCTGGGTCTGTGACTATGGCTACTTGAGGCTATGTGCCTGAACTTATCTGTGTAGTGTCTGTTTAGAACTATCTTTGTTAACTGCCTTGATGTTTTCCTGTGCTGTCCTTTATTGATTTAATAAATCAAGTTTTAGTTTATTCCAACGATCACTGTGTTATATATATGGATCAGCCAGAGGAACATTACAGGAAATAGGTCCTTAGGTCGAAAGAAAGAGTGACAGTGAGTCCGGGGAAAACGGAGGAGGGTTGGCAGGTAAAGACCTATCCCAGCCAGGGCTATATAGAAGATTATTTAAACATTGTGACAGGGCTATTTGGGACCCTCTACGTAGCGTGTTACACAGGGCTTGGTGTGGTTTACTTGAGGGCCTATGTCTCAATGGTGGATAAAGGGCAGTAGAAGAAGAAGAAGAGTATTGGCGATGGTCGGAGTCTTTCCATCGGGTCTTGGTGAGAGTGACACTGCAAAATCTACAGATTATGACTGTCTATGGAGCACTACACCTGTTAATTCGCTCAGGTGAATCCTCAAAATAATATACAAGGATATTGTAGCAAAGATACAAATCTCTGTAAAGGAAAAGAACGCGCGATCTTACTTCTTGGAGATGATGTGAGGGTCGTGAACTGATTGAAGAAATCAGACGTAGAGAGTCAGTTTTTTGGACGCCTTGTGACAAGAGGTGGATTGGAGGTTTTGGTGGCGGGTGGCAATATTGAGGGCAGCGGAGCAGGGGGAGGGCGGAGAGGTAAATACGTAAATGGCTTGGTTAAGTTGTATAGTCAAGACAAGAACACACAGCTGATCCACGACTCTGGTGATCGTGTGATAAGGCACAATACCGCCCATGCTTATCGGCATGGCACATGATAATGATGAAGTTATATGTCTTATGCTCGAATAAACAAAAAGGCATCTACAATGAACATGAGCAAGGCTGTAATACATGTCAACAGATAAAATCATGCAAATAACAATCAGCAGTCAGAGTACCACAAGAACCATGAATAGAAAGTATTGCAGTCAAAGTTCATTGTTATGATGGAGCTTGTCAAGATGCTGGGAGAGACAGAGATAGAAGTAGAATAGACATAGATACAAGTAGGACAATGACGGAGGAAAGTAAAGGACAAAGACAGGACATAATAGGGACTCTGTACAAGAGTATAGACAGAGAAAGACAGTAGAAGGAGATAGTACTCCAAACTAGTGTTAGGACCAGACCTAGACAGGACACGCATGTGTCATAGCTAGGACATGACTAGGACATACCGGGATTCATTCCCGAAATAGGACAGAGTACCGTAGGCACGGGGATTACCCGTAAACAGACTGAACTCTAGTATAGCTGTAGGCTACGAGGACTGGACAACTGGACTACGTGGCAAGTGATCCAGCACGCCACACAACGGACGGCACGAGAAAGGGGGACGAGGAACTGGACTGGACATGTGAATTCAGACAGACCGGGACGGACAGTCGGTGTGACAGGACATATGTGTTTTCCCTTGCCAGTGTATAGTTTAAGGAGGGCATAGTTACACTTAGCCAATGATAGTAGATTGTATTTGCGTAACGAATGTTAAATGTGTATGCTCGGAAAGCGAGCTTTGTAATATATAATAAAACGTGAATCCTGATCGTCCATTTACCCAACGATGTGTTTGTGATTACGAGGGGTGAATGAAGGGACCGCATGATTGTATGAAATCAGGTTGTTGACAGGCGGAACCAAGGTGGTGTACAGAAGTGGGCCTTGAACCTACCCAAAAGTAAATGTTCGTAGTGGTTTTCAGAACTAATCTTTAAACCCACGTAAAATTGGAACCGAAGTAGTGTTCACAAACCTACACAGAATGGAATGACCGAGAGGGTGTACAGGAGTGTTCATTGAAAATACGAAATGTGTATCGAATTGTATTCAATCTATTGAAAAATAAGATCAGAAAGTTGATTTCTAAAATTACGGCAAATTGTGTTTAGCGAATTGAGAGATAAGTGTATGTGTGAAAATTGTGATAATTGTGAAAGAATGAATATGAACATGTTTCACAAAGACGTTTCAGGTGATGTCGAACAGAGGTGAAGACACGACGACATTGACACGACAAACGACAGACACATATAAATTAATTAATTTCGTATTTCAGCATCCCGTCGGAGCGAATCATTACACATACATTGTTTGAGTGGATAATAATTTGTATGTACTGTAATTTCAAAATAGTAACTTTTGCTGCTCTATATAACAGAATGCCGAGCAGACGTAATTAGAACATCAATTCAACCTGAAATTCAGAAGAACTTCTTATAGACCCAAGAAAGTTCCAATTTTTGCAGATAAGTATACATATAGTTTTGATAAACAAATTAGAAGGGCATCTCAATTTGAGTGCTGTATATAATTAATATCATTCTATAACATTTATTGTTGTTTCCAGTATATATGTGAGTGTGTTTATAATATTAACAAAATGTCAACATTAGGATAATTTATACAGGCAGGTAAAGATCTAGGATTTACTGGAGATAAATTAGAGCAATGGGCAAGTTAGAAATATAGAGAATACACAGACATGAAGGCAGCAACTGAAAGAGATGAGCGAGCACAAGAACGCCAGCATCAAAAAGACCTTGCTGAATTATCTGAAGCAAACAAATTAACACAATTAGAACTGGCTGATGCCACTAAATTAAAAGAAATAGCTGACGCCACCAAAATAAAAGAAAAACAACTGGAGGTTGAATCACAAACGCAGCTGAAGATGAAGGAATTGGAGATTGAATCGCACGTACAGATTGCTACCACCAAGTTAAAAAGTAAAGAAAAGGAGAATAAGTTTAACAAATACAAAGGCCTGGTGAAACCTTATTGTCAACGCGATTCCATATCTGCATGGACTGAGAATGTGGAATTCCAGTTTAAATTCCAGGAGGTGCCACGAGAACACTGGGCGGTGGTCTATATGAAGAATCTCTCGGGGGAGCCTTTAAAAGTAATAGAATCTATCCCCCAAGAGCTCAGAAATAATTATGACTACATTAAACAACGCATTATGCAACATTTTTTACTAGACGCCCCAGGGTATCAAATTCAATACTCCAAATTAAAACCTAAACCAACTGAAACGTTCATTGACTATGTTTCTAACGTACAGAGTAGTATTCAACAGATGGCTAGCCGCAGCAAAGGTAGACAAAAGCTTTGATAAACTTACAAATTTAATGATAATGGACAAAGTCATCTCCACTTTACCATCTCCCTTTGCAAAGTTTCTGCAGCAAGCCGATATTGAGTCAATAGAACAGTTAGAAAAACGGGGGTCCGCATATTTTTCTTCCAATCGAGACATCTTTAAAACATCTATGGAAGAGTCTGAAATAGTATCATTTGCAAAAAGTAAACCTCAGAAACCATTTCAGATGAGGGACAAACCTAAATCTAAGCCACCTCAATGCCCATACTGTCGTTTGTTTCACGAACAATTTTCGATGTGCGATAAGAACCCGGGATATCCGTCTCACTTAGAGATGATGATAAAGAAGCAAGAGAGCAAGAGAAACACGTATAGACGTGCAGTTAAATGCTTCTTTTGTCGTTCTTATGGACATTATAGCTCGAGGTGTCTTGGACGTCAGAAATTGAGAGCCAGTAATGCTATACTTGTCGATACCTCTTCTGGGAGTGAAAGTGAGCATGAAAGTGAAAGTGAGGAAGTTTTACCATACACTGATAATGTTGTAGCAGCTATTGATGTATTGAACTTTGCTAATTGTGTTATATGCCATCAATTTCACGAAGACGGTGTGCTAAAATGCGGGCACACAGTACCATGCTCTACAGAGAATGCAAACGCAGTCACAGCCTCCAGAGGCAAACTAGTATTTCATGACGGAATGGTTAACAACAAACCTTGTCATTGTTTAGTAGATAGCGGTAGTACTCTTATTGGCCTGAGGAAGGAATTGGACAAGCCAGAAGATTATACGGGCGGCTCTGTAAAGTGCCGTACATTCTCGGGTAACATTGAAAAATACCCATTAGCAAAAGCCCGTTATAGATACTCCATTCCTGTCCGGCACATTTACGTGCGCCATCTTAGATAATCCGTGTACGGATTTGATAATTGGGTGCTTACCACAGTTGAAAACTGTACCGCAAAGAAATATTAGCCTGGAGAGAAACCCATAAGGCTAATGCGGTAACAAGGTCAGAAACAAAGAAACAGCAAGATGACCTACAAGAAGAAATGCTACACTTGATAACACCAAGTGGTACATTAAACAACACCACTAAACAAAATTCCATAAAGCGCAACGCGCCATTGCATCTACCTCATTTTGTTTAAGAGGTGTAATCCTAAACATGACAGAAAACGCGTCATGCTACTTTCAGTCACATAAAGGTAGTCTCATGACAAATTGCAAGAGAGACAACCTTAAAACTCAGCAAACGTTACCGCAAGTCAAACAAGGACAAATAGTCTCACGAATCTCAGTCGATTCGTTCTGTGCTACTCATTTACACTATAACTATACAAGAGCCAGAACCTTAGCTCATTTTGACTGGCAGAAATTTGTTAAAGATATTAAATATTTTTCTCCTCCATGTATCTTTTATCACCACTTAGAAAGAAAGTGTAAATAATTTACAGCAGAGGACCAATCCACATCATTGGCCTCTAAACAAAAACATCAGACAGAAGACGAACAAAATACAATTACACCAATTGATAAGACATTAGACGAACACAATGCAACCACACCAGACAGTAACCAGATAGAAAAGAAACACAATGCAAATTTACCCAGCAATCAGACAGAAAACGCACTTAGCGCAACCACAATAGTGAATCAAACAGAAAACGACAACATAAAACAACCAGAACCAACAATACAGTTAACTACAACAAGGGACAGCATACAGATAAAACCTAAACGGATAAACACATGTGGTTACATACAACAGACTGGACAAAACACTTGCAAAAACTTAAACAAGTCTTCGAAAGGATAAGAATATTTGGACTTACAGTAAAACCCACCAAAGTAGAACTGGGTTTGGAGAAAATCGACTTCCTAGGCCATACTATATCAAAAGGCCATTTGGAAACCGATAGCAAAATTGTCACAAAAATTCTAAATCTCACTATGCCAGTTACCAAGAAACAAGTGAGAAGTTTGCTCGGATTGGTGAATTATTATAATAAGTTTATTCCCAATCTAGCGGAAATTACCAGTGTTTTTTGTAATTTATTGAAAAATAATGTAAAGATTGATGTGAAAGATGCCATTCTAATTGATGCTTTATCAAAACTTAAACATTTTTTTTAGTAATGTCCCAATACTCCGTT
Source organism: Cepaea nemoralis (assembly GCA_014155875.1). NCBI lineage: Eukaryota > Metazoa > Mollusca > Gastropoda > Stylommatophora > Helicidae > Cepaea > Cepaea nemoralis. The sequence continues at coordinate 85,769 of JACEFZ010003926.1, forward strand.
TGCCTAACCCTCATTTACAATATTTTCTTAGGACTGACGCCAGCACAGCCTCGATAGCAGGCGTATTGGGCCAGAAATACAACGACATTCTTCATCCAGTAATGTATGTAAGTCGTAAAATTACTCCTACTGAGGCCAAATATGGGGTTTCTGAATTGGAAGCGCTCGCAATAGTGTACTGTGTCCATGAACTGCACCGATTTTTGGCAGGGACACACTTTGTCATCGAGACTGACAACTCCCCGCTCACTGTCATGGAGACAGGGGTCCACAAAAACAATAGAATATGCAGATGGTCCCTGGTACTTCAAAATTACTCGTTTACTGTCAGGCACATTAGTGGCAAAAGTAACATACTAGCTGACATGTTAAGTAGGCCTACAAACTTTGATGTACCTGAATTGCCAATGAAAGACGACACAACTCCATTTTCGTCTGTGACAATGTTACCAGAAGTCGACACAACTTCATCTGTGACAATGTTACCAGAAGTCGACACAACTCCATCTGTGACACTGTTACCAGAAGTCGATCACACAGATGTGACATTATAAGACACGCATGTCATCACTATTTACATTCTTCTTCTTCTTCTTTCGTTCGCCTGAAACATGTCTACAACTGCAATGTCGTCTCTTGTATGAATCTAACAGTCTTTTTTAGTTCATTCAGCGGTCTATAGAGTTTATCTTCCACTGTTGTCTCTCTAGGCCAGAAGGTTCGCCTGGATATGTTGTAGTTTGGGCAATCCTGGAGTATGTGCTCTGCTGTCTGCGACGCGAAACCACATGTGCACATGGCTGAGTCACCAATCTTAAATTTTGTATACAAGTGGTTGCGTCATCTATTGTGTCCTGTTCTGAGGCGCAGAAGAATGACCTGTTCTGGTCTGTCCATAACGTGGTAGTCGTCTTGAGTAAGGTTTGGTGGCTTTCTGATTGATTTGATCATTCTTTTCTTTTGGTGGTATGTAATAGGCACATCAGGTTGTTCTTCTTTTGCTCCTTCCTTAGCCAATCGATCAGCTCTGTCGTTTCCGGGGACTCCACAGTGGGATGGTATCCACTGTATGGTGATCTTACGCTGACTGCTAAGTTCAGAAAGTAGTGTCCTCAGAACTGGCAATTTCCCAGACAGGAGCGCCTCTATTACGGATTTTGCATCTGTCAATATCACTGCAGGTTGTGTACCATGGCTGGTATTTTGTAATTTCTCTGTGGCTATCTTGATTGCCTCAATTTCAGCATCATAGTTATGGCAGTACTTTCCTGTTGGAATTCTGGCCGTGTCTCTAGTATTATTTGGGTATTCTATGTACACTCCCGCTCCTCCATTTCAAACAGCATTTTGTGCTGACCCATCTGTGTAGACTCGGATCCAGAGGTCATGTGGGTATTCATCATCAAGGAAGCTGAGAGTGGCTGTTCTGCGCTGTACACTGTTCTGTTCTTCCTTATCCAATATTCCTCTAACTTTTGACTGGATTTGTAGCGATATTCTATGTTCATCTTTCCACGGGGTTTGTTCTGGAATAGTTGTCAGGGGGATACCAACTGTGGGAAGATCGATGGATTCTCTGCAGAGTTGTTTTGCCAGGTGGATGAAACTACTTCTTTTCAACCGCCCCATAGCTAAGTTTTCAAATCGGTTCTTCATAGGGTGTCCTGGCAAGCTGAGAAACCTTTCTGCTTGTATTAATGTTTTTGTATCTCTGCGTTCTCTTAAAGCTTGTGTCCTCCCCATTTTCTCCATTGCTACTATAGGGGTTGATCTCATCCCTCCTGTGATGACTCTAAGAGCTTGATTTTGCACCTTGTCCAGCTCCTGCAATGTAGTTTTTGATGCTGAACACCACGCAGTTGACCCGTATTCCAAGTGTGGTCGTATGCTCTGTTGATAAACTTTGCCAAGTATTTTCCCACTGGCTCCCCACGTGGTTTCAGTTAGCTTTCTCAGGATGGCGATTTTCCTTCTGGCCTTTGCTACTGCTTATTTGATGTGTTTTCTCCATGTCAGCCTGTCGTCGAATGTTACACCAAGGTATGTTGGTTCCTTATCTTCTCTTAGGGGTGTTCCATTTATCTGAATGCTCCCTGCCTTTTGTTTCGGAGAAAGGGTAAATAGAGTGGGGCTGCACTTGTCAGTGTTTATGCTGATACACCATCTATCCACCCATGCAACAAATGTATCTACAGCTCTCTGTAGCAATATGGTGGCCACTGATGCATGTTTATGTGCGCTCCACAAAACCAGGTCATCAGCGTACATTGCCGCTTTAATTCCATCGGGTAGATTAGCAACAAGATCATTGATGAAGATTAGAAAAAGTGTTGGGGACAGGACTCCGCCCTGGGGAACACCATGACGCAATAGAACTTTCTTGCTCTTGAGACCGTCTACCTGTACTCGGGCTCTTCTGTTGTGCATGTATGCTTTTACCCATTTGTACATTTGTACTATTTACATTGATTCAAGGAATTGTAATCCACTATATTATGGACACATCATGAATAGATTCCAGGAACACCGCGTGGAACAGTGAACTGTATATATAAGAACTTATTACATAGATTCCAAAAGGAAAGAACGCGACATCTTCAGTGCGCCTGGTTTAACTTAGTTAATTAGTGTGATAGATATGAAGGTATATATGATCATGTATATAAATATGATATAAAGATAAATGTATGTAATTGTCATGTATTATAGAGAATTTTATTGCAGTTGCATAGAATAGAATATTTTTGGTATATGTAGTTAGTTGAAAGGAACACGACAACTTTAGTTTTTGTAGATTAAATGCACCTTTCCCATTTCCCAACTAAATACACTTATAACTAGTCTTAAAATTAGATAACTCAGATTTAGTGCATCTTAGCAGTCTCCTAAGAGACTATCGTTTCCATACTTTAGTTTAGTATAGTTAGAACATCCTAGTTATCGAACACAAATTAGTTAGAAATATAACATCATTAAATTTTTTTTGTACCATCTAGATTTATAGTTGAATTAAGGGAACCAACACATTTTAACCCATTTCAGTTAATTAGTTAGATTATCTTCCCTTAGTCAGCAAATCTCAGCACACGAAATTATAGTTTAATTAAATATTAATTAGTATACTTACAATAAGGGCAAATAACCCACTTAACTTGTAGATATTGTATAGATAGATACAGTGCCATTTTTTCGCACTATTAAGCGGCTCAAAAGCTTACCGAAAAACTGAGCCAAAACGTTATTGTACTATTTATTTTGCACTATATTTTATTTTTTTCATTTTAATGTATTTTTCATTATTTTATTTTATTTTATTGTATTTTATTTTCATTTCCCAAGATTATTTCCCTGTGTCATTATAACGTGATAATAATGTAATGACATAACATAACTTTTTAACATGTCAGAACAATTGTGAGTGAGAAAGACGAGAGCAAGGACAGAATGCATGAATTAAATACAAGGCGAGTGAACAGCGGGCGAATTTTTTCCGCGCCCAAGCGTTTTTATAATTTGTCTGCGTCTTGAGTGTAACACACGTGCTTCGTCATTTCTGTGTGTAGTTGCCACTATTCTATTATAGGTATAGCCACATTTTTAAGTTTCCTAGATCGGCAGGGCAGTCACAAATTATGCTAACGCATCAATTCGTGACGGCATAAACCAATCTACGACGCTTGAAAAACAACATTCAGTAAATTAGATACATACACCTATGTTTCTGATTTAAACATACATTAAACTTAACTAAACACACAAACAACCAGATATACTTACAGATAAAAATGCAGACAGCAATTAAATGGAAGGGGGGATAACCCATGAACAGGGGACATCACAGACTAACTGATACTCTAGTAAACATTTGAATATTTTACCACAAACGGAAGTTAGAGAGGTGAACATCAGCACACACACAACAAGTAATAAAGTTGGAGAAACATTACACGGGAGCATGAATTTATATTCATGTATTGTACCGTAAAAAGTGCAATCTGAACGGGATGTCGGTTAATCGACATTTTGAGAAGCAGGCCGTAAAGGCAATGGGCTTCGGGTCGTTACAGCTCTCATATGTGTAATGGAGATGAGTATCTAGCCAACAGTACAGTTGTGCTACACTGATTAATAAGCCAGTGGATAAATACGACAATGTGACATCAGACAGTCAGAAGTTAGTGATTATACCCAGGACATGAGGACTTAACCCTACCAGCACTTGACAAAATTAGACCCAACTAATTTTTAAATGTTACGAAAGATTGCGCCACACCCATGAGGTAAAGTTGGTGACGCAATGCGACGGGGGACGGGAGCGTGTCAAGATGCTGGGAGAGACAGAGATAGAAGTAGAATAGACATAGATAGAAGTAGGATAGACATAGATACAAGTAGGACAAGGACGGAGGAAAGTAAAGGACAAAGACAGGACATAATAGGGACTCTGTACAAGAGTATAGACAGAGAAAGACAGTAGAAGGAGATAGTACTCCAAACTAGTGTTAGGACCAGACCTAGACAGGACACGCATGTGTCATAGCTAGGACATGACTAGGACATACCGGGATTCATTCCCGAAATAGGACAGAGTACCGTAGGCACGGGGATTACCCGTAAACAGACTGAACTCTAGTATAGCTGTAGGCTACGAGGACTGGACAACTGGACTACGTGGCAAGTGATCCAGCACGCCACACAACGGACGGCACGAGAAAGGGGGACGAGGAACTGGACTGGACATGTGAATTCAGACAGACCGGGACGGACAGTCGGTGTGACAGGACATATGTGTTTTCCCCTTGCCAGTGTATAGTTTAAGGAGTGCATAGTT